>SNQJ01S0000289.1:95493-124600 GCA_010110895.2 Picea sitchensis | reverse complement strand
TTGCGCTCCAATCCTTTGCTCCTCGCTGAGGTCTGTAGACAAAACAAGATACGACCACTTCCTACTCTATTGACATTAGCTTGAAAACAGATCTATCACTGAATGATAAGTTCATGTAACATCAGACACAAACTAGAAAGAAATAGGCCAAGCGTGTCATATTAATGAGAATAACGACAACAGTGCTTACAATCGTAGATGCGAATGTGACAGCTTCATCAGGTCCTCTTCGTATAACCCTTGCCTAAATGATCCACAACCTGGATGACAACAACTTTGATGATTGCTCTCCTTTGGATGACTGCAAGTTTCCTCCAAGATCATAAGTTTCACATATTTTGTTCCTCCTCCACACTTATGAGATCATAAGTTTGGTGTGATTCCCCATTTGCATTCCATACCACTCATGAGATCATAGGTTTGGTATCATTCTTCATTTTGCAGTCCCATACCACTCATGAGATCATAAGTTTGGTATGATTCTCTCTTTGCCATCCTCTTTCACCATTAGAAAGCTTGCTTATATAGCCTTGGAGAGGCTTCAACCACTTGAGATATCCTTGGGGAAGTTGAGGATTTGCCTCCTTCAGTTGAGGATCTGTCCTAGGATCATGGCTAGACTAGGGATTCGAATCCAACTGCTTTCCACGAATGAAAAGATGTTTCCCCCATTCATCTCAACAGCTTAACAACCGCCCAGAATAGGTAGCGCTCCCTCAAAAGGGCCATCAAAGCGTTGTAGCGCTCCCTAGTAAGCTTTAGGGGGCGCCAACGCTCTCAAAATCTATAGCGCTCCCTCAAAAGGGCCAGGGGAGCGTTATAACGCTCCCTGACAGTGTATTGGGGAGTGCCAGCGCTCCGAGATAGTGTAAGGGGGAGTGCTCCTCTCCAAAACTCAGTTTTTTGGGTTCTTTCAGGTGGCAAAAGGTTGTTTGACTTCAGTAGATCAGTTCTCCTCCTTCAAATCAGTCATGTGAGATGTTATAAGTGTCTCCTTAGTGTCGTTATCATGACAATATGTCTGAACATCCTTTGCGACACTAGTGACCAACTTGCGACACTTGCGAAAGTTGTGGGGAAGATGCGACACTTACGACAATTGAGAGGGATAATGCGACACTTATCCAGCTGAGCAATTTGGATGTGTAACACTTTCTTCCCACAATTCCAGCACTCTATCTTTCCAAGTCTAGATTTAGATCTGCCCTTCCTAGAATTCCCATGGTTCCCAAAACCCTTTCCTCTATCCTTTTTTCTTCCCTTGTTCTCCATGTTTGACGCATTTCCTGATGTCTCACCTGTGCTTTTCCGTCGCATTTTCTCACTAAGGATAACACCAACAACATCATCAAATTTTAAAGTATTTGACCCAGAGACAGAGTTACTTACAGCCATGACCAAGTTGTTCCAGCTTTTTGGCAATGAGCACAAGATTAGAACAGCTTTGACCTCATCATCAAAGTCCACTTTTACAGAACTTAGTTGATTAGTAACCATATTAAAATCATTTAAATGATATAAAATAGACCCACCTTCCAACATCTTCATATTAAATAATCTCTTCATTAGAAATACCTTATTGGACGCCGAGGGTTTTTCATACAATTTGGCCAATGCATCCATCAAACCCTTCGTTGTATTTTCTTTGGAAATATTGAAAGCCACCGACACTGCCAGGCTCAGCTGTATTGTTCCTAGAGCCTTTTTGTCAAGAATCTCCCATTCTTCATCCTTCGTAGTCGCTGACTTCTTTGCTATTCCGTCCAATGGTAGGAATAGATCCTTTTGATATAAATAGTTTTCCATCTGTATCTTCCATAACTGGTAGTTTTGGCCATTAAATTTCTTGACCATAAACTTTCCATCTTCCGACATTTCTCCCACTCAAACCAGGAACCCTCTTTTCCTACAAGTTACCTTTCACTCCGATACCAGTTGTTAGAAAAATTGGACCGTGGAGCAATGAAATAAAAAAAATGCAGAAACAAAACATAGAAGATACACAATACAATAGAGAAACAAATTTACGTGGTTCACCCAGTGTGGGCTACGTCTACCAGAGAAATTGACAGGTCCTTTCTTTATTATTATCCAGCATATGAAGGGATACAACCTACAACAAACCCGTTGTAACTTCCTCTTCTTTCTCTCACAGTCTCCTATCTCAGAATACAATATTCTCCATCATCCATACCTGCAATACATTTCCCTCATAAAAGAGGGTTGCCTTCTAGGGAAAAAAACCCTAACATAATCTCTATCGTTAGATCTGCGACCTTATAATGAACGGTCTAGATTTACAATGAAATTACAATATACATTTACAAGGCAATTTTTCCTTCGGGGGCTTCGCCCTCGAACCCCTGCTGGGGGCCCGCTTTCCCCCAAACCCCCCAGCCGGGGGGATAGCCCCCCTGGACCCCGCAAAGGGGGTACCCCCCCTCTACACTCCCCCGCATGGAAGAGTGTACATACTTCTGGGGTGTAAATACTTCATGGGGTATAAACATGTTTGAAAGTAAAAGACCTCTGAGTCAGGAAGATAATCAGGCTCCACAACCAACATGCCTAACATGAGACACTTTTGGACTTCTCGTGGACTCTTCATATGCATAAAATTTCCTTGTTGAGTAAGGTGGTGAGTGATGTCTATGAGTCCTTATATCATTTCTTGAATGACCATCTCTTATGTAGTTATCTCTTCTTTCTTGATATCTACCTTCTTCCTCCTGCTTTGAGTCTGATCCATTCCTTGCTTGCCTATGAAAATGATTTAGGATTTGCATCACTTGGGAATTTATTTGATTGTGTTCTCTCATCAACCTCTCATTTTATGCTTTGTAACTTTTCACTTCTATTTTTCTCGCAGTCTCTATTAATTTTTCTTGTTCCCCTCTACTCATGTGCCCATTTGATTATGTCTCTGCATTACCAACATTGATATTTTGACCTTTGGATTCTTTATCATGATTGAAGGCTCCCTCTCCTTCCTCCATTTCTTGAATATGTATTCATATGTTGAAAAAATATGGTTACACTCCCTAATTCTAAAAAATGTGCAAGAAACCATTTTGTTAGAATTATGCATATTATATAATATTTTCCAAACAATGTTATAGGTCCTTTTTCTTCTCAATTCATAAAGAAATATATCATCATTCTATAAATTATAACAATTTAATTTTATTCTCCTCCAAATAATATTTGATTGGGAATTTATTTGATTGTGTTCTCTCATCAACCTCTCATTTTATGCTTTGTAACTTTTCACTTCTATTTTTCTCGCAGTCTCTATTAATGTTTCTTGTTCCCCTCTACTCATGTGCCCATTTGATTATGTCTCTGCATTACCAACATTGATATTTTGACCTTTGGATTCTTTATCATGATTGAAGGCTCCCTCTCCTTCCTCCATTTCTTGAATATGTATTCATATGTTGAAAAAATATGGTTACACTCCCTAATTCTAAAAAATGTGCAAGAAACCATTTTGTTAGAATTATGCATATTATATAATATTTTCCAAACAATGTTATAGGTCCTTTTTCTTCTCAATTCATAAAGAAATATATCATCATTCTATAAATTATAACAATTTAATTTTATTCTCCTCCAAATAATATTTCCAAAAACTATACTCATGCCCCATTTTGATATCTCAGTTGAAATTTATGGCTTCATGAAAAAACCACTTTAACGCTTTTTGTGCATTCTCTCCACTAGTGTAATTTTATTGAAATGTCAACTTCTGTCAACCGCAGAAGAAAATATATCAGGAACTAAAGAGACTTTATATAATACATAGTTAAAAATATTTACAATGAATTCATAACAACTCTTGTATTTTCAATCTGATACACCAATCAAACACTACAACAATATGGAATCTGCAACTTTGTCCCTTTTCACCCTTTTTCCAGACTATAATTTTTAGCAAGACTAGCTATCTCACAATCTATGCACTTATGGAAAATTTTCACTAAACCAAAGTTTTTAGTATCAGTGAGTATGTAGAATGTTGAGTACATGAAATTTTTCAGTTTTGTGATCTAGGGTCACTTTTTCTTCTCTAAAAATATAAAAAAATGCCAAGAAGTGGTCCGTAATAGTCGATTTTCTCCTATTTCAGTATCCCCATTCCAATCCCCTTAGGTTTTATTCATTTCCTTCATGGTTTATTTGTGTGTCAGCTTTATGGACTCTCTCCCAGAGTTTCAACTTAATCTAGACCTCTTCCAATGATCTAGACCCAGATATTTAAAAACCACTATTTTGCATTCTTTGACAAATCCAATCATATTTAGAAAGGGTTCGTGTCTAACAATTTTGTAGATATACTCTCCACAGACATAACCCATAATTTTCATCTCAACCTGACTTAGGTTTCTCTATTTATTGCCAAAATACGAAACTGGCTCCAGTCTTTGTTTTTGTTTTTTTTAAACTGTGGAACAATTTTTCCTAAGTGCGATATGCACCGTTGATCTCGAATGGGAAGCATGTTTTACTATTGATATTATTTCTATCGACGATCGGTGATTTCCTTTGTGAAACAAACCATACCACTAATCTTCCTGACACCCGATCACCGACCATCAATTGTTTTTCTCCCCAACCAAAATTTTCCCATGAATATCGGTAATGCTCGAACATTGGCCATCAGCCATCAACGATCTTCTCCGAAAAACCAATATTGTTCACAAATATCTTTGAACCCCAACCATCGATGATCGATAATCCCTTCGTTGATGTGGCATGACACATGGATGATGACCTGGCATGACACGTCATCCTAAGTAATCAATTGGGATGGCATGGAATGACACATGGAAGCTGACATGGCATGACACATCATCACCTTCCTTTATCCAATGACCATCGATGGTAAAATATTTCCTTTGGATGAATGAAACATCACCCAAAGTCGTTGATCCCTGATCCATCGACCATCGGAGATATCTCCTTGCGAACTTCAACACTTTGCCAAAAAATTTTGATCCCTGACCATCGGTTGTCATCAATAAGATATTTCTACTAACGAAATGAAAACTTCACCAAAATCTTCCAACCCTCGAACATTGGTCGTCGACGATCGGAGATTTCTATTGGTGAATTTCAACACTTAGAAATTTTTGGCCAAAACCCAGGTGAATATGGGTCGTCGATCTTCCTCTTAAACTGATCTCGACTGTTGAATTCCTCTAAATTCCAAATGGAATAAAATGACCATGGACCATCGATATTCCTCATTTTCCAAACCACCGAAATGAATCTTAGTCGTTACAATGGTAACTTTGTCAAACTTTGAAAACATTACAATTTTTAAAATTTTCAAGAATAAATTCGGGTCGTTGATCTCAAGATCAAACACGATATCGGTCGTCGATTCTATGAAATCTTCCTGGTGCAATAGTGACCATTAAAATACGATTTTTTCAACCTTTGAAGTCAAATTCATCTCTACAACTCTACAGATCGAATCCATTAAATTCTCAGTTAATTCTGAATTATTTCAAACTCAGATTTTCTCACAAATTTAAGGATTTTATTTTTCTAATTTTCCACAATTTTCCCCAAATTCGCAAGATCAAAATTTTTGGCATTGAATCTTCCCAATTCTCATTTGTTTTGGCCCATACTAGTTTGGTGTTTCAACCAAAATCTCTGATACCAATCTGTAGCATAGCCAACCACCCATAGGTTGGGCATGCTACTCCAAAAACTCACTTCTAAACTGAGTTTGAAATATGATACCATTTAATTAATAAAGAACAAAATAACATAACATGCAATAATCAAGATCCATTCTACAACATAAAATAAATGAATATAATTCCATGAACCACAATAACTAGCAAACATGTATATTATAAAATACAAATCTCGAAGATAATAATTAATACACATCAGAAATAAATATATCAGTAGAGAAACGCATAAAAAAGAGAACTTATCTTATTCAAAAACATTCACCAACTAGTTGCAGACCAAGGATGTTTCACTCAACTATAGACACTATTGTTCAAAGTCTGAACAACAAGTCACCCATGAGCCAGGGCCATGAATCCACAAGGACAGTTCCAAGGTGCCACTCAACTTCCCAAACAAGTCATCACTCAAGCTCTCACAAGCTCCTCAACACACAAAGAAATCGAATGTACACTAGCTCTCTTCTCTCCAGCCTCCACAACCCAAGAGAATGGACCCCCTTCTCTACCACACAATCCCTTAGGCTATCCACCTCCTTCTAGGGCTCCAGTGCATATTGTCAATAGTCTCCACGTTGAGACTCTCGGGACTCGTAGATGTGAATAAAATTTAGTACATATCAATGCATCTAAGGCATGTAGGAATTAATTCATGCCTGGAATACACCAGCAGTCACTACAACCAACCAACAATGACTACTCTCCTAGAAATTCGTTTTTCCTTTCCCCAACCAAGATCAAGGATGAATGAGGAATGATAAATGATAATCAAGGAATGAAAGAGTGAAAGAGTGAATGGAGAAGAACATAATGAAGAGTGTGAACAATCAACAATGAGTGAACTGCCAAATAGCCCCAAAATGGGTTTATATAGTTACTTTAAAATCAAGAACCACATGGCATTATAACCCTAAATTGCACCACATATGCATACCTAGCATCGAGCCTTCTTACTTGCCATTTTTGCCAAACCATCACTAAAAGATCTTCTTTAAAAACACTATTTTTGAAGATGTACACACCCTGCACCACTAATTCCCGCATGTGTACGCTAGTTGCACCATTAATTCCCATGTACATATGCTAGATGCATCATTACAACCCGCGTATACTCATAAAGGTTGTAAAAATTAAAAAGTTGCAAGGAGATATGGGATTTTAGGTAGTTTCCCAACCAATTGACCGCCCATAGCTCGTCACCCAACCGAATAACTATCTTTTTGGCATATAAAAGAAGGTGTTGGGGTATCATTCCAAATATAAGCATAAGAATAGTGAAACTCTGCCCATTTCACTTCCCCCCCTTTCCCCAAGAATTTGCAGCCACATTGTGAGTTTTGAGCCAGAATTCCCTATTCTAGCCTTTTTCCTCCATTGCAAGCTTACGTCATTTCCCTAGAGAGAATTGTGAGAGGAGAAGGATATGTGGAAGCAGTTGGAGCTTCGTGAAGAGGATCCCAGACCAGGTTAAAGGAGAAGTCACCGATCTCATTGTAAGTGACTTTGTGAGATTAATAAAAAGAAGTATTTTTTTTGTCCCGCCACATGATGTGTCCAATATTTATGTTTGGATTTATATTTTATTATGACATCTAATACACTAATTCATATATAAGATGCATTTTTGTAGTTATTTGTTTGTATTTTTATGAATGAAGGTCGGCCTTGGGAGGAGATTTGCAGTCGAGGAACAACGGAACGCAAAAGGATCGACACCAGACATGGAGTTTAAGGTAGAGTTGCCGGATCCTTTTATTTTTTTGTTTTATGCATGAATGTGGGGTATTGTCGGGATAGTATAAAAATTAGGAGACTTTAAATGGTTATCTTTTCCTACATGTTGAACCCTAGTGTAGTCCATAGGGGTTTGTTCCCACTATAGCAGAATTGGCGACCATACTGGGGAAGCCTCTAGGGTTTTTAGGGGATAGTTTTTCGGTGTTTTAATTGGTTTGATTACCTTTGTTTTGAGTTCTCTGTAAGTTATACTTAAAGGATTTTGGTCTACCATATCAGTACTCCCTGCCTTGTTTGCCTTGACTATTATTTTTCTTTTTGAGAAGTTACAGAGGTGTGCGCGGCCTATAGTGGATCTGCATGCGTACATACGCGGCCTACCTTTGGACAACCCACGTACATACACATGTTGCTGAAGTGTCAGTAGAGTGGCTGTGTCAAGAATTTATTTTTCAAGAAGAGGTAGTCAACCTATTCCCTGATTGAAGTCATAATTCTCAGGGGTTTTCTTGATCCAGTCCTAATTTATGTTGTTACAGTCTTTAGCCTGGGTTTGACGTCAGTTAGCTTTTTCGTTTAAATATTTCTTCTGTTTTGTTTGTAAATGGTTTTGAGGCGAGTTTGTGAGTCTTTTCTAATCAGCTTGTTTAAGCATCACCAATGACTCCCTGTGATCCGCAGTAGACCAGAAGTCATTTGTTGGTCTTGTCTTCTCTTCTCTTCATTTTTTACCTTTTTCTTGCTTTAGAAGAAAAGAAAAGAATTTATTTCAAGTTTCTTATTTTTGAAGCATAAAAATAAAATAAAATAAAAATTATTTTTTTGTTTGGTTAAGTAGTTAGGTTAGTTTCTTAGCTTGTTAGGAAAAAGAGTGTTTTCTTAAGTTATTTACTGAATGATTAGAACACTAAGTAGCTTTTAGTCGAGCAAAATCTTGTTTTGGGTGTTTCTTTTAAAAAGATCTTAGAAAAAAAGAGTTAGTTTGAAAAGTTGGTTAAAGAGTTCAAATTTGCAAATCTTTATTTGTCAAAAATAAGTATCTTTTTCTTTCAATTTCATTTAATGCTCTTCTCTTTTGTCTCTTAAAACATACCAATGGTTTCATTTATGTTCCCTTGACTTAAAACAAACCACTTAAAATTAACGATAAATTAAAATTTATTAGACTTTATGTTTGTAGGGTCCATCAACTAGTCTAGGCTAGAGCCTTGATTTAGGTTGGAGAGGAAACTCTTCAAGGATATAAAACAAACATACGAGTCAGTGCTAGGGAGTGTCAAAATTCCAGTAAATGTGAAATTTATCTAGGACACCCCTCTAACACAAGGGCTAAAAACAAGGTCATGTGCAGAAAGGTAGTGGAGATAACCCCTCCAAAGCTGGACCAAGCATAGTGGGGAACGCATATAGAGGACTTGTCTTGGGATTTTTTCGGTCACAATTTCCATGGAGCTTTGTGGGTTTTGAATCCATTTTAGGTCCTCATTTATCTTCTCGAACACTTTCTTTTGATACCCTTGATAGGTTTTGGGCTTGATACCCTCCTCATTCTGGTCCACCCGACTGTCGACCGTACCCTCCTGGTGACTGTTCGCACGCTGTAAACCTAGTTACCTTTACTTTAGTGACTTACATAGGTGACTGAGAGGGTATACCGTAGTACCTAGGGAAGACATTGGGCCACGATTTTCAAAGTATACCTAGAGGGTGCTTCCTTGTTCAACTTCCACTTGCACCAGTAATTTTCTCTAGTGTTGGCTGGTGTAACTATTCTTCCAACTAGATAGTGGTTTGATTGCTTTATAAGATAAGAATGTTTCTTGTGTGTGTTGGTTTTCAACGTTAGTAAAATCCCTAGTGTGTCATTTATTTTATCACACAGTGGAAGATCAAGAGCTCCATCGGTCATGAAGGCGTATGGGCTTGCCGTCGATTGAATTGGAGTCACCACCACCACCGCTAAGGAGAAGAATTGACCAACAAGGGTCTTTTGAGGTGACCACACCACAGGAAACTGTTCCTGAGCCATCCCCAAGAGGAGAACATATGAATCTGGAGGAGCCTACCATTTCTGACCTTGGAGCATAAACTCTCGAGCAGTATAAATCCCCGATCACTGACTTGTCAATGCCCATCGTGGTACAATTTGTCCCCCCAAGGATAACTCATCATGAGCGTCAAATACTCTTGCAAGCAACGATGGAAGAAAATGTTGCTACTTCATCTGGGAGTCCTCAGACTCCCTCAATGGTTTCCACCACTGGGGGCATTTTTCCTCCTAATTTAGCCTCACAGGTTCGGGACACTATGATCTCGACCACCTCTACCTCAATCAGTGTTCTGATTCCATCTATGGTGGTGATCACCACTCCATTCACACAGAGTGCGATGGGCCCTCTGTTTTCATACAGGATGTCCGACATCGATATGAACTCAGTCCTCTCCTACTCCACCCTATATACCATGGGTCTGGGGGCAACAAGCTCAAATACTCCTCTGCAAGGGTCCATGGGGGGCACCTTAGCCCCTTGTAATGCTTTTCCTTGCGGTGGGGGTCATATACCTCTGTCGTCTCCCTTGCTCGGTAGTGCTTCTTAGCAGCCCGTCTGGCTGACCATGAGCTATAACTTGTCTGGAACATGTAGTCAAGAACATTCTTCCAACACCACATAGGTGGGTTCTTTGTCGTTCTCTTTGTTCGATGCATTTGGTAACAACGCATTCTCATCAGTTGTCATCTCAACCAGGGGAAACCCTAGTTTTGGACAACAAAATCTTGTGCAGGGTACTATTCCTGTACAGGGGGAAAACACCTCACAAGGAACTTGGAATCCATGGCAGGGATCAATCCCTTCGTCAGGGATGTCGATAAGGGGAAACCCCTTCCATGGTCAATGGAACCCCGGGAAAGGATTTGTACCTATGCTCGTCAGATCGGCAAGGGGTAACCCTTTCCAGAACCTTTGGAATACAACGTCGGGGGAAATCCCTTCTCAACCCTCAACGTCCAATTATGGGAGTCAGCCAATGACATCTCAACAAACACAGTATCCGTATGCTGGCCATGACCATGGTTTTTACCAAAACCCTGGTCTGCAGCCTAAATTTTTCTGGCAACCTGGTGCTAGCCAAAATCCAGACTCCTTTTACCATGTACATAGTCAACAACCCAAACTACTGTTTATGGAAACTGTACATTTTCTAGACTTGACATGGTTATTAAACGACCCAATCTGTCACGATCCATGTTGGCCTCCCATGCCGACAAAGTTTCCCTCAGACATTCCAAACTTCAAAGGCAAGCCTAATGAAGATCCATGTGATCATGTGACTACCTTTCACCTATAGTTCTCATCCAACTCCTTGAAAGAAGAATCCATCCAGTTGTGTCTATTTCAATGCACTCTTATCGGGAGTGTCGTTAAATGGTACATCGATCTCTACCACTCAAGATACTCTACTTTTGGAAAATTGGCAATGGTTTTTCTGAACCACTTTCAATTACCTATGAGATATGATGCTAATACCGAATTTTTGGACAACTTTGAGCAAACAAAGGATGACCATATCTCGGATCACATCTAAGAATGGTGGCATAGGAAGAGTTTGATAAAGGTACCAATCCCACCAGATTTTCTGCTGGAGTGGTTCATTAAGTCTTTGGTCCCTCAGTTATCCAAGAATGTCACAATGTTAGGAGTATTTTCCAATGAAGAGGCGATAATGAGAACTCAACAACTTGAACTAATATACTCTCATTCTGGTTTACTCTACAAAGTGTTTCCAGATGTGCCACAGTCTATCCTTGACAAGACCAAACACAAGCCTGGACCACATGCCGATGGTATCATTGGTTCATCACAAGAGAAGCTCGTTGATCAACTGTCAAATCAATTGCAACAATTGTCGATACAACAGACAGCGGCCAGCCAAACCACTGGTTCAACTGCTCCCCCTACTCAAACTTCGGATGTACACAGTGTGCAATCAACAAACATGAAAGACAACTAGCAGGATAACAGAAAGAAGAAAAAATGAAAGAAGGGTAAGGGGGATAAGAAACCCACAAAAACTGATAGTGGGAGAAACACAGAGAGAATAAAGTCGAAGTACTCATGTAACCTTTTCACGAAAGACCACCTGATTCACTTGTACCCTTGACTCGCGGAGTCCCAAAATTTATTGGCACAACAACACCCTGCAGTGTTAACGAACCCATTTCCTCATAGGAAAAATTTAACTCAAGCCTCTGCAAATGCAGATGGGGGCAATCAGGGAACCCCTTCATCGTCTAATAATCCCTCGACCTCGAATGTTTATATGTTGAAAGGTGAGGCTCACATAACAACTACGACACACTATTACGGAATTCCAAACACTTATGAGAAGGGTAAAGAAGCTGAAAAACCATCTGTTACTCTCCATATCGAGAAGACATTGGGAGAAAAAATGGCATGCATCTCGAAAGGGGTGTTCAATAAATATTCCCACAATCCAAACGCAAGGGCCGCCCAGAACTACTCTGTGGTGGAGGATTTGTCACAAACCCCTTGTACAATGTCCACTTTGGAAGTCCTCCAGAGCTGCCCCTCTTAGATAAAGGCTCTGTTAGCTGCCTTAGAATCTGTTGATACTTGTAATCCAGGAACGATCATGCTTGATACAACCGACTTGAAGCCTCGTCTCTCATACCACGTCATGTTTCAAACAGTAGTGGCTTACACCACAAAATATTTTACACAAAATATTTTTTGTACAGTGTTTGATGTGGGTGCCTCGACATGCGTCATGTCATTGGCATGTTGGAAGGTCGTCAGCCACCCTATTTTTTCTCCATCACCTACTATTCTTACCTCTTTCGATGGTCATTTGTTTAGACCACATGGAATCATTCCTTCTTTCGTTGTGTAGTTAGGAGGAAAGACCATGTGCGTCAAAGTTGAAGTGGTCAATGCACCTCTTGACTACAACCTCTTGTTAGGAAGGATTTGGACCTATGCTATGCATGCAATGGTCACTACAGTGTTCTGGGTCTTATTGTTTCCACACAAGGGTCGGATCGTGTCCATTGATCAATTATCCTTCTCCTGTCCTGACCCTTCATCGAGGCATCCACGGTCTCGATCATCAATAATCCATAGCTTGATGTCGTCAATGTAAGGGTTGGTTTGTGCCCACCTTTGATGGGTACTTTCGATTAGCCGCCTATGTCCGACGATGTCAAGTTCATATCGGTTGTCCCCAACCAGCCCAAGACTGAAATATTTCAAGTGTCATCATTCTGCATGACTTACTTTAATGATTTGTTGACTCTTCCTTCCCCATCGACCACGATAGAAGTGATAGGGTACCATGGCATGTTTGTTCCCTTGTCCACAATAGAAGTTATGTACTCCATTGTCCAGCAAGCTTCGGCCGACCTCGATCCGACTCCTTCACAAGAGTTAGATCCAATTCTCGAGCCTATTTGGGCTCAAGGTTCCCCTGCCACTATCGATTCCTTAGACTTGGTCTTTCCCTATGACGAGGAGATTATAGAGGCACTGACTGGTCCAGACAGACCCTTATATGATCTCCATCACATATCTTATTTTCTCCTGGAGTTAGGAAGAATAGAGGCAGGCAAATTTTTGTTGACTATGACTGGAGATAGGCCTTGTCCTATTAATCCTTTAGCTACGCACACATTTTATGCCAAGGGTAATATGGAAACCATCGCTAACACTATACCTATTGACATATCTAGAACCCCTGACATTGTGGAGAATTTCTTTGTCAGAGCGGACTGCTCCCCTGAGGAGATTCAAATCTATATTGATTTATTTAAAGAATTATGTGATGTTTTTTCCTGTTCTTACGAGGAAATGCCAGGTATAGATCCAAGAATCGTTGAACATGAAATAATGACTTACCCTGACGCCAAGCCGGTTCAATAGAAGCTCCATCTGGTTAATCCTCAAAAAGTAGCAGCTATTAAGGGTGAAGTAGAGAAACTGCTCAAAGATGGTTTCATATACCCCGTTCAATTGACTCAATGGGTATCAAATCCCATTCTGGTCAACAAAAAACAGAGTACGATTCATGTATATCCGGACTTCCGTGATTTGGACAAGGTCTATCCAAAGGATAATTTCCCCACCCCTTTCACTCACCATATTGTCAATGAATGTGCAGCTTGTGAGGTCATTTCTTTCATGGATGGATTTTTTGGATACAATCAGATACAGATTAAGCCCGAGAAGCAACATAAAATAGATTTTATCTATCCATGGGGTACATTTACTTATCGGAAGATGCCTTTTGGCCTGAAGAATGTTGGAGCCACTTTTCAATGGTCCATGTCTTTTGCTTTCCATGATATAAAACACATATTCGAGGCTTATCTCGATGATTTATCATCATGATCACCTAAGAGAGATGATCATCCCACGCACCTCCGACTTATCTTTGAGCAATGTCACTACTATCGGATTCGCTTGAATCCTAACAAATGTAGTTTTTGTGTGACATCGGGTCATCTTTTAGGTTTCATATTTTTGACAATAGGGATCATGGTTGATCCTCTAAAGGTTGAGGAAATATTTCAATTGCCTCCCTCGTGCACAGTTCCTGAGCTTCAGATTTTATAGGGAAAAGCCAATTGTCTTCAGCGTTTTATCGCAAACTATACCAAGATCACTAAAGGGTTCATGCGTTTGTTGAAAAAGGACATTCCTTTATATTCGGAACGAATTCTCTCAATGCTCTTTCAAAGTGTTGAAATGTGCCCTTACGTCTGCCCATCTGCTTCGGCCACCCAATTATAATAAATATTTCTTATTGTACTTGGTCATTGCAGAGTCGACCATCAGTATGGTCTTGGTTCAAGAGGACGATCTTCTTGAAGAGCATGTGATTTATTACCTAAGCCGAGGCCTGGTTGGACCATAACTAAACTAATCCCATGTTGAGAAGCTTGCATTGGAAGTAGTACATGTTGTTCAGCGGTTTCGTTATTATATCTTGTTTCGCAAGACCACCGTCATTGTCAGTGTGAATCTGTTCCAATACGTGTTGACAGAACGTGTAATCGGTGGAAATATCGGTAGATGGATATTTATCCTCCAAGAATTTGACTTGGATTTTGTTTCTACTAAATCTAAAAATTCGATGGTCTTTGCGGAACTCATCTCGGAACTTTTGGTCGAGTCAGGTGATGTTACACCCGAAGAATCACTGGTTAAAGGAGATCTTTTTCTGATTTCATGTTCGGACCCCTGGTATGGATATATACTAGTCTATCTACAGAATTTGATGTTCCCCGCCTCTACTTCTTGCGATGAGGGTTGACGTATATGCAATCAAGAAAAAAACTATCTCATGCTTGAGGACACTTTGTATCGTTGAGGTGTAGATTGCATCCTTCGTCAGTGTCTCACTCATGAAGAAGCGGAACTTGTGCCTAACAAATACCACACTGGATCATGTGGTGGTCATTTGTCTCAGTTGGAAACAACCCAAAAGATTCTATGAACCGGTTACTTTTGACCGACGTTGATCAAAGATTTCATTGAATCGGTCAAGAAGTGCCACTCATGTCAAATATTCTCTCAAAAGATGAGGGCACACCCCGCTCCTATGTTTCCTATCATTACAGTTATCCACTTCACCGAGTGGGGGGTTGATTATACCACATGCCACCCCCCTTCATCCAGGGGGCACTGTTATATCATCACAGCAGAAGACTACTTCACAAAGCGGGTCGAAGCTATGCCAATATTCAAAGATGATGGTGAAACAACAACTCTCTTTTTGTTCAATCAGATAATAGAAAGGTTCGACATCCCGAAGGCGAATGTCACTGACCATGGCAGTCAATTTCAAAACAAAATGATGTCTGAGTTAACATCAAATCTTGGGTTGAGGCAATATCATTCATCACCCTACTACCCACAAGCGAATGTTCAGGTGGAAGCTGTGAATAAGTCTCTCAAGACCATTCTACAGCGAGCGATCAATTCGGCCAAGTGTAATTGGAATTTGATGTTATAATCGGCATTGTGGGCCAAACGTTTGTGAATATTGCAACCAGTTTATCACCTTTTCAACTCATTTATGGGATGGAAGCAGTATTGCCTATAGAGTTCCAGATCATGTCTCTAAAATTGGCAGTAGAGTTATTTCCAGACACTTCACCACTTGAGGAACGCTTATTATATCTCAATCAGCTCGATGAGCGACGTCGTGAAATAACCTTGGATAATGAGGCTCACAAGAAATGAGTCATGTGTCAGTATGATCGGTTCATTCGTCCTCAGATTTTCTCTGAAGGTGACATTGTCTTGGTCTATGGCCAAGATAAGGATCCCCTGGGGGCAAGCAAGTTCAAACCCATGTGGTTCGGACCTTTCATTGTGAAGGAAGTATTAAATAAGGGTGCTTATCATCTGGTTGAATTTGAATGGAAATCATTGGCGGAGTCTAGAAATGTGCTTTACCTCAAGAAGTATTACTCATATGTGGGTCGCCTTGGGTGACTTCTTGTACATATGTATAGTTCTTATACAACTAGTTTTTGTCTTTTTGTTTTATGGACGTGTGGTTTTTTATGTCATCTTTTTCACTGTGGAAGATGTCAAGAGAATCAGAGGTGTTCATTGGGTTCGTGGATGGTGCTAGCTGACACACTCAGACGCTTTCTTCCACATCTTGGGTGATCTTCACACCTCAAGGCTAGTTGTTATCTTCTGGAGGTATATGTTTAGGTGATGCCACAAACAATGTTTATGAATACATTATAGTAATAAAGTTACTTCGTGATGTTTTGTCGCATGGTATCTCTCATATCCATTTCTACTTAGATGAACAGTTGGTTGTGTCCCAGTTAAATGGGGTTTACCACATTTATGATCCTACTCTACACCGAAGATTCCTTAGGGTACGTCTCTTAGAACGAAGCTTTGATTACATTACGTATATCAATGTTCCTAGGAGATTGAATCAAATCATAGATACTCTAGCTAATCATGTATTAGATTGGCATATAGCACATACATAAGAAAAAGCACACACATACACATGTAAATACATTTGTAAATAAATCTAACCCATAAGACATAAAAGATGCAAATATGCATATATATATATATATCAAAATCCCCAAAGTACATAGGTGGGTGCAAGCGCCTCAAAAATATACATCCAATACACGTCATGGGGCTTATGCCCTCAAAAATATAAAAAAGTTCCCTTGGCTTGTAAGTGGTCCATCCTAAGCTAAGGGTGGGGCATGTTGGCCCTCCCATAGTGAACCACAACTTTGTCCAAACGCCGGAACAGTTGGACCCAGGTCCATGGCACCCCAACTATGTGAGGTTGCATCTGCCATAGGGACTACAAGAGTGAGCATGGTGAGGTTCCGCTCCACCTGTCTCAAAACTCTCTCAGCCTCTCTGGCTGGAGGTCCCCCTGCTACTGTTGTTGTTGCTACTGGTCCGGCGGCTGCGACTGGTAGAACCTATGGTTGAGGACGCCACCTGGAACTCAATAAGTTTGTTGGACGCACTGGTCCCACATCTATACATAAACAGATACATAGTTTTCAGATACTCTGATTCCCATAAAAATGATATATATAAAATGAAACTAAAAATTAAATAACATTAAAAACAAACATACCTATCTCTCCTTGCTCTGCTCCAGGAGGTATAAGCATGTCTAGGTCCCTGGAAAAGTTGATCCTGACATAGGGGTAGTCCTCTATCGTTGAAATCTGTCATTCCCACCAGTCAAAGAAGGTGTCATCGAAGGCCTCTATGGTCCTTCCGCCCCCCTTTCGTGGTAGCAATGTCCCCCATATACATATTGATGGGGCGGATATCACATGCCCTTGCACTGTCTCTCATAGAATGAGAATGGGTACCCTCTTGAAGAAGAATGAGCATAGAATGGTCCCAAATCCAAAGTTCTTTTTGTTCCTCCCATGACACTCTATGAGTTGTCTCTTTATTCATTCTACCATGGTCGTACTCCAGTCAAAGATATGTGCATTTATGCATTGCACTGCACAATGCATGTGCACCCAGGAGGCCTAATGTAAAGCTAGGGATCTAGTGATCCGCCCAAGGAGTAAAACTATCACTTTTAGTGATAGGTTGGTGATCTTGTTAATGGGCACCTGAGAACCTACTTTCTCAGTGTCTACCTCGCAATATATTCCAATTAACTCACCAATGTTGTGAGTCCCGGGGGGGAAATCACGGAAGTTGACCGGTTCACCTCTCCTCGAGAGGCCTGTCAGAAAGTACATGCCTTCCGTCATTGGATTCAATGACATCCCCTCAAGCATAAACGCCTCAACGTCAGGATGCTAATAATCTACCAAGTCATTCAGTAGCCTAGATTGTGCCCGCGTGAATGGACACTGGAAGAAATTCCACAAACTGCATTGTCTCAATGCGGCCATAGCTGCAGGGTCCTCATCGATTAGTATATCAATGTACTCATGCTCCCTCTCTCTCTAATGGACGTACATCTTGCAAAATGACAAGTTCAAATGGGATTTAACTCTTGTATTTTTAAATTTTCCATATCTTTGAAGTGGTACGCAGGATGTATTGGACATAGTCGCATATGCACATGGGCATATTGTTTTCTACCCGCGGGTTGTCCTAGGACAACCCACGTACACGTAGGGCCGACCTTTTTTAGGGGTGTGTGCTCCCCCAAAAAACAAAATTAAATAAAAAAGGAAGTATTGAAATGAAAGATGGGTTGATTTATACTTACTTGGTCCGAGTGGAAGTTCGTTTCATCCATTGAAACTCTCAGAATCAACTTTTTTAGCAAAGGGGTGTTTTTGGATTTTTGGTCGATTCTCAATTTGCAATGGTGATAATGAGTTGTCAGCTTCTATTTATAGACATTTTTGGCACCTTTTGTCATTTTTTGAACCCTTTCATCATTTTTTCTGGCCTCAAAATCGTTTAGTATGGTTCTTGAGTTTCTCATTGGATGTTACGATACACTCCACTTTTGGTTTGGAAATATTTTTGGGGGATGGGTCACTTTTTAAAGGTCCTTTGGTAAAAAGTCAGTTTTTCAACTTTTTGCATTTAAGTTAAGATTCCACCTCCACTTTTTTCATCTCGTTGTCTTTTCCTCTTTTCCATAGGATCGATCCCATCGAATTGTGACACGAAACCGTCATTGTTTTTTTAGAAGTGTCATCATTTGGTGGTAGATCCTACCTATACATGGATGCCCTAGGTAGATCCTTTTTTCATTTGGTGTCCATGTCGTCCTCAATGACTTTAGGTTCAGGAGTCCTTGTTAGTCATGTCCCGATTATGAGTTTCAGCCTCATATGTTTGATATGTCATCAATCTTGGCCTCACCCTCAGGACTCCCAAAAATGAGTCTTCTTTAAGCCCTTTTCAGACTCTATAAACATGAAAAGATTGTCAAGCGATCTTATTGTCCTTCACGCTTGCCAAACTAAAACTTGAAGGCATGTATTTATGGCGGTATTTTACCCCTTTTTCGGTCCAAACGGTCAACTATACAAACAAAGGTATAATCTAGGAACTTCGGTTTGCTAGAAGAGTATTCTCAGGTATAAGTTTAACCCTTTTTCAGGCCCGAGGGACTAAATTTACAAAAAAGGAACCCCCATAGAGTCCATAGTTAAGCTCTTTCCAGACTCCCTAAAATTGAAAAGATAGTTGAGTGACCTTATTTCTTCACACCCGTTAAATTGGTCCAGAAGAACACCCCTAAGCTCTTTTCAGACTCCTTAAAATTGAAAAGATCGTCGAGTGACCTTGTTCTTTCACACTTGTTAATTGGTTCAGAAAAACATCTATTGGCATGATTTTACCCCTTTTCTGGCATGTAGATTAAGGAGGAAAAAGGTACACCTCGAGAGATTCGTCTCACCGAGAGAGTTCTCCTCATCAAATTTTACTTTTTCAGGCTCAAGAGACTAAATCTAGAAAAAGACAACGAGTCCATAGTTAAGCTCTTTTCAGAATCCTTAAAATTTAAAAGATTTCCAAGTGATCTTGTCTCTATCACACTCATTAAAATGGTTTTAAATAGACATCTTTTTGGTGCTAGTTTACCATTTTTTCGAACCGACTAGACTACCTTCGAAAAAGGTACCCTCGTGGAGTCTTCTTTTGCTCTTTTTCAGACTCTCTAAAAATGAAAAACCATCGAGCTTACCTTCTTTGGGCTTGTTAAGATTACATTCAATGGCGTTATAATTCTTTCCTATTAATCGCATTTTCATCCCTACATCTTTGGCCTCATGTCGGCTCCATGTTTCTCTCAACTAAACCTTTGAAGCATGCCTTATACGCAAGCCTTGTAGCACTTTGCCTCTGTGTCTTGACACCTTGACCCATGGAGGAATTTTACCGAGTGTCCTTCCCCTGCACATGTCTCCTTGATTTGAGAATTAGTGTGTTCGTTGTGCTTGGAACCAAGTATGCTTCTGACACTCGTTCCTCCTTTGTAATTTATCATTCTTTTATTCTTTTTCAATCTTTCCAAAATTATTGAAAAAGACAAAAAAAAATCAAATATACCCCCAAAAGAGGATGGGAAAAGTATTTTATTTTTATGGAAGCACAATGAGTCGCCCTTAGATAAAGCACATCCTTTCATTTGTTCTTCAAGCTCTGGGATTTAATATGACCTTAGGAAGTTGTTCTCGCTACATAGAGTTGTGTCCTCCTCCGTTTGGTTATTCTTCCAAACACATGGAGAGTTTGTGTTGCATCCTGCATTATGAACTTATGTTAATGTCATGATACCTAAGTCTGATCATCTGTCATGCTATTGTCCATGGGAATTTTTTACTCAGCTTGATTCATCCCTTCTGCATTTTGTCTCTTTCCCTCACGCCCGACCATCCTGAAAGTCCAATCAAGTCCTTGTTAGAAATCACTGAAGTTATTTGTCTGGTCACCAAGATCCTCTTATTTGTTCCCTGAAGAGATGTCAAAGACCTATAGGTAATGAATTTATACACTAAAATTACACTCTTACCCAATATTTGAATATCTTGAATTTTTTTCTCAAGCTCTGAAGACATCATCTCCAGCCATCAGGTGTCTTTGGCTTCTTGAAGATGGATACTATACATGTATATATTTCAATTTGAGATGTATATCCGTTGTGTATTGTTTGCGGATACACTTTATATATTTATATGACATGGATATGTAGTGTATTTGATTTTCATCCATGATTTATTTCATCGTGATCATGGGTATGCCCGCCTTAGAGAGACATTTATTATTTTTGCAGATGGCACCTCCCGAACTCTAGTCCCAAGCTCACTCGCTTCGTACGTTGGTGAATATTTGTAATGTATTTCGAACATCAAATGATCTTCTGACCTCACACATTAGGGGGTATTTTTTATAACCCTAAATTACACCACATATGCATACTTGGCATCAGGTCTTCTTACTTGCCATTTTTTCCAAGCCATCACTGAAATTTCTTCTTAAATTTTTTTGTTTTTTAAGATGTACACGCCCTGCACCACTATTTCTCCCATGTGTATGATAGTTTCACCATTACTTCCTATGTACGTATGCTAGCTGCATCATTACAGCTCACATATACTCACAAAAGTTGTAAAAATTAAAAATTTGCAAGGAGATACAGGCTTTTGGGTAGTTTCCCAACCAATTGACTACCCATAGACCGTCACCCAACCGAATAACTATATTTTTGGAATATAAAATAAGGTTTTGGGGTATCATTCCAAAGCTAATAATAAGAACAGTGAAACTCTACCCATTTCACTTTCCCCCTTGCCCCAAGAATTTGCAGCCACATTGTGAGTTTTGAGCCAAAATTCTATATTCTAGCCTTTTTCCTCCATTGCAAGCCTATGCCATTTCCCTAGAGAGAATTGTGAGAGGAGAAGGATATGTGGAAGAAGTTGGATCTTGGTGAAGAGAAGCCAAGACCAGGTTCGAGGAGCAGTTGTCGATCTCATTGTAAGTGACTTTGTGATATTAATAAAAAGAAGTACTTTTTCTGTCCTGCCACATGATGTGTCCAATATTTATGTTTGGATTCATATTTTATTATGACATCTAATCCACTAATTCATATATAATATGCATGTTCATAGTTCTTTGTTTGTCTATTTATGAATGTAGGTCATCCTTGGGAGGATATTTACAGTTGAGGAACAACAAAACGCAAAAGGATTGACACCAGAAGTGGATTTTAAGGTAGAGTTACTGGATCCTTTGATTTTTTTGTTCTATGCATGAATGTGGGGTATTGTCGGGGTAGTATAAAAAGTTTGAGACTATAAACGGTTAGATCTGCCTACATTTTGAACCCTATTGTAGTCCATATGGGGGTTTTCCCACTATAGCACATGGTCTTTCCCCAAGAAGCACATGTAACTACTTCTCTCCATTAAAACATATATCGGTAAATAAAATATGATAAAATTACTTAGCCCCTCAAGCCCCCTCTCTTGTGGAATCATAGCCCCCTATAACTCTTTTCCTTTTTCGTCTGGAAGCCAACGATATTTTTTATTATTAATAATTATCAAAACATTACATTTCCTAGGCACTCGGGCCTCTTTTAATTATTTGGCCACTCTGACCTTTTATAAAATAACAAGATACATTATTTAATATGGCGATTCAATATTGAGTTATTATAGGACGAATCATTTATTTTATCGTTTAAGTATCAAGATTATCATGTTGTTCTTTAGGAAAACATTTTATTCGAACTTGAACAGTATGTGTAATATTCTTTTAAAGACTCTCTCAGAGAGATATGATCATAAATTTTGTGATTTCAGACTTTTATATAAGCATGATATATTGAGTATATTTCTCATATGCATATTATGATATTAAATGAATGAAATCATTTAAATCCCTTTGTTTTGGACCACCAATCTACTTTATGTCTTATGAATCTTGCTTCAAATATTTTTCCTCATTGATTAAATGAATGGATTTGATGGAATGGATGTAGTTATCTTTTACATTTCAATTAATATTGTTAATTTTCTATTATAATTTATCTGCTATCATTTCAATGATTTTACCACCTCGTCCATTCATAGGTGCAAATGATATGAATTCCCAAACTTACTGTTTGACTAACTATATTGAAAATATGAGTGAGAAAGAGGAGTGCCACCTCTATAAAAACATAGATGTGATGTTAATAAATTATTTATAAGAGTACCCTGGGAGTTTGACTCTTGTCCTTAATAGAAAAATAGATCAACAAGAGAACCAACTGCAAATCAGGGTGAATCCCTAGTGACATTCTATCAACTACCTATATGGTATTGAATTGTGCAATAACACTCGAGTGCCCTTTCTTCAACAACTTCTCCATATGATGAGAGGTTATAATTTCATGGGAACCTAATGTAATCCTGTAGAGGGTGTGTTTATACCCTTCCTACATGAAGCTCATGTACAATTCTTTGAAATCCATGGTGACTAGTCCTAAAGTGCGTAACCATTTTTCCCCAAGAAAAATATCACAACTACCCATCTAAATGTAAAACATGTGAGTTTTGAGATGATACTCACCCATTTGTAGTTTCACATTTTCAAACAATCCCCCACATTTCATCATGCCACCATTAGTGATCGTAATTTGAAAATTAGATATGGGACATACATAACAATGGGTGTCTTGTGCCACTCTCCTATGAATAGAATTTGGGGTGCTTCCACTATAAATCAACATAATCACTTTGTGATTCTTGATGCATCCAATTAATTTCAAGGTTTGTGATTTCGAGAAACTTGATAGGGCATGGAGAGAAATTTGGGGTTCCTTGGAAGGAGCTTAAAATGAGGATTCATTTTCCATGGGTGGGGTGGTGTCTTCCAAATTTGATTCAATATTATATTTAGCATAAATGTCCTCTAAGTAGTCATGTGTAGATACATCCATTTGAAATAATTTATTTTGTTTACATTTGTGCCCTCTGAAATATCACTTGTCACAATTCTAGAAAAGATGGAGTTGTTGACAGTAGTGATATATTTAGGAGATTACTTATGGATGTAGATTGGTTGTGAGTTGGATGAGTTGGGAGTAGTTTCACAAGGGGGTTACGGAAAGTGGTAAATAAAAGTCTCTTGGTTTTTTAATTAATCACTATCTCAACTTCTTTATCTATATCACAAGATTCCAACCATGTTTGTGGGCATTGCATCATGACATGTTAGTCAATTGCATCCTTGATACCACTGATGAAATATTATTTAAAAAATCAATTAGATTCGACCTCTCTGCAGATTTCCATTTTCTCAAAGGCGCTAATATATTCCATAATTGTGCTTGTTTTCCACAATTTTGTCAAGCAACCCAAATGGTGAGTGTCACACTCAAAATGAGCATAAATTACTTGCACAAAATAGGTATATGCAATGTAGCCCTTATAATCCTTCCTCTACAATTGCCACCACTACCAATGTTCAACATCTAAATATAATACCCCCATGTTTAGTTTGTGTAGGCCATTAGTAATTCCATGGAGAGAAAAATATTGTTCCATTTGGATAACCCACACCTAGAAATCCAACCCATCAAATTTTTTCATGTGACATTTTGAAAATGTGTCATGAATTGTGATCCTAAAAGTGTGGCTGGTGATTATCGTAAAACATGTGTGTGAATTGTACTTCAAGGGTGGTAAATTATTCTTTGGTGGAATCAATAATTGGATCTCCTACTTGGATATTCAAGTGATCACCTAATAGTTTCAATATTTCATGTTGTTTATTCATTGTTTCCTTCACAACTTCGAGTGTAGACTCAATGTTAGCCAATTTGTCTTCTAGCTATAGGCACTTCGTGTCTATTATTTGTTTTGAGCTAGTGGGTCATGTTGTTTGTTCTTTAAGTTGGCCATGTTGTGAGTTTCAACCATGGGACCACCAAATACTTTTTGGAAGTTTTATTATCCACTTATCTCAATGCAATCATTAGATTGAAAGGAGTCTTTTAAGATATGCCCCAAATCATTGTATTGTTGGGTCCACAAAAAATGGATTATTTAATATTTATACTCTTGTGATCAACATTATGCAAGGAATATTTTGATATAGGCCTCCCATAATGGTTTCAGCGGGACCCAAACTCTTGTTTTTTTGAGAGCTACTCTTGTGGGAGCATTACTCCTGGTTGATCATTACTAAGGTGAAAATATCTTCAAATTTCTTATAGATGCAAAGATGTGGGAATTTAATTAGCTAACTATAAAATTTAGGGTTTGTAGGGTCCTCGAGACAGAAGAGTGTTAGGTGCTATATTTCTCTAATATACTTACAAGGTGCAACAATAGTATTTGGCCCAATATGTCAGGCACTAACTAAGGAGGATCAAATTTTCTCTTAGTTGTAATTCTCAACTATCTAGGTACTAGATAGTGATATCCCTCAGTGTTATTATTGGTGTACTATAAAAAAAAGATGACCAATTGGTTCATCCAGGTTAATTTTTAGGTATACCTAGGGGGATTTCGATATACATGAAGGTACATGGAAGTGATATTTCTTATACATGTGTTGTTTGATGTTGTACTACTTGAAGGGGTACCAATAAGGGTTACAAGGGTTTCCAAGAATGTGATTCCACTTGTATTTCCTATACATATTCCTCTCCAACCACATTTTTACCGACTAAATGATAGATCATTGTATTATTTAAATATGCCAGAACACGTCTCTAGCTTGAAAAACAATATACTAAAATTTGGAGGTCTGATAGCTAAGGAAAGTTCTCTAGTACCTTTTGTAGTGTTCCTTAACCCTTGAAAATTGAAGCACAACGAGGTATACAAAGAATATAAATTAACCAAAAATAAAAGACAGTAATATAAAATATATAAATATATACTTGCATATTGATAATGCGAAGAAGAATACAATGTTCACTCGCCTCTTAAGGTGGGGTGACCTTCTACTGAGCAGAGCTCAAAATACTCAACACAAGACAACAATTCCATAATATCCTATCTCTTTAAATATATTTTTCAGAGAAAATCCCTAACTACGTGTGGTCCCATCACTAATGGGTACAAACTACCTAGTGGTACCTATAAAGTGGATACTTTTACATTGAATAACTATCCACTACTATCTAATGGATCGTATTAAAAAATTATGGACACATACAAAAATTAACTAACTCTTATGTAGCCTAAATTAAGAGGTTTAGGGTATGACCCTAACATAATGATGATCACTATCCTTGGTCAAATCAATACCTAAAAGAGGATTCCCACTGCATAATCAAAACATTGAGAAATGTAAAAATAAAAAGCAATGCTACTTCTATAAAAAAAAAATCACTACATAAAGATGAATGAAACTATTGTGAGTGGAGTTAGTTTCATTAAAGGAATATGGATAATGATGCTTATGGTTTTAATGATGTGGAAAGTTTTATTTTATGATACCATTACCATTTGATTGTTTCGAATAATATGGATATGATGGTAATGGCCCAAGTGCCAACATCACTATTTACTCCAAGTGATCACAAAAGTTAGCTTGTATGATTTATATAAAGGTTCATGAATTAAACCCTAACCTATTATTTTTATAGATAAAAACTTCCCACAAACAAAATGGAGAACTTCCCAACCTATTATTTTTATATATAACAACTTCCCACAAAGAAAATGGAGGACTTCCCAATTGATAGAACATTTTAGTGTGAAGTATTGAAAATAATAGTTTGTGATAAAATTCCAAACTTTTAGTTCAATTTATAGACATATGAATAAATAAAACATATGACAAAAAAATGTATTCACATTAAACAAGTAAAAAACATGTATTCACATCAAATAAATCGGATAGTAAAGGGTAAAAAGAATTGTGGAATTGCATATAATGACTATTCAAGTACTTTTACATGGCTTCTCCCTATGCAAGAATGGTCGTTTAGGGGGGTTTAGGTTTTCAAGTCCCATTGCAGAGTGCATCATTTCTCATCCACTCGATGGAGTTTGAACTGAACGACCCTATCACGATTTCCCTGTTGGGATGATTTTGTTTTGTTTTATGTTTATCCATTGGGAGGCATTGTACATGTCATATCAAGACATGGAAACTATGTTGGATATATATTGGGAAGTGAACGACAAGCTATGGTATAGGGAGGGGCTTTTATCTCTAACTATACATATTGGTTCATTTACCAGTGTGGGAGGAACACGCGGATTCCAGGCAGGTTACAGATGATCCCTTGGGTGACATTCGGACGGGAATGCCTCGGGAAACAACCGTGAGAGATGAGGGAGGTCACGTGATGACCTAGGGGAACCATCCGAGGTAGATGGCTGACAAGAATGTTGTCGCGAGGGGTGATGAGCAGTTTCTACTTTGTCAAAATTCAGAAGGAAAGGGTTTCACGGACATTGGTCCTAGGAGTTTAGGAGTGTAGATATCATAGTTGGTGGTGCAAGTAGGAATAGAGCCATAGGAACAAAAGCTAAATCAAACCATCTAGATAAATGTTGGAAAGTGAGAAGCGAGAAACCTAAGTACATGTTGGGGAAGGATATCACTTTGGAAAAGATGGAAATTTTGGTGTACAAAGCCCTGATTGGGAAGTTCTACTACACAAAGATGAAGAAAACACAGCTAGCGATGTGAATTCATGAATTTTGGAAGCCACTATTTAGAACCAAATATCAATATAGCATAGAAAAACCTCAGAATAAGTACTCAACACCTTGAAAAAGAGAGAATTTCAGATAATAAACCTCTTCGAGGGTTCAACCTCCTTTTAACCCACATAAATGTTCAAGTACAAGATGATTCCAAATGAAAATGTCTCCTTGGTATATATAGGAGACTAGGAGGTATAACTACAACTAATGGAATAAAGCTGACATAAATAAAATAACATTACTAATGTAATATGCCCCATTTAAGGGGTAATGAGCCAATATTAGGGCTTAACATGCCCCTCCCCTTGAGACAAGTGTTGTCCACAATGCTTGAGTAACTCTGGATGCTTCTGTATAAAAGAATTATCTTCCCAAGTGGAATCTTTAGCCAGTAGTTTCCTCCATTTAATGAGATACTATGAAATGTATCTATTCCTGAGTTGGCGAATTCTTGTGTCAGTGATGGATTCAGGATCCAATATGATTTTTCCTTCTTCATCAAGTTCTGGAAATATAGTTTGAACTGGGATATTGTCACCTATAACCTTGTTTAATCATGAAACATGGAAAACTGGGTGTACTCGTGAAGATGCAGGAAACTCCAATTTGTATGCCATAGTACCAATCTTTTGCAACACCTTAAAAGGGCCATAGTACTTTGGTGATAATTTATTATCCTTCTTGGCTTGCTTGAGGGACATCTGTTTGTATGGTTGTAGTCTTAAAAAAACCCAATCTCCTACTTCAAAACCTCTTTCACTACGATGTTGATCTGCTTGTTGTTTCATGCGATTCTGTGCCATGGTGAGGTTGTCCTTTAAGATTTGGAGAACTTGTTGTTGATGCTCGATGTGATCTTCCACTTCTTGAACCTTAGATTTTTATTTTAGAGAATAAGTGATGGAAGGAGGGTGTTATCCATAGAGTGCCATAAATGGTGTCATTTTTGTTGTAGTATGAAAGGAAGTGTTATACCACCACTCTGCCAAGGGTAACCATTTGAACCATTGTGTTTTTTTATCAAAGACAAAGCAACGAAGGTAGCCTTCCATACATTTGTTCACTATCTCAGTTTTTCCATTAGAATGAGGATGATAGGATGAGCTATGAACCAATTGAGTACCCAAACAAGAAAATAATTCTGTCCAAAAATGTCCAGTGAAGATGGGATCTCTGTCATTTACAATAATCTTTGGGCTGCCATGTAGCTTTTGAACTGTCTCCATGAATGCGGTTGCAACTGTACTATCTTTGAATGGATGAGAGAGTGCACAAAAGTGTGCGTACTTGGTCAGTCTATCAAAAATCACCATGATGACACTCTTTCCTTCAGACTTTGGTAACCCTGTGATGAAATCCATGGAAAACTCCTCCCAACGCTGACTTGGGATGGCTAATGGTTGTAAAAGACCTAGGGTCTTAATTGTTTCCACCTTATTTTGTTGGCAAACCAAACATTATGCCACAAACCTTTGAATATCAGTTTTAAGGCCATCCCAAAAAAAATCCTTCTTGACTCTATGGTAGGTTTTCAAAAATCTCAAGTGCCCTCCTACTAGAGAGGTGTGCAATTCCAATAGTACCTTTTTTTTTAGTTTGGAGTTCTTACATAAATATAAGCGATCTTTGTACCATACTGAATCATTTTTCCATGTAAATGTATCTAATGCACTGGAATTCTACTGCAACCTTTGAATGAGTGTCCACACTTTTTCGTCATTCTTCCATTCATCCCTTGCTTCTATTATCCAATCGGGTTGGATGACCGAGATAGAACAGAGAAGGGCCTCAACATCTTCATCCTTTCTTGAGAGTGCATCTGCCACAACATTTTGCTTCCCCTTTTTATAGACGATTTCAAAATCATAACCCAATATCTTGGTTACTCATTTTTGTTGTTCTTCTAAAGATAGTCTTTGTTCCAAGAAGTATTTAAGACTATCATGATCTGTTTTGACCTTGAAGTGCCTACCTATTA
>SNQJ01S0000289.1:55427-94223 GCA_010110895.2 Picea sitchensis | reverse complement strand
TCTCCAACTTCTCATGGCCATAACTTTCTAACCGTGAGGAATTATGTGACGTTACACATACCACCGGAAATGAAATGACAAGAACTATCCATATAGGATATTTTCCCTGACAAATTCACTTTCCTTCATCTCATTATTCCATAATTAAGCATGGGATCTCTTACTCCACAAAGCGTCTTCCTGTGAGGGCTTTCACCATAAGGGGACCACTTTGGAGTTCATCCATATTTACTTCTTATCAACCATGACAAAACAATAATGAGTCATATTTACATCAAACACTATAGGGTCCATTACCCAAAACTTTGTGCTATGGGTCTTTCTTCAAGAGTTGACATCAATGACAACCAACCTTAATTAACATAGACAATGTGGTCTCGTACTCCCTCCAACAGAATCCTCCTCACCTTTATCACTTTCTTTTGCCATGCATCAATATTTTCAGTGTCTGTAGAAACTGGCTTAGGAACATCTATGTCAATGAATTCCTTCAAGACATTGTCTTCGAGTACTACCTCCATCCTGTCCTTCCAAGCAATGTAGTTCGAGCTTCCCTCAAGTGCATACTCGAACCCCAAGCCATTGAAAGCCATTTCGATCTTGAATCAACTGTAGCACCAAGAAATTCCTTCTGAAAATTCAAATTTTATCCAACCACAAACTCAATTGTTGCAATCCTTCTTGCCCTATGAGGTTCGCACCTGACCAACTACTAGCCTGAGGGAAGTTCGCACCTCACCAGTGTACAACCTGCGAAAATTCTAAAGAAGTTCTCACTGTAATGCACAGTGGGGTGAGGGAAGTTCGCACCTCTCCTTTGAGCAGCCTATGAAAATCCTAAGGGAGGTTCGCACCTCTCCTTTGATTAGGCTGCGATAATTCCTACTCTCATAATTATGCATAGTTTTCAATACTAAGGTTCACACCCTGCCAGAGACGGGACCTGCGAAAATACTATTATTTCCGCACCTCACTTATGTGGCTTCGTGGCTCTGATGGCATGTAGAAATTTCAATACAAATTATGTATTTCCTGCGATTCTCCTTATCTAACAATTATATGCCACTGTTAAATACATAATCCCTTCTACTAATATTCTTTCAGAAATTTAAACCATGATCACAAAGTGAAATATCAAGAACACATAACACAGAAGTTTTACCGGGAAAGTGTAAAGCTAAAAATCCGACTATCATATATTATGTATATCATGGATCATGAAACAATCTCATACAAAACTCTGATCCAAGATCTCTTAGTACAATACAATCGTCTCACACTGTCATACAAAACTCAACAAATACATGTGCCAATTATGTCTCCAGACAGCCTACCTCCTCTGCACAATCCCTGCAATTAGAATTCTCGCAATGAATTCGAATTACTTATTTTGCACATGCTCATGAGAATATCCACTGCATGAGTGCACTTCACTCAAATCACAACGGATAGCCAAACTATCTCTTTCACTTGTTATCTCAACTAGGTCTCAACTGGATCTGACATGCATGTAGTTAACTATGGTGAATCTTCAGTTGCATGTGAGTTCACTGATTGTGAATTAATTAATAATTAATTCATTGAACTCTCACTAGTGCAAGTTTAGTTACAACTAGTACAACTGGGCTTAACTCACTTAACTGAGTTAAACTATTCACAACTCACATAACTACACTTATAATTTTGTCACAACTCCAACTCACTCTGTTATTAATGAGATAATAGATTAATATTTATTGTCCAATTTATTTAAGGGAAAAGTAAATTAGACACATGTTTCTTGTTGACTTTTCAACACCTCATGTTGAATGTTATCCTTCAAAGTTCCTATGAATACATCAATCAAGTGCTCATATAGAATATATGTTACCTTTATATTCAATCTTTGGAAGTTCTCAATGTTCTCAGTAACTGAACCCTTTTGCTTGAGATTTATCAATTGGCTAAAGAAGGGATTTCTCCTTGGATCCTGATAGTGTGCTATCATTTCTTCCGTGAAAATTGTCCAAGTGACAAGTGATTTGCGAGAACAAAGCCATAGATACCTTACAAGTTGATTGGGTTCTAAATATAAAGAAGCAATTTGTACCTTTTGTGTATGTGTCACATTATGTATATCAAAGAATTGCTCCATCTAAAGTATCCATGTGATTGGTTCCTTGCCATCAAACTTCCTCATATCGATCTTAGGAACGTGGTTGGTCTTCAACCCAAAGTTGGAGTTTCTCCATTCTTGATTCACCTTTCTTGTGTCCTCATCGTGAATTTCATGGGATACATTTTCTCTTTCAAGTGTCCTCTCTATTAGGAAATTTTTCAATACTTCCATGATCTCCCCTTTTAAAGCGTCCATCTTAGTATTTATTGCCTGAAACTTAGCTTATGTTGAAGCCATCATCTCTTGTAGTTCATCTTTTGTTACTGTCTTCTTTTGTAAATTATTTATGTCCCTACGCATTTCTTCACCTTCATAAAGATTCCAAGTAGGATTGTTTGGAGGCTTATTTGTTGTAGAAGTTCCCTTTTTTGGTGGCATGTTGGCCAAGTATCACTTTAAACCTTGAATTTGAGGTGGTTCTGCTAGACAATCTTCCTTTGATTGTATCTCCAAAATTTCGGCCCTTCTGAGTATGAAATTTTATTTTTTATAGGTCTCTGATATTTATTCTCTTCAATGCCACAGGTCTGATAAAAATTGAATGGCCCAAGTGGAATTTATGATAACTTCCCCACAACTTGCTGATTTTTGGCCTTTCCAGGAGATATCACTTGTATAGCGTGCCCCGCAAAAAATAATTGATATAAAATTCTGAAACTCATACCATACCTACTATGTTCTCTCCACTATCCAATGCAATTGGTCTCACTCAATTTGGATACTCTAGGAATAATTTATGATTTTTTTACCCGGAACACCTGCTTGAGACTAGTCAATAGGACTAGTCAAATACCCTATCTTCCACAGGGTGTATCTACAAATTTACTATGACCCAGAAGCTAAAATTTCTACCACAGATACCTTAATAATTTATAAGAATAGCCTCTGGAGTTCAGGGTCTGAAACATTGCAGAAAATAGTTTGTTGTGAAAATTCCACAATGAATCAATTCAAGATGATTCCATAACCCTATCTTACAAAGGTTGTATCTCCGAAAGTATCAGGCCTCGAGTGTTGAACGTTTAACCCAACGTACCTTGATCCTTTTAATAAATATACTCCAATTCATTCCTTCTGAATCGTTGTAGAAAAAAATTTATAGCAAAAATTCCACGGTGTCTCAGATGTAGCAATGAAACCCCAAGACCTTGAGCTCCGATACCAAATGTTAAGAACCAAATATCAATATAGCATAGAAAAACCTCAGAATAAGTACTCAACGCCTTGAAAAAGAGAGAATTTAGATAATAAGCCTCTTCGAGGGGGAAACCTCATTTTAACCCACATAAATGTTCAAGTACAAGATGATTCCAAATGAAAATGTCTCCTTCGTATATATAGGAGACTAGGAGGTATAATTACAACTAATGGAATAAAGACAACATAAATAAAATAACATTACTAATGTAATATGCCCCAATTAATGGGTAATGAGCCAATATTAGGGCTTAACAGCCACTGTCCTTAGTATATCCTTTTGTCTAACCATTGGATTGTTTTCCACTTTTTGTCAGAAGAAGACCTACTAAAACTTTGGGAGTTCCCATGGATTATTGGAATGGGTGTTATTATGCTTAAAATATGGATGCCTAATTTCAATGCCTTTTCAGATACTTTCTCAAAGATACATATATGGATTCTCCTTCCTAACTTCCATATTAACCTTTGGGTGAAAAGGGTGTTTGTATACATTGCAATCACAGTGGGAAAATTTGTGTTCTTCGATGAACATGCCCTAAGGTGCAATAATAAAAGGTTGGCTTGGTTTTTTGTTGAAATGGATATGGAGCTCAGTCTGCTGGAGGATATTGAAATCATAATAGAAGACAAATCCTTTCATTAGACCATGAATTTTTGGAGTGACCTATTTTGTTTCCATGCTTGTCGACAAATGGGTCATTTAAAAGTTAACTACCCTTCTTTGGTCAAGACATTTGAGGTTCTAGAGTGTGCAGATGTCCATACTCCGAGGTCCAAATCCTTTTCTCAGACTGGCTCAGAAGGTACATGCATCATGGATAGGCTCTCCTTTATAGGTAAGATCCATACTTTCTTCTCCTCCTTTTTTAATTCACTGTCGAAGGATTATATTGTGTCCCTTATTAATCATGAGGATTGGATTGTAGAGATTTTTGGGGGTTTTTGGGAACTTGTTTTGAATAAATTTGAAAAACCATCCTTGAAGACTAACCTGTTAGTTAAGGTAATGGTTGTTTCAATTTTGTACTGACTCATCCCTCCACTATCATCCCCTTCCTTTGGTCCCTTAGACATGGTGGATAGGACCTTAGCCTCTTGATTATGTTCAGGTCACTCCACTTAGGAATTCCCCTCTAGGTTTGAAGGGGGGCCTTTGGTTAGTGATTCTAGGGGGGATTGGACACTATATTCCCATCAGGTGGTTCAATGTATAGGAACCCTCCCTGTGTTTCTAGCTTGGTGGGTGTGGAGGGTTGCACTGTATGGATATACCCTTCTTTAAAATGTTAGAAAAATAGGATCATGGAGCAAAAAAATAGGACAAATGTGGAAATAAAACATAGAAGATACATAATACAATAGAGACATAAATATATGTGGTTCACCCACTGTGGGCTACATACACTAGATAAATTGCTAGGGCCTTCCTTTATTATTATCCACCAACTGAAGTGATACAACCTACATCACACTCACTATAAATTCATCTTCTTTCTCTCACAATATCCTCTCTCAGAATACAATATTTGCAATGATACACAACCACAATACAACTCCCTGATAAAAGAGGGTTTCCTTGTAGGGGAAAAAACCCTAACATAAGTTATACCATCAAATCTACAACCTTATAATGAACAGTCCAAAATTACTATAAAATTACAATATACATTTACAAGATAAATTTTCCTTTGGGGGATTCGCCCCGGAACTCCCACAGGGGGGGGAAATCGCCCCCACTTGGAGGGGTGTAACATATTCATGGGGTACAAACATGGTTGAAAACAAAGACCTATGAATCAGGAAGATAATCATGCTCCACAACCAAAAATATCCCACTTGGAGACTAATCTCAACAACTCCAATGTTGATGTATCTGTTGGACTATGACCAACTGAAACTGAGCGGGAACTGAGTTTCTCCCTGGTTACTCCCTTTGTTAACATGTTTGTAGGATTTTGGCTAGTATGTTTCTTTTCCAACTTCAAATTTCCATCTTCCAAGACATATCGTATGAAATGATACTTGAGTTTTATATCCTTCATCTTCAAATGGAAGGTTGAGTTATTTGGAAGATGAATGTAACTCTCATTGTCACAGTACAACCTACTATTCTTCTTCTTCTTTCCCAAATACTCCATAAACCTCTGTAACCAAGAAATTTATTTACTAGCCTATGTAGCGGCAACATACTCCACTTTTGTTGTTGAAAGTGCAACAACCTTTTGCAGTTTCAAAATCCATCTTACAGTTGTTCCACCTACAGTAAAAAAATACACTGTGGTGGTCCTCCTGCTATCTTCATCACCTATCATATTTGAATCAACATATCCTTGTAGAACAGTGTTTGAACCTCCACAACATAATGCATGAGTAGCAGTACCTCTCAAATACCTGATAATCCACTTTACTGCCTCCCAATATTCTTTACCTGGATTATTCATATACATGCTCACAACTCCGATTGCATGTGCAATATCTGGTCTTGTGCAAATTATCGCATACATCAAGCTGTCAATTGTTGATAAATAAGGGACCCTCGACATGTATTGGGACACATTTCCTTATTTAATTTGAAATGGTTGGCCAAAGGTGTACTAACTGGTTTTTCATTATGCATTCTAAACCTCTCCAACATCTTCTCTATGTACTCACCTTGAGACAATGTCAATTTGTGATTTTTCATGTCTCGTGTTATTCTCATACCAAGTTTTTTCTTTGAAGGACCCAAATCCTTCATCGCAAATGAATTAGATAATTTATTCATGAGCACATTTATATGTTGCATATTAGACCCTGCAACAAGCGTGTCATCTACATACAATAGCAAGGTAATATAGCTTCCATTTTCTAGCCTTTTAAAATAAACACAGTGATCAGAATGACATCTACTATAACCTTGTTCTGTCATGAACCTGTCAAACTTCAAATACCACTGCCTTGGAGATTTATTTAGACCATACAATATCTTCTTCAACCTACTGATCTAGGTGGATATCAATGGCCACCCACCTTTTTCGACTGGCTCAAAACAATTTTCTGACAATTTACTATTTTTAGCAGTTTTTAACTTCCGGGACCATTTTGAGGGACTAAATGAAGGTTTTTTGGGATCGAGTTTCTCAATGATAGTTGAAGGCATGATTTATTCCCCAAAAGGAATCTCCTCGATGATACCTTTCCAACGAGCTATCATAATCCTAAAATGGAGATCGTATGCAAACGTTACGACCCCAGGAAGTTGATGTACTAACTTACCCAAACGGGGCCCACATGACTTTTGGCACTTCATCTCCTAGGGTTAGGTTTTTGGATGTATAGGGTTTCTAGTATCCATTTTTATTGTAAAAAGAAGGGCTTCATAACCTCATTGTAATCATCGTCTTGTGAATGCAAGTAGCTGTCACATCTTTTCTCAGAGATAAGTTGCCACCATTCTAGTGAGTTTTCCACTCTGTATTTTTACAGTCTCTATACATTTCTTTCATTAATAGAAATTGTGTATTACTACATCTCTGTGTTTATGGTTTCATCTTTGATACCTTTCTGTTATATTATTGGATATCTGTGATATCTCTGTGCATTTCTTTATTATATATTCAATCTCATTTCGTGCCGAAAATAATCTGGATCAGTGGTATCAGAGTAGGTTTCTCTTGATCATTTTTCAGTGCATGTCCCTGACGAGGTCCGAGTATATCAAGTTGGTTATCGAACTTGTCTATCTTGAGGAAAATCGCTCTCACACAACCAACAAAACCTCAATGGTATACGAAAAGAAAAACGATGGAACAGACGATCCTATCAGTATGTTGCTTGAGCAAGCTCTCACACGACAGAGGGACGAAATGATGGAGAATTTTTTCCACATCCTTCAATGCCTACCGATAGAAACAAGTGCATCATCATCAAGAAGCCACTTTGGAGGCACCTCACCTTTTGAGGTACAAGTTAATTTTGATATTCCTTTAGTTGAAGGACAGATAGATGTAGAAGCCTAGAGAAATCGTTAAATCTGCTAGAAGGTTATTTCTCTGTTCACAATTTTTCTGACAGAGAAAAGATCACCTTCACACTCCTTAAATCTCTCCCTCATGTCAAACATTGGTGGGAAACTTACTAGGAGAAAATTTCAATAGAGGAGTTTGGAATATATGGGGTTGAGCCCACTTGGGATTTTTTTGTGGATGTGGTAAAGGAACAATATTACCCTATTGGAAACTATGAGGACCAGTACATGAGATGGACCACACTGTGGAAAGAGAGAGGCCAAGAAGTTCCAGAGTTCACCAATACCTTCCATACCTTGTGCACCAAGATGGGTATCAAAGAATCTGAACGACATTTGGTTCTGAAATATCGTGGGGCTCTACATAGATACATCCAAACTTGAATGGATTTTCTAGATATCTCATCACTTGGTGTTGCTTATCGATATGTTGTTAAAATCGAACAAAAATTTAAGCACCAAAACAAACATGAGTTTGTCTCTACAAATCCGCAACAACCAAAGTATGACAAATATAGACCTAACAAATAGTCTCTCGAAAACTAGTCCAAGCCATAGGAAAAGAAGGGTCACGGAAAAGACAAAGAAGGACACCAGAAAATGGTGTGATTTCCAAAAAATCCCCTGGCACAACACCAATTAATGTCACTCAAAACATTCATTGGTGTCTGAGATCAAGGACAAGGAGCCGAACCCTGATTCTGGATCTAATTCTGAAAATACTAGTAAAGCACAGATCATTGACGCAGGCCCAACTACTATTATCATGATCGCAACAATTCAACCAAAAGAACCAACAGATCCTGAAGAGGGTGAGTGCCTTTTTCATTCATAGATGTGGGTGAAGGGGACCCTGCTGCATTTTATTGTTGATAGTGGAAGCTAGAAGAACCTCATCTCAGTAGAGGTCGTCAATTAGTTGGGATTTTCGACAACACCACACCTGCAACCATACAACATCGGGTGGTTTTTCCAAGGATGATATTTCCGTGTCAGCCAACAGTGTCGATTTTCATACGACATCCAACCCTTCAAGGATGAGGTATTATGTGATGTTTCCCCACTGGATGTCTATGATGTTCTCTTGGGACAACCATATATGTGGAGACGCCATGTTGTTTATGAGTCTCGACCCCGTAGTGTCATTGTTACTTTGGGGGGTCATCTCTACAGAATATCATAGGTAGTTTCAACTATTTTTCCACCTAAAAAGTGTCCCAAGGTAGTATCTAAAACTACAAAATTCATCTTCTTCACAATCTGTTCAAAAGGGGCATAGAAGGACACTGCAACCACTACAACCTCGCCCCAGACACCTTCTATCCAACAGAAGCAGGTCAACAAGGTTGCAGGAAAGTGCAAATATTCCTTATGCATATTTTCCTCTCATGTAGATCGATTTTTTGAACAACCTCATCCTCAACAAGTTCATGATAGACTTCCACAAACTGAGCAGCACGACGTCTCCAACAAGGCAAGCAACTCACCAAGATTCAGATTCAGCAAATTCTTTTTCCTCTCCCCCAGGCACTCAATGAAATGGATACCATTGCCTCCTAATGAGGGAATATTGATCCAGGTGGATATCGATGGCCACCCACCTTTTCCAACTAGCTCAAAACAGTTTTCTGGCAATTTTGGCAATTTACTATTTTTAGCAGTTTTTAACTTCCGGAGCCATTTTGAGGGCCTAAATGAAGGTTTTTTAGGATCTAGATTTTCAATGATAGACGATGGCATGATTGAGCCCCAAAAATGAATTTCCTCTACGATACCTTTCCAATGGGCTATCATACGCCTAAAACAGAGATCATATGCAAAAGTTACGACCCCGAGAAGTTGATGTACTAACTTACCCAAACGGGGCCCACATGACTTTTGGCACTTCATCTCCTAGGGTTAGGTTTTTGTATGTATAGGGTTTTTGGAATCCCTGTTTATTGTAAAAAAATTCCTTCAGAGCCTCATTGTAATCATCTTCTTGTGAATGCAAGTAGTCATCACATCTCTTCTCAGAGATAAGCTGCCACTATTCTAGCGAGTCTTTCACTCTGTATTTTTATAGTCTCTGTGCATTTCTTTCATTAATAGAAATCATGTATTACTGTATCTCTGTGTTTATGGTTGCATATCTGATACATTTATGTTATATTATTGGATATCTGTGATATCTCTGTGCATTTATTTATTATATCTCTGCTCTCATTTCATGCCGAAAATAATCCAGATCACCTACATACCAAATTTTCTTTCCCTTTGACCTCATACCGATGTGGTTGCTACATATAAATCTCTTCATCAAAATCCCCATGGAGAAACTTTGTTGTTACATCTAACTGCTCAAGATTCAAATATTCTACTGCCACAAGATTTAAAATAGTCCTAATTGAATTCATCTTAACAACATGAGAAAATATTTCATCAAAATATATACCTTTCTTTTGTGCAAACCCCTCTACAACAACTCTAGCATTGTACCTCTTTTTTCCTCCATCTTCTTCCTTCAACTTGTAAATCCATTTATTTTGCAATGCTCTTTTTCCTGCAGGAAACCAAGTACCAAGTCTGGTTATTTGCCAAGTAATCCATATCCTCTTGCATGCCTTTATCCGACTTCTTTTTAGTGTCTACCTGCATTTCCTCTTCATAACATTCTAGTTCACCAGAATCATTCAACAATAAATAATACAATGAAGGAGATTATCATTCACGGGGTATAATTAACCTAATAGATATTCTAAAAACACTTGTAGGAGTTTGAGGTACCTCTTTCTCCTATTGTTGTACATTTTGATTTTATGGTACCTTTGGAATTTATTTTTTAGTGATCTCATCAAGAACTATGTATTCTGGTTTTTCTTTCTCCTGTTTCTTTCCCTACAACTGATCTTTGTACATGACCTCCTCAATGAATATGGCATCTCTACTACTAATGATTTTGTGATTTTCATAATCCCATAAGAGATAACCAAAATCATTAACACTGTCTCCAATAAAGGTACACTTCATGGATTTTGCCTCAAGATTTGTTCTATTTTCTTTATTAATATGGACAAATGTTTCAAAACTGAAAGTATTCAAAAAATAATAGTTTACCTTTTTACCTGTCCATGCCTCCTCTGGAATTCCACCATCCAAAGAGATTGAAGGTACTATGTTTATTAAGTAAACAATAGTATTTACATCATCTCCCAAAAAATGTAAGGGAAACCCAGCATGCAATATCATACTACTTTCATGCTCCATGATTGTCCTATTCATCCTTTCTGACACAACATTTTCTTGTGGTGTTCCTGGAACTATTTTCTCTCTATGAATCCCATGGTATGAACAATAATAATAAAAATCCTTGTTGCAATATTCACCTCCATTGTCTGATCTGAGACACTTCAACCTTTTTCCTGTCTCATTCTCAACCAAAGTTTTCCATTTCTTAAAAGTATCAAAAACATCATATTTTTGTCGAATAAACCCAAGTTTTTCTAGTTTCATCGTTAATAAAAGTAACATAATAACAAGATACACAAAGATATGATACCTAATATGGTCCCCATACATTTGTATGCAACAATCTCTAACCTTTGTTTCTTCTTTTATTTTCCAAGTTTGAGAAATCTGACTCTCTTATGTTTTCCATAAACACGGTGCTCACAGAAATCCAAATCAATTTGTTTAAGATCTGGCAACAAATTTATTTTGTGAAGTATCTGCATCCCCTTCTCACTCATGTGTCCACGCCTATGATGACATAGTGTTGTATCCACTCTTGTAGAATCTAAAGATATAGAAGAGTCAGTATTATCAGTACATAAATAGAATATACCTACCTTCTCTCCTTTTGTTATCACCAGTGATCCTTTGGTGACCTTCCACGCCTTATCTATAAATATAGATATAAAATATTCACTTGAAAACTTCCCTGTTGCAATTATATTTTTACTTAGATATGGAACATGTCTTACCTCTTTCAACAACCATTGTTTTCCATTCCTTTGTTTTATTTTTACCTTTCCCATTCCAACAATTTTGCATGGTGCATCATCACCCAAATGAACCTGTCCAAAATCACCTCGAACATAATCTAGAAAATGTTTCCTATGGGGTGTGGCACAAATAATCAAACCATCTTGTAACACATCACCTATTACATTTTCTTCTCGATTTTTCTCATGTTGTCCATCTCTTTGTTTCTTTAGAGCTCTGCAGCCTTTCTTCAGATGTCCTTTCTACTCACAATTCTAGCACTCTATCCTTCCCAGTCTGAATTTGGATCTTACCTTCCTAGAATTCCCACAGTTCTATGATCCCTTTCCTCTATCCTTTTGTCTTCCCCTGTTCTCAATGTTTAATGCATTACTTGATGTCTCACCTATGATTTTTCGCCGCATTTCCTCGCTAAGGATAACACAAAAAACATCATGAAATTTTAGAGTGTTTGAATGAGAGACATAGTTACTTATATCCATGAACAAGCTATCCCAGCTTTCTAGAAATGAGCACAAGATTAGAAGATCCCTTACCTCATCATCAAAGTCCACTTTTACAAAACTTAGTTGATTAGTGTTGGCCCTTGACCAAGTTTTGGGAGTTTCTTGGTCATGTTGACCTATTTTGAGACTTCGACAGCCTGTCGAAGGAGGAGCACAAGACGAAGAGGAGATCACGGGATCTTGGCACCCTTTTTGGGTTTTTGGGAATATGTAACGGGAATGGGATGTCGGCCCATGGGTTTACCCATGTGTAGGCCTATTTTATATGTACAAATAGAAGGATAGGCAATGTAAGAAGGAAATAATAGTGAATGTATGTGATGTGAATGTATGCTAAGTGAGAGTAGATTCTGTAATTTATGTGTGCATGACTATTAGAGACTTGCAGAGCTAAGTGCATATCCTTGTAGTGGATTGTGGAGAGCTTAGTGTTGTAGCCCAAGGAAGAAGGATATAGCGAGCTATGAAGATCTTCTGTCCTGTGCAGAGTAATGGTTTTTATGGCTTTGTGCTTGTAACCGATTGAATGAAGACAATATAGAAGAAGAGTTGGTGGACGTAGCCCTAGCGTGGGGGTGAACCACATAAACACTGTGTTATGATCTTTGTGCTTTGTCTTGATGTGTTCATATGTTATATGTTACGTGCTCGGATATGTTTAGATAGATCTATTTATGCTTTGTGACTATTATATGTGAGAATGTTAGATCTAATCTAGATGTTCATGCTTAGTGCTTGATATGCTCATTCTGATCCATTTGTGTATGCTTAGTGCTTGAATACTATAGATTAGTGTGAATGATGTGAAGCTCTGTTGTATCAACGAAGTGAATAGTGATTAAATATTAAGGAACTGACGATGCTAAGAGTTGTATTAAGTATTATAATCATAGATCCATGTCCCAGCTAAGGTTGAAAAAACCTGAGTCTTGCAACCACCCCTGCCTCTACCTCGGGTGAGACATCATCTGCTTCACAGGTGTTACTGAAAGGGTCACTAGTAAGGGATTTGTTGGTGAAGTGTTGTAGTGTTGAACCCTGGGTCTGCCCCTATGCCAACAAATGGTTTCGTTGTCGTGACAAAAATTGCGATTACTGGGAACTGAGAAAGAAGAAGCCTGGTGCAAAGAGTTGACCTAGAAGCTTTGTGCGTAGATCTATGCCCTAGTGCGCAGTATTATTCTTGACTTATAAGGCTCTGTGCTAAAGAAAGAAGGTCAGATATGAAATAAAGAAGCTCGATCTGAAGAAAAGAAGATCATATATGAAGGAAATAAACAATATTTGAAAGCTTTGTGCTCTAAGAAAGGTAAAAGTAATAATTTCTGATTAAAAGAGGTAAGATCTGCAAACCTTGTGCTCTGATAAAGGTAAGAATAGTTAAAAGTTTTAGATCTTGAAGCTTTGTGCTCTGTAGAAGTAAGATAAGTAGAAATTTTTTGTTTCTAGAGTATGGATCTAGGTATGATTGATAGGATCTATCCTAGCCTGAAAACTAGGGCACTAATAGATGAAAGAAGGTTTGATATGAATAGATCTGATAAGACTAGTGAAAGATATGTTATATCAATGCATAGAAAGAATGTTTGGACTAACAAATGGATGCAAGATCCTAGAAATAATTTATTGCAAGTTCGCTCCTATGATCCTAGTGCGCAGTAAAAAAGAGGTTGGGGATCATTTAAAAGAAGGAGAGGATTAACCCTCTGTTACAGTTGCAGAAGACCGGGACATATTGCTAAGGAATTCCCTGGTGGAAGACCTAGTTGTCTTTGTTGCAAAGTTGTAGACCACGAAGTGTTGGATTGCCCTAGAATGATTGCTAAGCTTGAAAGTATGAACATAAGACAAGAAAACCCTAAGACAGATCCAAAAACTAAGGCTATAGAATAACCCTAGAAAGAATCAGAGAAGGTATTACTACAGATGAAAAACACCTTGGATGACCATCGACATGTTAGACTATCAGAGATTTTTAAAGGCAAGGAGTGACTTGAAGAAAGAATAGGGGACTTTGACATTCACTGTGTTCTAGATGAGGAAACACAATTGAATATCATGACAAAAAGAACTTGGGAATCTATAGGAAGGCCTTCTATGATCCCTTCACTGGGAGGAATAGGGCTATTCAGAGGGAAACCAATAAACCTATGTGGGAGGCTCGCTCAGATACCTATGACTGTCAATGGAACTTTGACGGAAGAATATTTTTAGATTATTCAATTTAATGAGAATCGTGCCCCATTTACCATGTTAATAGGAAAACCTTGGATTAATATAGATCAAGCCAGACGAAAAGAAGAAGAAGAAGTTTTGGAACAAAAGATGCAAGAGTTAAAAGATTTTATGACTAGAAGGATCGCACGCTTGATTAAAGAACAAGAGATCAGATCAAAGATGTTTAATGATAGTAACCCAGTTGTCAAAGTTAAAAGAACTCTAGAGAATCCACAAGATATTGAATTACCTATCCCAGACAAAGAAGAAGTATTAGCTAGGAACCCTAGGGAAGAATCTCAACAGCGCGAAGTGACTAAGGCCACAGAAGACAAGAATTAGAATGGAAAAAGAACTATTGAGATGAAGCTCACTGGAAAAAAGGCTCAAAAGTTAAGAAACAAGTGGACTAAGACTAAAAAGTTACAGGAGCTTCTAGAGGAAACCTCTCAAAAAGAAAAATCACATAATTCGAGCCTCGCCAAGATATCAGAACAGCGACACATGGCACTTCGCCATGACGAAGCAATATAGTCGTTGGGGCCGATATATCCGTTCGAATCCCACTTCGAACAGGTAGAAAAAAAATAAAGGTTCATCATCAGACCGTTGAGATGCGCCATAACATATCGAACATGAGTCAATGGAGGCTCATACCCGTTGTAAGAAAACTATTGTCAAGTTACCTATTTATAACATCGCTCCATGCACCGAGAACACTTTTTTCTAATTAAAAATTCAAGCCCACAGACTAAGACGAGTTTATACAATGATCATTGTGCTCTCCCTATCTATCTAATTACCCTGTCTAAGTTGTTCCCCAAACCCATGAATTGTTCACCCTGAGTGCGTATGTCGGAAGCATTGAACGTTGCAGAGAAAGATGTTGAAGAATTTTTTATCGGCTTGATGACTGAGAAAGCCATGTCGATGTCTAAAGCTATCCAGGCTTCATCCACAAAAACAGTGCAAGAATCCCCATCCACTGCTCACGGAGATGGACCATCCCGTGAAAGGCAAACTAAGCACAAGGATGACTTAGTGAATGCTAAGATGATTATGAGAATTCTACATTCCTATATACCACCTCTGAGCAGTGCAATAAACTGAGACAGTGTGCCTAGAGACTTTTAATATGAATTGGTCACTGCGTACCTCCCGAAGGGGATACAGGCAGTGCACGTAGACCAAGATAAGATCGCAACATTGAAGTTTAGTGACTTTATCCTCGGTGACAGGAAGGTGTACAACATGCTCACCCCACACAAGCATCTGACCAGAACCAAGGGAAATAACTCTAAGATCGTACCCCAGTCATGGACCATGAACCTCGCACAGTCTACATTGCTCAATGTCATGAAGATTCCTCACTTCAGGAGACGCCAAATAGTGAACGCATGCATCAAGTTGTTGATGTCCTCCTACCATGGCATATACTTGTGGTTGAATCACTTCATCACAGTGGATCCGATGTTGATCAATCGGATCACCAAGCTGAGCATGCAAGCCCCTGACCCACAAGATTTCTATCCTGGGAAAACCATGGATCGTGCTCTTGCGCAGAAGATAAAAGACACCTATTGGGATGTCGTGAAGGGAACGCGAGGCTACAAGCTAGCCTCTATCCATAGCAGTGTAGTGCACCTAGCCTGTCAATTGATCATAGGGAATTTAGTTCACAAGAACCGACCCACCCAAGTGATTGGGTTTGTATTCGACCTCGCAGGGAAGTGTGCAGAAGGCCTACAAATGAATTGGGTGAAGTACCTCATAAACCAGCTAGAATTGGACTGCAGGGAAGCATATGATCAAGGATATGAGTTCCACTTCAGCTGGCTTCTCATCTTGATCTCTTTTCTCACATGGGATATGTCGGAAGGTGCGACCTTCTCGAACATCGAGAAGTTTGAACCTATGGCCACGAAGTTCAGTACACTATTATACTCGAATGACATGAACAGGAAGTGCCAATCAAATGTCATCTTCCACACTTATTACAATCAATTGAAGGTAGCCATCCAATATGTACCTCGTATAACCCTAAACACTCTCCACAGGTTCAGTCCCTTGATGAAATCCATTGCAGACCGCCAATTCAGCTATATCACAACACGTTGATGATCATAAACAACAGTTGCAGTCGTACTACAAGTTGACAGAGGATGACTTGGAAGAGATTACCAAGGAATGTTTGGTGGACCTCCTTGTTCCAACGAACCCTATGGAGATTTCTGATGCTGACATCCCAGCAACTGCGATGGATATACCCGGACCTAGCAAGACAAGGAAGACCGAAGAGGTCCATGATCTAGACAACACATCTGTGAAGATCGCTTCCATATTAGCAAAGCAAGGAGGAGATGGCGGAGAGATAGATGAAACAGAATTTGAACCAAAGAAAGGTGAGGTTACACCACTTAGATACAAGGAGGACCCCTCAAATAAAAGGAAGGTTTCCCCTCTAAAACCTTCTTCAAGGAAGAAAATGAAAGAAACCAGGACCAAATTTGAGACCACCCTCACCTCAGATGACTTTGACTTCATCGTCGCAATATTGAACGATGCTTCACTGGATATAGAAAAGAAGTAAGAAGCTAAGAAGGAGGAGGTGTTAAGTCGAATTAAAGATGAACTCCAAGGGGTGTAGCAGGCAGTATAGTCCATCTGCGTAGTTTCCACTGTGCCTCTGTCAGCAGGAACATCAGAAATAGGTGATGAGCCAACTCAACTACATCGTATTGTTGATACAGTTGAAGCTTTCCTTCGATGAGCTCAGGAAGAGACAACACAAGCCACCCAGGCTTTAGTGCAAGTACAGAAACACCTTGAGGAGCAACGCAGTTCTGCAGAATGGGAAAATCTTGCTCTGCAAGCCAAGTGGGATGAAGAAAAAACACAGTTACAACAAAGAAAGGAACAGTTGCTCGTCGATCAACTCAAATTTAAGGAAATGGTTCACAGAGCACTTCGCTCTGTGACAGTCATCAAAGTAAGGGTCATAGAGAGAGTTCCACACCAAGTGGCGCAACTCGAAGAAGTAATCCAACAGCTCCAACAGCGCATAGCAGACTTGGAGCTTCGCGCTGTTCCCGAGACCCCTCAAGACGTAAGGGACCAACGAGAAGAAACTGCCCACAGCGCAGTTGACATATTAAAATCTCTTGCCTTGGAGTGTAAGCAGTTGAGTAACCGAAGTGCCCATATATACGAGAACCTCACTAAGAACCTGGAGTTATAGACACTGGAGTCACAACTCTAAGAAGTGAAGCAACACGCAAATACACTACAGGCGCAACTAAAGGCCCTGTTGGTTGTAGAACAAATAAAGAGGTCTCATGAACAACACACAACTCAGCAGCAGATCCATATGCTTCAAATAAAAGTGATGGAAGTCACTCAACGACTTTAACATATGTAAGATAAGGCATGCCAATTGTTTACAGAGGTGGAGAACCAAGGATTGTAACTAGAACAAGTTGTCACCACAATAGAACAATGCCTATAACGGCCAATGAATGACGTTGTAATCCAAGATCTCACCGAACAAGAGGCCACGGCAAAGAAGCAAGTCGAAGCAGCTCAGGCCAAGCTTGAGGCATTCGAAGTTGAACTAATCAGACTAGAGTGACTCGGGACGAGTTACAGGTGAGTGTTGGGGGCCTGTTGTCCCTTGACCAAGTTTTGGGAGTTTCTTGGTCATTTTGACCTATTGTGAGACTTCGACAGCCTGTCGAAGGAGGGGTGAAAGACGAAGAGGATATAACAGGATCTTGGCCCCCTTTTGGGCCCCTTTTTGGGTTTTGGGGAATATGTAACGGGAATGGGATGTCGACCCATAGGTTTACCCATGTTTAGGCCTATTTTGTATGTATAAATATAAGGATAGGAAATGTAAGAAGGAGAGAATAGTGCATCTATGTGATGTGAATGTATGCTAAGTGCGAGTAGAGTCTGTAAGTTCTTTTTTCATGACTGATAGAGACTTGCAGAGCTAAGTGCAGATCCTTGTAGCGGATTGTGTAGAGCTTAGTGTTGTAGTGAAAGGAAGAAGGATCTAGCGAGCTGGGCAAATCTTTTGTCCTCTACAGAGTAAGGGTTTTGATGGGTTTGTGCTTGTAACCCATTGACTGAAGACAATAAAGAATAAGAGTTGGTGGACATAGCCCCAGGGTGGGGGTGAACCATGTAAACACTGTGTTATGAGCTTTGCGCTTTGTCTTGATGTGTTCATATGTTATATTCTAAGTGCTTTGATATGTTTAGATAGATCTATTTATGATTTGTGCCTATTATATGTGAGAATGTTAGATCTGATCTAGATGTCCATGCTTAGTGCTTGATATGCTCATTCTGATCCATTTGTACATGCTTAGTTCTTGAATACTATAGACTAGTGTGAATGTTGTGAAGCTATGTTGTATCAACAAAGTGAATAGTGATTACATATTAAGGAACCGACGATGCCAAGATCTGTATTAAGTATTATAATCACAGATCTGTGTCCCAGCTAAGGTTGTAGACACCTGAGTCTTGCAACCACCCCTGCCTCTACCTCGGTTGATACTTCATATGCTTCGCAGGTGTTTCCGAAAGGGCCGGTAGTTAGGTATTTGTTGGTGCGTTATTGCAGCATTGAACCCTGGGTCTACCCCTGTGCCAACAATTAGTAACCGTATTAAATTCATTTAAATGATATGCAATAGACCCACCTTCTGACATGTTCATAATAAATAATTTCTTCATTACAAATACCCTATTGGACGTCGAGGGTTTTTCATAGACTTTATCCAATGTGTCCATCATCTCGTTCATTGTCTTTTCTTTTGAAATATTGAAAACCACGGAAGCTGTCAGGCTCAACTTTATTGTTCCTAGTTCCTTTCTGTTAAGAACTTCCCATTATTTTTCCTTCATGTGCATCGGATTATTTTTTATTCCACCCAATGGTGGGAATACATCCTTCTTATATAAATAATCTTCCATATGAATCTTCCATAACTAGTAGTTTTCCCGTTAAATTTATTGACCCTAAACTCTCCATCTTCCACCATTGCTCCCACTCGAACTAGGAACCCTGTTTTCTTATGAGTTACCTTTCTCTCTGATACTATTTGTCGAGTAAAATATATGCTATCTAATTCAACATTAAATTGTCAACCCTGGGCTAGTAAGCTTCGAGGTGCCAACACTGTATATGAAGGTCTAGATATCTAATCTAGCCTAGCCTAACCTAATATAATCTAATGCCAATAAACTCAAATAATGAAGAGATTTAAGTAATTCTAGAATTATGAAATATTTACCCTAAGCAACTTCAAACAAGGAATTGATGGACTATTTCTAAATAAGAAAATAACAATCTATTTTAAAGCTAGTTAATCTATTCAATTTTTTAAGTAAGCAACAACAGGTAAGCTATTTATCCTTGAGAAAATAAGAAAGTAAACAACTAACCTATCAAGACTATTTTGACAAGTGAACTCTATTCTTAAAAATAAATCATAATCATTTCTATTCTACAAAGAATAAACATTGATTCAAGCAAATCCACAAACCCATAACTAACACTAATTAGAAATTCTAATTCTAATTCGTAACTAAAATAACATTGAAAATACTCTGTATAGAAATCTACAAACTCAAAACTAATTCAAGAAAATCTACAAACTTATGATCTTATGATTAAAAATTTTAATTCAAATCTAATCTCCTAATTTAAAACTGCAATTAAAATTTATAACTAAGAATTTATAAATGAAACTGGACTAATCCTATCATTAAAACTCAGATTTCAAACTAGAATGTTTTTAGAAACATAAATCCAAAATCTATTTCTATCCTAGCATACTAAAACAAGATTAATGAACCAAATAGATCTATGAAAACATAATTGAACTAAGAATTAAATCTAGCTTGATTACAACTAATAAAACTTGAAACAATTAATCCTTCACAACTTGCAAAAAACCTTAAATTAAAAATTTGTTTACACTAATCCTCTGTTCACATAACACTCTGTTTTAATTTGCAGAAACCAATCTAAAACTTCAATATATTATTTAAGTTAGTATCCTGCACGCCAATTTCTAATAAATAAGAAACATAGCATGACAAATAACCAACTCCTATAAGCAATCTACAAAAAGATGAATTAAACAATTAAATTACATTCAACATGCACAATAATTAAAACTAAAAGATACATACAACAAAGAAATTAAGTAAATTATAACTAAGCAAATGAAATACATGATCTATCTATCTATACATTCACCCAAACCACTGGTGGTCCCCCCAACATGTCGTGGCTACTCTTCAACAGCAAAACACATGCTCAAATCAACACGATTTTGTCATTAATTAAAAAAAAAAACGAAATCTAGAACCAAATTAGTTGAGAATGTATGAATTACACAATGAAACTCTTCTTAAAAATTATTTTCTCTGGTCCGCCACTGATAGTGGTATTTATAGATACGTTACATCTCGAGAGATTGACCACTGGAAGGGTCGACCTCCTCTCAAAATGGAAAATGCATTAAATGAGCTTCTAACAACTTCAACTTCTAGAAAACTCACAAGCCATTCAATGATCAGCATAACTACCCAATCTGAGGTGTAATGAGCTCTGTAGTTGGAGGCCACGAGGGGGCACAAAACACAAATCGTCGATTCTTCCACCATAGGCCGCCAATGTGCTAACCGCCAACTCCTCTGCGCTCTGAGTGCCAGATAGAGTGTCGAATGGAGTGTCGGATGCCGAATTGAAAAACATGAACTTCTCTCAATCCATTCATAATTTCAAGAAACGGCCTGCGGGGGAATTAATTGGGAATATTATGCACAAAACTCATGTGCCAAATTTTTCGGATTCCACTTCTTCCGTCCACAAATTAAGCTTGAAGTTTGTTTACTGTAACAATGTCGGATGAAGGTCAAGATGGAGGATTGGACTACGAATTATCCCTGTTACACACAAATCATGCATTAAATCCATATAAACATCAAACTAAACTGAATTTAGCTAGAAATCATTATTAAACATCGATTACACATACCTGATATAAATCCATGATGAATTGATACAAAATCCTTTGAAAACTCTTTCAAAATGGTTAATACCATATATGATATTAGTGCAAAAAGGATTCAACCATCGCAATAAAATAGTCAAAATACAAACCCAACATTACCCCCATGCCTAAGTATTTGTAGATCCCACTGCAAAAAAAAAATGAATTACCCAACATAACTAGACTCATGAAGGAGGGGGTGGATTAGCTTTAGAAGGTACTCCCTCTTGTCTTGAAGACTTTGTCTTGTGCCTCTTACGATGTTTCAATTGTGCCCGGAGGATAAAATTTTCATTGGTCATTTGATCAGCCAATCGTTGGAGAGAATTCACTTTTTCTTTTAATATTGCATTATCATGGTGGAGATGCCTATACATAGTCTTTCTCTCTTCCAACTATTGAAGAAACTGAACATTTTATTGTTGTAATTTTTCAATGACTGGAGTATGATCATATGTTTCAGAGGAGATCTTGGATCCATTGATGGATGTAGAGGGTATATCATCTTTGGAGGATGATGTAGGCATATGTGAGGTAGGAGTAACAGAGTTCTTGTGAAAGGGAATAGGTTCAGAGTTTATTGCTCATCAAGCTCCAACTCTTCTGCAGAAATTTCCCTGAATCTTTTATAGGAGCTTCCATGATCGGATGATACTTGGATAGGATATGAAGTTCTTGGGGATTTTACATTAGTCTTTCCACTTGCACCTTGGGTACTTATTATATTCCCCTTTGAACCGATTGGCTCCTCTTCTATTCGTAGGGACTACAAGAAAATCTTTTTTAATTTCCTTTTGTAACTTCTTAGATTGAGGATCAATAGGTGTTGAGGGAAATGGAGAATTACCAGTAGACGTTTTATTTTTCTTTCCCAATGAGGTTGCAAGGGAATCAACAAGTTTCTTGATCTTTTGTTCAGACAGAGAGATAGTTTGAGTTGAAGGGTTTGGAGTATGTTAGAGTCGAGTAGTCGCTAGTGATCAAATGTAATCTTTCAAGGTTATTTTTTGTGTCCTAGGTCAAATGTTTATATTGTAAAATAAAATTTGACATGCCTTTCTATTGTCAAATGATTCTTGAGCCATCTCATCCACTATGTCAACAAGACATTGAAGGCACCATTGCATAGAATTTGAAAAGGACAGAGAGTATTGTCTTGGCAGAGTCAATGAACACCTGGAGATGCTCCTGAAAAAGGCCAACAGGGACATGAAGCTTCATAGACACATGTCCATGCACTACTACATCAGAAAATGGATCAGGAAAAGTCACTCAAAAGTGTTCTACAAGACCACGCTGCGCTTTTGACTCTATTTTTGGTCATGATTTTAAAAAGAGTTTTTTGACCAAATAAAGATTAATTTTGGAAAACCAAAGGCGGTTTTTTCTAAGGACATACCAATTAATAATAAATTCCTTCCATTTTTACACAAGTATCATATATTGGGATATATTCAACTTTCTTTGAGGCGTATTTCAGAAAATCAAATTCTCCAATTTAATTTCTTGTTTTAGTCATTCTTTTGTGGCACATATTCCAAGAACATGGGAAGGAATTTCACAAAAATGAGAGAGGTTTGTCTTAAAAACAGCCTTATCTACAAAACCCTCTCCCTGGTTTGTAAAATTTGTTATGGATAAAAATTTATCCATCCATCTTTGACCCATATATTTTTGTTGTGCTTTTGTCACGGTTGTTGTGCTTTTGGACAGTTTGTTTTCGAATCCATTTTGAAGGGGTTAGATAAAGGGTTTTTCTTGGATTAGTGACTCTAGGGTGTAGAGGACATATTCTTATTTCCATTCGTAACTTTTTCATTAAAAAAATCATCAAGGAAGGCCTCCAAATCATCCTCCAAAATTATTTCTCTTCTACTACAATTTGTTGCCATTTCCATACTTTCCTATGATTGTTTCATAAGATTATAAGAAGAATTAAAAGTTATTTCCTCTGTTTTGGATGAAACTGTCATTTTATGTTACACCTTCTTCCGATGAATGGATTCATGATCTCATTCCCATTTTTAAACTCACCTCATCTACCCTATACACAATGACAAATCTTAAATGCTACTGAGTATACCTACCTTGCCCCATTCTATCTTTGCAACTCATCTTTTGGAAACCCTGGACTAGATCCCTAGACCTAGACTCTCATCCATCAAACTCCAAATCAAAACCACACAGAGCTAAATAACTAGCCTAATATATTTTTCCTTCTCTAGTCACCTTATTGATTGTGATCATAGAGAGAGCCCTCTCTGATTTTGTAGGGCTATCTCCTAGATCAAGAGATTGGTTTGCGGTTACCTTTGTCAGTAGATGTGTAACACAAATCTGTAGTGAATATTGTAACAATCTGTAATTGAAAAAAAGAACTAGTTAAGTGGTCTTTCGAAGAAATGTACAACATGCTTATCAAACACAGTGATGTCAGTGATATATAATTTATCATTTCAATAAAAATAATTGTTGATATAATAGCCCATATCATGCAAACAATATACAAAATTTTTACAAAGATTCTACTTCTTCTTCTCATGGATTATAGATAGGCAGTTTTTTCATTTGTCAGCTCATGAAACCCCTCCCCCACTCCTAAGTATTGTGACACCTCACAATACAAAATATAGGGAACCAGTCAATTCTCCCAATAGCCTAATATTTACAGCTTGTTAAGTGTAGAGATAAATTTAACATATCAGTCCGACGAGACGGTTAGAATATGGCCCCACCTATATGATAGAACATCCTACATGTAGTTAAGAAGAGGTAGGCGAGAGAGTCTTAAGATAGTCTTAAAGTTAGTTCCCAATGGAAGATTTATGGAGTTCATTAACCTTAGCTTAACCATACATACTTTGTGTCATCTTTGTCTACAAGTAATGTCGTACATCAGGACAATTTTAAGATTTAAGAAGTTTATTTATTATTTTTTTGTTAGATTATCATCCTCGCTAGGTAGAATGTCATGTTGCCAACAAGCTTTTTCAGTACTATGATGGGTTTACCTAGTCATACCACAGGCCGGTACGTGCTTCCAGCAGACCTGTTTAGTATCCTAGTGGGTTATCCTCTTACACCCTCAAAGACTGGTCCACCATCTTTTAAGATTTTAATATAAAGATTTTCTTTTTGCAAGAAGATGAGGAGACATCTCTAAAAAAACATTCTCTTTCTTTCTTAGATTGGGATGGTATTTATGTTAGAGGATGACTCTCCTTTATGTATTCCTTTAGATATTGTCCTGATGTAAGGGGTACTTAAGCAGACGTAGCCTATATAAAAATATGGTATAATCAATCATTTTTAGTGTGTAGTGGATGGTACCATTGGTAACGAACAAAAAGGTATCTTTAGGCTCAACTCACTTTCTTCTTGTTTAAGTTATTGTGATGTTTCCATGGCTAACCGCTAATCAGACCTCCTTGTTACTCTTTAATAAAGATAATTTACTCACTTACTCAGGGTTCTTGGGAAAATTGTATGAGTAACCTCTAAGTTTGATAGTCAAGGTATCACTTCCTTATATCCTCTAGTGGTGGAGGTTTAAGAAAAACTACCATTAAATATGCCTTGAGAAAAAGAAGATGGAAATCTTTGCAAAAATGTGGATAATTAATGCAAGTCATTATTCAATTGATTCTTATCAAACAACAAGGTTCAAATATAGAAATATGCTTGAAGGAAAATACTTCCCTTTTTGTCTCCTTGAAATTGTCTACTCTTGGTGAAATAAATACCTATAGAATTCTCTAAAACTGTTTGTAAAAAAACAAACTCCAAAATATCAAAAATTGATGAGATCAATGCGATCAAGTCACATGAACATGTATCTCATAGTTATTTTATTAAAAATAAAATGTAAAATGAGGTTGCATTAGACTTTAAGCTAAACTAACAACATGCAGTTCTTATTTACTATCCTACCCTACCTAAAAAGAAAGGAAACTATTTAATCAAGTGTAATAATTTTTCAAATGTAACCATATGTGAACCAAGATAACAAACATACCCATATCCATATATGAAAAATTTACCGCAGTTATTACCTGGATATGAAGAACCAACCAACCTACTTGTTTTGGCATCAGAAGGTGTTGGAGAACATAATAGTATTGTGACCTGATGACTTCTTGAAATGAAATTTCAATGTAATCTTGATGTTCATCATCAATAATTTATGTGCTCTCCTTCATCCTACTATGCAAATCCTCTTCTTCTGGATGATTCATTTATGAAGTACATAAATGATCTGTTGAGATGGATGTTGAGAACTCCTCCATCTCAGGTCTTAGTGATTGATCTCCACCAGATGTAGTCCATAATTTTTTAGCTTCCTTCACAGTTTGTCAAGGAAAATAATTGTGTAGCTCATAGGACCTTGATTCTTCTAATATTTCCGGAGAGGTAGACAAGTTCTTGACTATTGTCAAGATGTGTTCTTCCTGAAAAGAAGATATCCCAACTATTTCTAGGATTTGAGAGATTCCTCTCAAACTAATGGTCACCTTTGAATCCATTTTGTTGGTTGATGGGTCCTACCTCACACGTGGATTAAATAACACTTATAGGAAAGAAATCAAAGCATAAAATAAAATACGATTGCAGGAATGAAATCAAACTCACACATATATGAAAGTAAACACACTGGAAGGAAAAATAAACACACTTTGTGAAAGGGAATCACACTTCCATGAAAGAAATAAAACTTGCATAAAAGAAACAAAAGAAAACACTCTTGCAGTAAAATAAGCACACTAGCAGGAAAACTAAATTGCGGGAAAGCAAACACACTCTGCAGGAAATAAAGCACGCTTGTGGGAAAGTAATTTGAGGAAAAGTAAGCACACTTTGCAAGAAAGAAAGCACGCTTGCAGGAAAGTAAATTGCAGGAAGGTAAACAAACTGAGAAAAGGAAACAAACTAAGAAAAGCAAGCAAACTTGTAGAAAAAGTAAACACTCTTGCGGAAAGGGAACAACAAGGATTTGGAGCAACCCACTAAAATGGATGTGTAGGTTCTTACCTCTCATATTAAAGTTTCTCCTCCCCCTTGTTGTGTAATTGAAAGAAACCTACCTACCTAAGTGTTAATCCCTTTAGCACCTCCCCGACAATGGCGCCAAAAATGTCGAGTAAAATATATGCTATCTAATTCGACATTAAATTGTCAACCTGGGGATCGTAAGCTTCGAGGTGCCAGTACTGTATATGGAGGTCTAGAGCTCTAATCTAGCCTAGCCTAGCCTAATATACTCTAATGCCAATAAACTCAAATAATGAAGAGCTTTAAGCAATTCTAGAATTATGAACTATTTACCCTAAGAAACTTAAAAAAAAGGAATGATGGACTATTTCTAAATAAGAAAATAGAAATCTATTTTGAAGCTAGTTAATCTATTCAATTTTTTAAGTAAGCAACAACAAGGAAGATATTTATCCTTGAGAAAATAAGCAAGTAAATAACTAACCTACAAGAATATTTTGACAAGTGAACTCTATTCTTAAAAAGAACTCATAACCATTTCTATTCTACAAAGAATAAACATTAATTCAAGCAAATCCACAAACCCATAACTAACACTAATTAGAAATTATAATTCTAATTCATAACTAAAATAACATGGAAAATACTCTGTATAGAAATCTAATAACTCAAAAATAATTCAGGCAAATCTACAAACTTATGATCTTATGATTAAAAATCTTAATTCAAATCCATTCTCCTAATTTAAAATTGCAATTAAAATCTATAACTGAGAATTTATAAATCAAACTAGACTAATCCTATCATTAAAACTCAGATTTCAAACTAGAATGATTTTAGAAACATAACTCCAAAATCTATTTCTATCCTAGCATACTAAAACAAGATTAATGAACCAAATAGATCTACAAAAACATAATTGAACTAAGAATTAAATCTAGCTTGATTACAACTAATAAAACTTGAAACAATTAATCCATCACAGCTTGCAAACAACCTTAAATTAAAAATTTGTTTACACTAATCCTCTGTTCACATAACACTCTATTTTAATTTGCAGAAACCAATCTAAAACTTCAATACATTATTTAAGTTAGTAGCCTGCAGGCCAATTTCTAAGAAATAAGAAACATAGCATGACAAATAACCAACTCCTATAAGCAATCTACAAACGATGAATTAAATAATTAAATTACATTCAACATGCACAGTAATTAAAACTAAAAGATACATACAACAAAGAAAAGAAGTAAATTCTAACTAATCAAATGAAATACATGATCTATCTATCTATACAGTCACCTAGAGCACTAGTGGGCCCCCCAACAGGTCGTGGCTACTCTTCAACAACAAAACACAGGCTCAAATCAACATGATTATGTCATTAATTTAAAAAAAAACGAAATCTAGAACCAAAGTTGCAAAGAATGTATGAATTACACATTGAAACTCTTCTTAAAAAATTTGTTCTATTGTCTTGCCACTGATAGAGGTATTTATAGATAAGTTGTAGCTCGAGAGGTCAACCACTGGAAGGGTTGACCTCCTCTAAAAATGGAAAATTCATTAAATGAGCTTCTAACAGCTTCAGCTTCTCGAAAAATCATGAGCCACTCAACAATCAGCATAACTGCCCAATATGAGGTGTAATGAGATCTGTAGCTGGAGTCCATGAGGGGGAACAAAACCCATATCGTCGATTCATCCACCACAGGCCGTTAATGTGCTAACCTCCAACTCCTCTTCGCTCCGAGTGCCAGATGGAGTGTCGGACGGAGTGTCGGATGTTGAATTGAAAACCATGAACTTCTCTCAATCCGTTCTGAATTTTAGGAAACGGCCCATGATGGACCTAATTGGGAATATTACGCACAAAACCATGTGCCATATTTTTCTGATTCCACTTCTTTCGTCCACAAATTAAGCTTGAATTTTGCTTCCTGTAACAGTGCCAGATGAAGGTCCAGATGGAGGATCAGACTGCGAATTTTCCCTGTTACACATAGATCATGCATTAAATCCTTATAAACATCAAACTAAACTGAATATATCTCGAAATCATTGTAAAACATCGATTACACATACCTGATATAAATCCATGATGAATTGATACAAAAACCTTTGAAAATGCCTTCAAAATGGTTAATAGCATACATGATATCAGTGCAAAAAGGATTCAACCATCGCAATAAAACAGTCAAAATACAAACCCAACACCATTTGTTAGAAAAAAAGGATCGCGAAGCAATAAACAAAGACAAATGTGGAAATAAAACGCAGAAGATACACAATACAATAGAGACACAGATATATGTAGTTCACCAAGTGTTAGATACGTCCACTAGAGAAATTTCCAGGTCCTTCCTTTATTATTATCCAATAAATGAAAGGATACAACCTACAACACACCCGTTGTAACTTCCTCTTCTTTCTCTCATAGTCTCCTCTCTTAGAATACAATATTTGCAATGATACACAACCATAATACAATTCCCTCATAAAAGAGGGTTTCCTTCTAGGGAAAAAAACCCTAACATAACTTCTACCTTCATATATGCAACCTTATAATGAACGGTCCAGATTTACTATGAAATTACAATATACATTTACAAGGAAAAATTTCCTTCGGGGCATTCTCCCCCTAACCCCCATCGTGGGCCCACTTTACCTCGAACCCCATAGGAGGGGCAAGCCCCCCTGCAAACCCCTCGCGTGGAGGAGTGTACAGTATTCTGGGGTGTACAATCTTCATGGGGTATAAACACGGCTGGAAACAAATACCTATGAATCAAGAAGATAATCAGGCTCCACAACCAACATAAAATTAGTCTATACAAAAAACCCTTTACAAATTTCAAACAGAGGGATGATTTATAATGGATTGGGAGACAAATCCACTGTAATGGTGCATAAAAAGGTCGTGAAAAATAATGTTAGGAAAAATGCGGGTACCATTGATGGAGGTTTGGCACCTTCATCCCTCCCACATCATATGTGCCTTCTCCATCTGTTCCTCCTCACATATATAGGTATCTTAGAGAATCGTAGCCCGGTAGGGGGTTGGAGTAATGATTATCCTCTCTCTCAACCTACGTGGGGTAGGGGGTGCCCAAAATATCTTAACCCTCAAACTTTTGATAAATTTTGATCACCCTGACATATTCGTTTTTCAAGAAATGATGGTGGTATGTCAAAAGGAAAAGGAATTTTTCTTGAAGTGTTGTCCAAATTGGGAATGTGTTACAATGGAATTAAATAGTCGCTATGGGGGTTTGTTATCTGGTTGGAACCTTGTGGTAGATTACTTCCATGTTTTTGGTACCAATGTAGGTATCCTTCTGGAGGGTCTTCTAAAAGACATCTCCAGGGAGGTGAGGTTTCTAAACTATTATGTCCCATATAAGTACAGAGAATCCTTTTGGCATCTTTTGATGGACTGTGGGTTATTCCTGGAAGATGGTTTAATCATTGGTGGGGATCTAAACCTAGATTTTTCATCAATATAAATCTTGGGTGAACATGCCATACATGATCCATTTGATGACTATTTTTCTCCATTTCTCACTTCTATTGGACTTTTGGATATCCACCCAAGACATCTCAGTCCTATGTGGAGGAATGGGAATTTGGGTGAGGATGGAATTTTGAAGAGACTTGATAGGTTTCTTATCAAGGAGAATTTCTTGGAGATTTTGGGAAGATGTAGTACATGGGTTATAAATTCCTTCATTTCATATCACAATCTTGTATGCTTGCAAGTATAGGAAAGCATTGATAGAAACTTCACTCCTTTTAATTTCAATCGAGCGTGGTTGAAGGATCCAAACTTTAACACTCTGGTTCGATCTGTTTGTACTTCTATGGATTCATGGTAGAGTCCCTTAGATATTATACTAATATTGGATAAGTTAAATAAGTTAAGGAAGTGGTGGTCCTTTCGAAATCAGGGAAAAAGAAGAAACTTCAATCAGAGTTAAAGCAGATAGAAAACAAAATGGCATAGGTTTTCCTTAAAATCCCCTGACAAATATTTTTTGATAAAGACAATATTCTTTTAAGTTCACTTGAGAAGAGGAAGTATGAGATCCTTAACCATGAGGAAGAAACCCAACTCCTTAGGAGTCACATAATTTGGCTAGAAAGTGGAGACCGAAACACAAAATTCTTTCATAAATATCTTGAGCACAGAAGGTTCATCAAATCCATTTGGGACATTGCAGATTTGGATGGTTCAACTCTGTCTTCATAGGAAGACATAATTTTAGCATCTTACAAATTTTATAGGTCTATTTATCAATATACAAGGAAGGAAGACACATTTTACTAGTTCCATGTGATAAAATAAGTGACATGTTATTTCTCGAGTGAAGAAAGTGATGATGTTGGAAAATAGATTTCCCTTTAGGAGGTAGACAATAAGTTGGGTATGATGCCTAGAGATAAAATTATTGGGCCTAATGGGTGGACAAAATAATTGTTCCAACACTTCCTTGACATAATTGGTAATGATTTATTGTTTATTTTGGAAGAGTCTAGACAAACTGGCAGGGTTTCTCGATCTTTGAATGCTACCTTTATGGCACTAATTCCAAAGGAATCCAAAACTACATCATTTAATAATTCCATAACTATAGAGTAATGTATGATTTTATATAAATCTATTACAAAAATGATTCCATCCAGGATAAAATAAAATTTAGCTACAAGCATCTCGAAGGCGCAATTTGTATTTCTGGAAGATAGACTAATTTTTTATGCTGTAGGTCTTTCATAGGAATGCATGCACTCTGTGAAAAAGAAGAAGATGAAATCACTAATATTGAAATTGGATCTTAAGAAAACCTATGATAAAGTAAAATGGAACAATTTGAGAATGATGTTAGTTCAAATAGGTCTGAAGTGGGAGGTGGTACAATGGATTATGGGATGTGTAACTAGTGCAAACTTTGTTGTTTTGGTAAATGGATCCCCTATGGATTTTTTAAAAAGTCACAAGGGATTGAGGCAAGTTTTCCCTCTTTACCCATTATTGTTTCTCTTGGTGGTGGAAGGACTTAGTAGAATGTTGGAAAAGGTTGTTTTTGAAGGAAAATTCTCAAGGTTAAAGGTTGCGAGAGGGGCCATCATTTGTCACTTATTTTTTTTGGATGATGTAGTAATTTTAGGTGTTTGATCATTTGAAGAATGGATGGAGTTCAATAAAATTCTAACAAGTTTCCCTATGGCTTCAAGGATGGAGATAAATTGTGAGAAATCATGTTTACTTGCACAAAATTTAGAAGAGGAGTTGTTGGAAAAGATTGCTAAGATTTTTTAAATTCCTTTAAAATTGTTGGATCAAGGTATGAAAAATATTTGGTTTTCATATGAAACCTAATGATTATAGGGTCTCATAATGCATATGGCTCCTTCAAAAGTTGGAAAATAAAATTGGTCATTTCACTTATAGGTGGTTGTCTCTGAGTGGAAGAATGGTCCTTATTAAATCTGTTGGCATTATTGATTGTGTGTTGTCAATGATGGAAAAATGAGTCAAACATGTAAAGTAAACAAAGAAAAAGAAAGATCACCTTGGGGCATAGGTAGATAACCTTGGGGTAAAATAAATTTGTGATCACTATTGATCACAATAGGATCAACAATGATCCTATGTTCCTATAGCTCAAGAGAGGTACCATGCATAAAATCCACATACAGAAGGAGTAAATGAAGCAAAATAAATTAAGAGCTCAGGAGGGTTAGCGACTAAAGATCAGTGCATAAAAGAATGCACAAACATTAATCGAAGCTTATAAGATATGGCGCATTTCAAGTAACATAAGAGACGGAGTTTTTGGATTGAAGAAATCCTTTTGTAAAGGATCGAGTTATAGGAGTCATTCATTCTTAGTTCCGGACAATTCAGGATCCTTAGATCAAGGTGAAGTCAAAGACTGGGAAGGATTAAATCTGAACTGTCAAATCTGGAGTAGTAGCATTATGAATAGTTGGATCAAGCCAAAATCATAGATCAAGAGAGACTAAATAAGAGTCTTCATATTTCGTGGAGGAAATTCAAGTGAGATCTCAACCGTTATATCAGTTCGAGATGTATCCTAATCATCATATAGAACCAAGTGGAAGGACACGATAAGTGGACCCCATAAGACACAAAGTCTTGAAACCCCCAAAGTCCCGAAGTAAATAAGGGCCATCAGATCTAGCAAATGCATGGTGATCATTGGATGAGGATAGGTGGGTCCAATGGTGGTCAAATTCAGTTCTAACTACATCGGCAAAAAGGAGTATGAAACATGTAAGTTTACCCAATGGCCGAAGCCCCGAAGTCGTGAACTCCTGTTGACCATTGGATCATAGAAATAACAGAAAATTCCATCAACTGTTGATCTGGAGTGAAAATATTGAAGCCGTCAGAGAGAACTAAGGAAGAAGGTGGTCAACTCTGACCTTGACCTACTCCAGTGATAAGAAGCACAGATAAACCAAGAACTCTCGAACCCTGGAGTTCCAAAATAAAAAAGGCAATATGATCAAGACAGTTGAAAATCTATGGTGGTAGATCTATTCGGAACTTCGGAAATGATTGAAGGATGGTATAAAAGTGGAAAAAATCCCGAAGCCACGAAGTGAGACATGTCATAGAAGATAAATATGATACGTGGCCCAATTGGCTAGTGACAAGTGTCAAGATGTAGTTGGCACATTAGGTATACGAAAGTCACGAATCAAAGTGACACGTGGTAGCCACTCAACTAGTGCCATGTCAACAGTGACATCGAAAAGTTACGTCACTACGGGACTACATCCTCTGGGGATATCCATCTTCTCCTACGAGCTAAAATATCTAAAGCGTTGAAGGTTAAAGTCACAAATTAAAGTTTGGAAGTTGATCTAAGATCCTACGAATATTTCTTGGTCATTCGATCAAGTACAATGGAATTATAAAGTAAGCGTGAATCACAAAGTAACGCTAATCGTTGATCTACTTAGGGAGCGTTCTCGACCATTGATCAATCATAGTGGAAGGATAGTGTAAGTGGAGGTGTTAACCGACAACAAGCAGTCATTTCCATTCTATGACTTATTCGGTAGGTAAACCTATGAACGGTTTTGTTCCTGAGATTGATTCTAGGCTCACAGAATAATCTCAGGCATCATAAAATTAAAGAAATTATTTTGTAATGTTTTCTTCTACCTTCAGTTTTCTAACATGCAATTTTGAGTGAAATTTATAATAATAAAATACAGAGGCAATATCTCTTTCTTCGAGTCAAAATTATAATTTTGTGTGATTTGTAAATGATTCATAAGACTGTTGGAAAAAAGTAAGGGATCAATTACAAATAAGTCTTACCTCATTCACAGTAGAAGAAAAATAGGATATGTATTCTTGACAGATGATTAAGAATGTAGAAACTCACACAAATTACAGGTCTTGTTTTTACTCAAAGTAAGAACAGAGGAAAAACTTTGGCTGAGCGAACTTCCGATGTATTAATATCACAACAGTTGTATTACTAAGTTGTAATCATTCAATCTTCAATAACCATATAAAGAAGCTAATGTGAGAAGAAAATGGAAATAAAGAGGAAACACATAACTCAACAGAAATGACACTTAGAATCTTTGTCCTCTCGTTATATTAATTTTCAAATAAGTGTTCTCTTTTACACATGGCAAGAAGAAGCCTTGAATAGATCTAAGATCTACCTATTTATACAAAATTGTCTTAACTATAAGTAGTTAGACATTCCATCTTTTCATCTCTAAATATAGAATACAATCAAAATCTAACAACAAAAAGAAGATTTGTTGAGATATGCTTGATATGTTGGCATTTCATTTGCTCCTCTATTTGCTCGCAGATGTGTTTTCCTTTTTATGATCATTGAACTGATCACACATCTCCATTAATTCTACCCTGAATTTAGAAGGTTCAATGTTTTCATTAAAATCGAATCCAAACATCCTTTTATGCACTAATCGTAGTTTCTCTTGAATCTTCCTGATTGCCTGAGCTGTAACTTTGTGTTGTAACTTTAGTTTTACCAATATCTCATTATATTTTGTAAATCAATCTGATTTTCTTGTTGAATTGTATTTTGTATACTCTCCTTGTTTTGCATGGAATTTTTTGTATTCTTCTCTATCTCAATTTGCCCATGTGTATCGGAGATAGCATCAGATTTAAATTCAACCAACTCTAAATCAACAGTAGTAAGACCATTAAGACAAGCCTCTTTAACCTCTTGGGCCATTTTCTTTCTTTATTCAAGGTTTGTCTCCCAAACCTTTAAAACCATTTCCCCCTTCATTTGCTCATATTGTGAAAAAGAGGTGAGACCAGGAAAGTTCACTTTTTGTCTCCAAACAATAAAATCCTAGAACTTGGACTTGGTTGCAAAAGCTTCCTTTTCCTTATCATAAATGTTCTTCAGAGAATTTTTGATCCTTTGATAATATTTCTGGACAATATCCACTGCTTGATATAGATCTAATTGAACATCTCCCAACCTTTCATTCATCTCAGATGCTTTCATTTTGAATGTAGCTTGGTTTATTTTTGTGTTTTCTAGTACAACTATTTGGGTTTGTAACTGCTCAATTAAACTATTTTGATGAGAAAGAATTGAGTTACTTGACTTCATATTTTGGATGCTCACCTCCAATTTATCCTATAATTGCTTCATTTGTTGTTGATAGCCCAATCTGATCTGTTCAGTGTCAAAATCCATCCTACTCTAGAAGGTTATTTCTATGCGTTGAATCTCATTTTGCAAGTTCTCAAGATGAAGATATTTTTTTTGCAGCTGCTTAGTAAGATTATCCACTGACCATTGATTTGCAGTGGTGAAGGATCCTAATGAATCTACAACTCCTTTGGCAAATTCAGGATCGTTTTGTCCCTGTCCATCATACACTATTCCATTTTTCTTAGTGGCCACTCCTTCCTTCTACTGATATTCTCCTTTTATGATGGCTCTTCTTTTCTTGTTTAAAAATAAACTTGAAGGAGGTCTCTCCTCATGTAGAATAGGTGTGAGTTCATCTATACGAATTGCCTCTGAATTGGGAGTTTCGAAACTTGTGGTTATGGGAATCAGTGAGAGAATAGTAGAAGTAAGTGCAACGGACTTCTCTGGACTTTTGATAATTGGAACAACAGAAGCAGTAGTTGATGATGAAAAAGGAAAATTATGTCCTTGCTTCATAAAGACCTCAAAGGATGCTAACATCTCCTTCTCCTTTTTATTTAGAATTGATGTATTTCTTTTTTTAAATAACTCCTATGGATTCTTTGTTACTTCTTAAGATTGGTATGCAGTCATGCTACCTTGTTGAGGCTCAATGGATGTTATTTCCTGTGATGGAAAGGAAATATTAGATTCTCCTTGTAAAATATTTGGAACGTTGGTCCTTCTATGTTTTTGAAAACTAAGAAAACCAGACTGTTGATCTGGGAGTAGATTCTAAACTCCACTTTGAACTTCCTCATAACCTTTGAATACTTTGAAAATATCATTATAAGGGGAATCTTCGTGAATGTATCTCTTCATATTGAAATGATCTAGATGATTCTCAACCACCTTATGAGTATCATGTTTCTTGAATTCAATATCAACCAATTTGATGTTCTCGAAAGTTGTTGCTTCAACCTTCGTATTCCCAAAATCAAGTAGTGTGAACATACCAACCTTTATAGGAAAGGAAGGCCATACTTTATTTTGTGCCACTTTCAATTCCTTAGTAATCGCTCCTACCATTGTTTGATATGCAACTTCTCTCCAGATCAATCTATTAGTAAATAACTTTGGAAAGGCGTGAGGCAAAATGGAATAACCAAATACTTTGATGTAAGAGAAATTATTTTCAATGTACTAGTCTGCAATTTTGCCCAGATTTCCTATAATAGGTTTTGAGATTCTAGGAGGAGGATGTCTGTAAATGGCCACATGAACATGTATTACTACATTATGACAAATTTCAGAGAAGAAATCTTTAGATTTTTCCTCCCATAACTTTGAATGATAAAAATGAATGGATTCATAACAATCTGGGGTCTAGCTCCAATTCATCAGAGGAAATGGAGCCATAAAACAAATGGCATCCATAATGTACACAGACATGTAAAAATGATCTTCTTTCCCCCTAGACTTCATAGATTTGTACTCGACGACCTCCTTAGCTAGGTTATCCGATAAAATGTCTTCTCAGTTGAAAGTATAGCCTTCGACAACTTCATGGATTATACATACCCATTCCACTATGAAATGTGTTGGGTTTTTCTTCCCAAATAACCGACAGAGCATCATGGAAATATATAAAAAGTGGGCATCTAAAGACGTTGTGGAATATATTCCATGAGCATCAGTCTTGAATTTGGCTGGATTTCCCCACCAGGTTTGAATTATATCATGACTAGTTCTACCACACTCATTGCATTCCCTACACTTGAAATCTAAAAGAAAAGTTGAATATAAGTGTATTTATGCTCATAAGAAAGTTTATAAATTACTCATAGGTATTTTGGTTGAAAAGAGTCGACATAAGTCTTTTGGTGATTGGAGATACTTCGGTATGGGATATGTACATGAACCAGGGCCCAACTTATGATGTCGTTGTAAGGAATAATCTTTGGTCGAGCAGCAATTCAGTGCAATTTCGATTGAGCCACCAGTCTGAGCTTAGTCGAGAATGTTTCATCATATTCTTCTATGGAATCATTAGGACGCAGGAGAATTTCATGTTCCATAATTTCATACACCTGCTTCCAAGACTTGATGGTGTTTGTAATTCACGAAGTAGTGTCTAAAAGAATATCCATCTTAGGGTTGGAGTTTTCAAATGATGATTCATGCTTCTTCCCTGCTTTGCATGGTGGCATAATTCTTTGAAAACAGAATTAACCTTCATGTAATAAGAAAAACCTATAAGCTTACAATCATTTAAAATATCTGATTACATATGATAGAATGCTTTGAGGCTCGAAATGATTTTATTCATGAAAATAATAAAGTCAAAAAATCTTCAAATTGATTTACTAACGAAACATTTATTCAAGAAATCAATGAAATTTATTACCTAGCGTCATGATATCTACCTAAATATTTTAAAACTTTAATTAGCTATAAATGAAATTAATCTATGGCGGTTCAGTATTCGGAGCTTTTGAAAGTAGAACAACAGAAATATTCTGAAGGCCGAAATCATGGAGAAGATAGTCACTAATTAATCATTTTATGTTTTAATTAATTGTATTTTGAAATCGTTTTAACTTTAATTACTTCGGGACTTCAACATTCGGGAGTTTTGTATGTAGGATAATAATGATATTTTGAAGGCTAGATTCACGAAGTGATTAACTAAAGTAAATCATGATTAATTAAACTTATTTTGATGTTTATTTGCGATTTTTAATTCATTATTATAACAAGTTATTTGGTATTTAGAGACTTTAGCAATCCTGAACTCACTCTTTACTTTTACTCCCGAAGGGAAATTTCCCAGAGTGACATGGTAGTGATGATGTCATTTTTTATGACATGTCAAGAAAAGATGTATGACATGTGTCATCTAAAAATAGGTGAATGATTTGATAAAAGAACGTTAGAAAATACATGCCACATGTCAGCCCATGAAAGAGTTTTATGACAGGTGTCCAATGATTCATTCGTAGATCTTTTTAACATATTTTCAGGGAAAGAGGACTTCGGGACTTCAGAGTTTTCGTTTGAATGATGATAGAAATCTTCTCGAAGTTTTAAGTCTTGAAGTAACTGTTGGAAGCTTTCTTTTAATGATCACACAACTTTATAATTTCAATATCATGAGAACCACTCGATCATATTAGTCAAAATTTTTGACAAATGACATTGTCATCGCCTGTTGATAGATAAAAAAATATGGATTTATTCAAATTTTAAAGCGATTTTCCTAAAAACATTTAGTGATTTTTATTTTTTAAAAGACAAAAATGAAAAGATTACAAAATTTAAAAAATTCTAAATTCTAAAGTGTTCTAACATAGGCTCCATATGGGGATTGTGGCTCCCTGTGAGGCACGAAAGAACATTAGACCAAGTTATTTTATTGGGTAAATGGAGTCATTAGTGTTTTTTTATTTTTATTTTCAAAAAATATTTTCTAGTTTTATTAAGAATTAATCATACATATAAACATGAAATAAACCAAATCTAAAAAATATTTAAAGAACACTTACTGATTAATATCAAGATAGGATATCCCCGGATGGGGTGTTAGTGGACTCCAGGTGGCAGAGAACAGGAAGGGATGCGTTGCAGACCCATGCGCGGGCATGTGATCGCCCCGTGCCGCAGGGCTCAACCGTCCCGGGAAATGAAAGCGTTTAAATGGAGTTGATGGGCAAGAGCAGGGGCATTTACGACACCCTACGCCTCCCACATAACAGCAGCATGGCTTGGTCTGTAGATTACGTTCTTCCTCCCTGCTCGCGATCGGAAGGGCTCCTCCCCTCTCGAAAGCACACTCTGGCCTTCACAGCTACTCGGCCCTCCGGCTACCTGCATTTCCGACTGCTCGCTCCTAGCGCAAATCCTCGCCAACCTGCACACATGAGAGAACGAACCAAAGGGAAGCCCAAGCGGGGCTCCCCTTGGCAGCCTTCTCGACCTTCCCTCTCGG
>SNQJ01S0000289.1:41064-54037 GCA_010110895.2 Picea sitchensis | reverse complement strand
GAATTGTTCATCTTTTAAAATTTGATATCAGAGTTAAAATTACCAGGATTAGCCTAGACATACTTTTTCAATTAAAATCAGAGAAATGTAAAAAAATTCGCCCAATCTTGTTTTGAAAATATTATTTTAAGTTTTTAGGGTGAGGCTAAGTCTTCTTATTCTTATGTAGATTAATAAGAAAAGAAATGACAAAGAAAATTTGGGGTAGAAAGAACTAGGGAAAAGGGAAGAAATGAGCATATAAAAAATTCAGATGATCTGAATCAGAAGTATTTTATTTCCACATGAGTTTGTATATTAGATACGAGCTCTTAATAAAATTTATTTCGTGCCTATTTTGAGTCATTCAGACGTCTTTCAAATTTATTTTTTATTTTTTATATGTTTCTACATTTCTAGTCTTTTTGGTTAGGTGATAATTTTATCAGGAAAAACATTACCTTCTTCTTCATTTCAATCAATTTTTTTATGTTTTTTTCAAACCATAATGAAGAAAAGTAACTCATACCTTATTTTGTTTTGAATTTTTTGAAAAAGGAATATTATTCATTTATCACCTGATTTTAAAGAATCTGAAAGAGGTAAGGATGAGTGTTGTGTCTTTTTACCGCATCACCTCCTGTTCTGTAAGATATATTCTGAAAATATTTACATCAGTCACCCTAATTACTCAAATAATTTACAAGAAAGGAAAATGAAAACAAATTAAAATTAAAATTGCCAATGTCAATCCAATCCGATATATACAATGGAAATCTAAAAAAAACAACTACTGCATAAAATGTTTTAAGAAACACCCATTAACAAGGGCCTCAAGAATTTCTCTGTTAATATTTTCAAAAGAGAATGAATTTCTCCCTTCAGTAGCTGCAATTTTAAGAGTTCCAAACTAGAGATGATCAAATTTTCCATGTTTTTCCGAATCTTCTTTTCTAGCTTCCCATTTTAAGACTAAATCGTCAGGAAGAAATTTCATGTCTTTAGCTTTTTTATCGAAAATGGATTTCATGTTATCCTGGTATTTTTGGAGTGTATCATCATCTTATCCTCTATTTTGTTGTACTTCAATGATTTGATTTATTCTTCTTGTAAGATCGTTTGATTCTTCATTCGCATCCTGCCATATTTTTATCATAGGAGGAGAGAGCTTAATAGGAAGAATAACATATGTTCCATAAACTAAATGGAAAGGAAACATACCTATGGATCTCTTGGTGCCGATTTTGTTTTCCCATAATGCATATTTTAAATGTATATGCCAATATTTTTTATTTTCTGTCAAGACCTTCTTGATTATAGTCATCATACTCTTGTTAGATGATTCTACCATCCCATTTCCCTAAGAATAGTAACTTGTAGAATGACCTAGAATAATATTATATTGTTGACAAAAATTGATCATTGCAATAGATTTAAAATCATGAGCATTATTAGTGACTATTTTCCTAAGACAACCAAATTTTGCTAGGATGTTCTCTTCCAAAAAATTTATTACTACTGAATCTGTGGCGTTCCAAGTTGGAATAGCTTCAACCCATTTTGTAAAATAATCAGTAGCAGTCAGAATCCATCTATGTTGAGAACTTTATTGTAGATCAATTTCTCCGATAAAATCTAAGCCCCATTGTTGGAAAGGAGCTTCAGCTTTAAATGGAATTAAAGGTAAGGCGAGAAGATTTTGCTTACCAACAAACAATTGGCACGAATTGCAATCTCTAACCCTTGTGTTTATATCAGTGAATAATTTCATCTAATAATGTACTACCCTTAAAATTTTGTAATTTTTCTCTCTTCAGGCATGATGTCCTCCACATATTCCTTTATGGAATTCATCAATGACGCCTTTTTTTATGATTCTGTAAGATAGCATAGCAAGAAACCCAAAGGATCCTTCCAATATAACTTGGCATCGTTGATGCAATATTTAATTGAATGTAACTTAAATGTTCTTTCCTTAGAAGGAGTCATATTATTTGGACATTGCAGAGTAAGGATATATGAAACTATGTCACTATACCGGGATCAAGAAGAAAACTTATCATCAATCTGAGTAATAGGTGCTTGATCATCAATTTCCTCTATATCTAAGAAAGAATCATGAGATTCAAACTGATTTATTCCAAGAGCTATGAAATTTTATTCATCTAGCATCCTTTCCAGACCTTGACCTTTTACAAGTTTGCTTGGTTTAACTTCATGATCAAATTCTTGAATTTTAGCCAACCATTTTCCTCTCCTTCCATCAGTATCTAGTTGTACCAAGATATCTTTAATTGTGTTTGTTGGTACTTAGGAAATTATTGTTTAGTGTAAAAGATATGTTCTGAAAGCTTTAAGTTCTTTCACCATTGCATAAGCCTGATTTTCTAGAATATCATATCTTAACTCTACATCTTTGAGGCTTTTGATGAAAAAGGAAATCGGTTGTTTGAATCTTTCTTCATTTTTTCTGAAGAAGCACTATAACGATAATGTATTCATATGCAAAAGAGAAAATCAAAAAATCCTTTGTATAGTTGGGACTTACCAATACCGGTGCTTCTTCTATGGATTTCTTCACACGTTTGAAGGATGTTTTTGCTTCCGCGGCCCATTTTACCTCACTATCCTTCTTGAGCATATATGTAATTAATTTAACTATTTCAGCAAAATTAGGAATAATTCTCCTTAAAAATTTGTTTTCTCCTAAACACGATTGAATTTATTTTTTATTTCTAGGAAAGTTGATTAGATCAATAGCTTCAACTCTTTTTGGATCAAATTTTATTCCATCCTTTGATACGATATTCCCTAGAATCTTACCTTCCTGCATAACAAAATGTTATTTCTTGGGGTTTACTGACAAATCAAATTTTTTGCATTTGTCAAAAGTTTGTCTGAGGTGAACCAAGTCTTCTGTATCGGAACTAGAAAAAAATTTCGGATCATCCAGATAAATAACAACAAATTTATCATGCTCAAAAATGAATGATATATTCATTTCTCTCTGAAAAGGTTCTCCTACATTCATTAAATCAAAAGGCATTTTATCATACATGAAGGTTCCCCATGGAATCATAAATGCATTTTTCTCTCTATCGTCTTCGTGAAAAATAATTTTATTGTATCCCAAGAATCCATCGATCATAGATATTCTATTATCCCCTACCACCTTTTCAAGAACATGATCCATTTTTGGGAGAGGATAATTATCTTTCAAAGAGGACCCATTTAGGTTTCTAAAATCGACACATAGTCTTATCTCTCCATTTTTCTTCCTGACAAGGACCAAGTTGGCTACCCATTCAGACTATCTGAGGGGAACAACGATCTTTTCTTCAAGGAGATTTTTAACCTCCCTTTATATTACCGTAAAAAGAATTGGATTTATTTTCCTAAGCTTCTGCCTAAAAGGATTAATACCTGTCTTTAAAGGAATTTTATGCTCGATAACAGAAGTGTCATAAGTTTTTAAATCTTCATAAGACCATGCAAAAAAATCTTTGTAAAGTTTGAGTAACTCAACATATTTATTTTTCACCTCAGACAGAAGATATTTAGATGTTTTGACAATTTTAGGGTTTTCATTTGTTCCTACATTTCAATCTTCAACCTCTTTAGGTTGGGGTTGTAGGGTAGAATTTAGAGGTATGTCATTTTGGTAAAAAAACCTTTCTTGTGGAATAAGACCTTTGGGAATTTGATTATTTTTTAGTACAATCATTCTTCAATTTGTAATTTTGTCTTTGAATTTTTCTGGATTTTCTCCTTATTTCATAATCCAAGCAAGATCATTCTTATTTTCCTTATCGATGTGAGTCTCGAAAAACTCATTTACCATCTCTAGAAATTGTTTGATTTCTTCATCATCCTCAAACACTTATCAATATTGAACATTATTTTGGATCGAAGGCTTATGCTTCATATCAATGTAATATTTCAATTTCAAAACAATGGGAGGCACAAAAGTTGTTGCATCTTTAGTTAAAGAATCAGCTTGTTGATTATGCGATCTAGGAATTTAATGAATGTTAAAAGATAAGAATAAATTTTCTATGAGATCCAAAGAAAAATTTCTATAAGACCTCATTCTCATATTATTAGCTTGATATTGTTGTTTTATTTGTTTTACAATGAGCTCAACATCACCATAGACTATTAAATGCTGAATTTTTAATTTTCTTGTAGCTTCTAATCCTAAAATTAGCACTTCATATTCACATACATTATTCGTATAATCGATGTCCCATTGTAATCTATATGAAAAAGGAATGTAATATTCATCACATGGTGCCACAAATATAACTCCAGTGCCTGCTCCTTCCCAAGATGAAGCACCATCAAAGAACATTTTCCACATTCCACCTCTAAAATTTATATTTTTCTTTGAGAATTCAATTTTTGGATTTTATTTTTTTGTACATTCATCAAAATAATCATCTATAGATAAAACAAAATTACCTAAATCCTGATCAGCAACATAGACTGGATAGTTATTAGGGTTCTGAGGGTCACTTATAGTATAAGCCAGTCTAGTTTCTCTGTACAAACGGGTAAATTGTCCACCAAAAATTGGAATTGTAGCATATGTCATGTCTAACTAGACTGATCCTCGTAAATTGGCACCCCAAGATATTGATAAAATCATTCCACACTTAGCAGGAACATAAGCAACCGCCACATCCATAAGGATACTTTTCACTGGACCTTGAGCAAGATTTACAATCAAATATTTAATCATACCCAGACACTTAACCTTTCTGGAATCAAAAGAATACAGATCTTGATAAGGTCTAGTAATTTGAAGCCCCAATTCTTCCATTATAATTTTAGGCATTAAATTGTGTGAAGCACCCAAATATAACATGAAATTGTGTAGTAGGTGATCATGTATAGTCAGTGAGATATAGAATGGAGAAAAAAAATATTTATTGTTCTCAATGTGTGGTCTGAACATGATCATAGGTTTTTCATATTGCAAGTTAATTACATCGGCTTGACATTCAACATCAGAAAAAATTATTACCTTTGAAATTTGTTTCTTATAGACTGGATTTCTAACGAGTTCAACCAGAGGAACAGGGATTTTAATTTTATTCAATTTGTTTTCCATATTGAAGATACCAGTTGATTTTTCAAACTCTCTAGTTTGAACTTCAGTTTCTTTATTTTCCTTCTTTTTGGTCTAGGTTTCGTTTGTTTCAACATCTTTAACTCGATCAAATTGTATTTCAATAGGTGATTTTTAAACTACTTCTTCATTAGCTTTATTTATTGACAATATCTTTCTTAGTGTATTATTGGTGGAACTCTTTTCTCTTGGACTCGAGTTATATTTATTTTGAAGCTCAGCCAATATTGAATCAACAAGACCCTTATATGTAGAGTCTCCCAAATTGTTGACATCTTGATCATCATCAAATAAAGATCCTAGGTCCAAACATTTCCCATAATCTTGTTTGGTTAAATGAGGTTGAATATCATCATCACTAAGATTGTTTAGATCTTCATCTAATTCTTCATAATCTTGCACCTCATCTCACTGTATAAGATTTTCATTTTTAAAAGGAGCTTGGATATTTTGATCTTCATTCTTGATTTGTCTTTGTTGAATCTTAGGGATTGTGTTAGGATTTCTCCTAAATTGGTTTCTAGCATATGGATCAGGTTTTGCTTTTTCCATTTCCATCCTGGAAATTTTGTTAGATAACTCTTTTATAATCTTAACCATCTCATCAATTTTTTCTTATGAAGTGTTTCTTCCAGAACCAGAGGGACCTGCTTGTTCTTTAAAACGCCTAGGTTCTCTTTTTCCCATATCTAATTTTGTTTTTAACTTTCCTGATGCCATCATATTGGATTCAATTTCGATAGCATCATCTTGCATCCCAGCTAAAGTTGTGGTCCTTTTTTCTCTTAAAAGTAAGGCAAAATTAGAATCAAAGGCCCCTGCAAAAGTCACTTTTGTAGTTGTCTGGGAAGGTTTTACTTCAGATGGGATTTTGTTATACAGTTTTTTGAATCTTTGTATAAACTCTAAAACAGATTCATATGTTTTCTTTCTTAAAGCTCTGAATTTAGTTAAATAATATAGGTTATATTTTTTCTCACCCCATTGCCTCAAGAAAGAAGTCTCTAAATAATTGTATGATGGTATAGAGTCCACAGGGAGTCCTCTGAACCAAGTTCTAACATGTCCTTTGAAATTCTGTACCAACAGTATCATATAAACATCTTCGTTCTCAATGCCAAGAATATCAACGAATTCGTAAAAAAAAACTATATGCTCGGTGGTTGTTAAATCCCATTCACCTGTGAATTTAGGTAGGCTCTACATGTAATTATCAAGTAAATCATGCAGGATAGTAGGAAGAGATAAAGGAGTATATCTAGAAGCAACTTTGGTAAAAATTCTTTGAGGAGGTACTGGTACATTTCCATGTCCACCAGCCCCTCCACCTCCAACACCTCCAACACTAGCCATTGAAATTATTGGAGAATAAATTTGAGGACTATATTGGATACTATCAAAAATTTCAAAAGACCGATGTACTAAACCTTTGATTGCTTCAGGAAGGTGTGAACAAAGTTCAAGTAAAAAATTATAATTTGGCGGTATTCGTGAAAGAGATGAGAAATATAAGTAGGGTGGGAAATGGGGACTTGAACCTGGTATTTCGAATGGGCTAGATGGATAAGTGGGAGAGGTAATACGATATGATCTTGAGAGTAGAAAATGATCTTCAGGGTTTTTGGAAACATAAACCTTTACTTCAGAAAGAATAAGAATCGGTTGCGTACAAATGATATTGGGGATTGAAAAATATTCTTTTCTTTTGTTGGTAAAAGTATTTATCAATGAGATAGGGATAGTATGGATATTTTCACTCTTTGGATCATCTGATTTTATTTTAAGAGATACTTCTAATTTAACTTTAGATTTACTAGATGAGGCTTATGTAGAATGAAATTTTTGATGTTTATCTTTAATGCCTAATTCTTCACCTGGGATCTTAACAGTTACCCGAGTAACTTTAGGTTGATAGATGTTACCTAATGATGTAGAAGTTTTCTTGAGATATCCCTTGGATTTCAACAATTTTTCAGTATCCGAAACTGGCGTGGTCTGCTTTTCGTCTGGGTTATTTATGGTATTTTTCCGACCAGATGCCAACTTTTCCTACAATAGAGTTGTCAGGTGAAAGAAAAAAATGAGCGTAATCCACGTGTTCAATCTTTGTTCACCACCAAAAATCAAAATTTGACTTTATCGTTCTCCTAGGGAAAAAATGATTGTGTTTCTCTGTTCCCTAGCAACGACACCTAAAATATGTTGTTCCTGAGATTGATTCTAGGCTTGCAGAATAATTTTAGGCGTCATAAAATTAAAGAAAATATTTTGTAATGCTTTCTTCTACCTTTAGTTTTCTAAGATGCAATTTTGAGTGAAATTTATAATAAGAAAATACAAAGGCAATATCTCTTTCACTGAGTCAAAATTATAATTTTGTGTGATGTATACATGATTCACAAAACTATTGGAACAAAGTAAGGGATCAATTACAGATAAGTCTTACCTCATTCGCACTAGAACAAAAAGAGGAGATGTATTCTCGACGAATCATTAAGAATGTAGAAACTCACACAGATTACAGGTCTTGTTTTTACTCAAAGTAAGAACAGAGGAAAAATTTTGGCTGAGCGAACTTCCAATGTATTAATATCACAGTATTTTTATTACTAAGTTGTAATCATTCAATATTCAATAACCATATAAACAAGCTAATGTGAGAAGAATATGGAAATATAGAGGAAACGCATAACTCAACAGAAATGAGACTTAGAATCTTTGTCTTCTCTTTATATTGATTTTCAAATAAGTGCTCTCTTTTACATACGGCGAGAAGAAGCCTTGAATAGATCTAAGATCTAACTATTTATACAAAATTGTCTTAACTAGAAGTAGTTAGACATCCCATCTTTTCAGCTCTAAATATAGAATACAATCAAAATCTAACAACAAAAATCAGATTTGTTGAGATACACTTGATATGTTGGCATTTATTTTTCTCCTCTATTTGCTCGCAAATGTGTTTTCCATTTTCTGATCATTGAACTAATCACACATCTCCATTAATGCTACCACAAATTTAGAAGGTTCAATGTTTTCATTCTACTCGAATGCAAACATCCTTTTATGCACTAATGGTAGTTTCTCTTGAATCTTCCTGATTGCCTGAGATGTAACTTAGTGTTGTAACCTTGGTTTTACCAACAACTCATTTATCTTTTCTAAATAAATCTTATTTACTTGTTGAATTGTATTATGTATACTCTCCTTGTTTTTCATGGAATTTTCTTTATTCTTTTCTATCTCAATCTGCCCAAGTGTATCGGAGATAGGATCATCTTTAAATTCAACCAACTTTGAATCAACAGTAGTAAGAGCATTGAGACAAGCCTCTTTAACCTATTGGGCCAGTTTCTTGTTTGCTTCAAGGTTTGTCTCCCAAACCTTTAAAACCATATCCCCCTTCATTTACTCATATTGTGAAAAAGGGGTGAGACCAAGAAAGTTTACTTTTTTTCTCCAAACAATAAAATCTTGGAACTTGGACTTGGTTGCACAAGGTTCATTTTCCTTGTCATAAATATTCTTGACAGAAGTGTTGATCCTTTGATAATATTTTTGTACAGTATCCATTTCTTGATATAGATGTAATTAAAAAGCTCCCAACCTTTCATTCATCTCAGATGCTTGCATTTTGAATGTAGCTTGGTCTATTTTTTTTTTTTCTAGTACGACAATTTGGGTTTGTAACTGCTCAATTAAACTATTTTGCTGAGAAATCATTGAGTTAATTGACTATATATTTTGGAGACTCACCTCCAATTTATCCTGTAGCTACTTCATTTTTTGTTGATAGCCCAATCTGATCTGTTCGGTGTCAAAATTCATCCTACTCTGGAAGGTTATTTCTACGTGTTGCATCTCATTTTGCAAGTGCTCAATCTGAAGATATTTTTGTTGCAACTTCTTCATAATATTATCCACTAACCATTGATTTGCAGTGGAGAAAGCTCCTAATGAATCTTCAACTCCTTTGGCAAATTCAGGATCGTTTTTTCCCTGTCCATCATACACTATTCTATTTTTCTTAGTGGCCACTCCTTCATTCTATTGAGATTCTCTTTTTACGATGGATCTTCTTTTCTTGTTGAAAACAAAACTTGTAGGAGGCATCTTCTCATGTAAAATAGGTGTGAGTTCATCTATACGAATTTCCTTTGAACTGGGAGTTTTGAAACTTATGGTTATGGGAGTCAGTGAGAGAATAATAGAAGTAAGTGCAGTGTACTTCTATGGACTTGTGATAATTGGAACAACGAAACTAGTAGCTGATGATGAAAAATGAAAAGTATGTCATTGATTCATAAATTCCTCAAAGGATCTAACATCTCCTGCTCCTTTTTATTTAGCATTGATGTATTTATTTTTTTAAATAACTCCTTTGGATTGTTTGTTACTTCTTCAGCTTGGTCTACAGTCATGCTACCTTATTGAGGCTATGTGGATGATATTTCATGTGCTAGCAAGGAAATATTATATTCTCCTTGTAAAATATTTGGAAGGCTGGTACTTTTGTGTTTTTGAAAACTAAGAAAAACAAATTGTTGATCTGGTAGTAGATTCTGAAATGTTTTTTGAACTTCCTCATAATCTCTGACTCCTTTGAAAATATCATCATAAGGGGAATCTTCATGAATGTATCTCTTCATATTGAAATGACATAGATGATTCTAAACCACCTTATGAGGATCACGTTTCTTGAATTCAATATCAACCAATTTGATTTCCTCCAAAGCTGTTGCATCAACCTTCGTATCCCTGAAACGAAGTAGTGCGAACATACCAACTTGTATAGGAAAGGAAGGCCATACTTTATTTTGTTTTTCTTTCAATTCCTTAGTAATCCCTCCTACCACTATTTGATATGAAACCTCTCTATAGATCAATCTATTAGGAAATAACTTTGGAAGGGTGTAAGGAGAAATGGAACAACCAAATACTCTGATGTAAGAGAAATCCTCTTCAATGTACCAGTCTGCAATTGCGCCTAGATTTCCTATAATAGGCTATGAGATTCTGGGAGGAGGGTGTCCGTAAATTGCCACATGAACATGTATTACTAAATTATTACATATTTCTTAGAATAAATATTTATAGTTTTCCTCCCATAACTTTGAATGATAAAAATGAATGGATTCATAACAAGTTGGGGTCCAACTCCAATTCATGAGAGGAAATGGAGTCATAAAACAAATGGCATCCATGATGCATGCAGACATGTAAAAAGGATCTTGTTTGCCCCTAGACTTCAAAGATTTGTACTCGATGACCTCCTTAGATAGGTTATTCGAGAACATGTTTCCCCAGTTGAAAGTATAGCCTTTAACAACTTCATGGATTATAGATACCCATTCCACTATGAAATGTGTAGGGTTTTTCTTCCCAAATAACCGACAGAGCATCATGGAAATATATAAAAAGTGGGCATCTAAAGACATTGTGGAATATATTCCATGAGCATCGGTCTTGAATTTGGCTGGATTTCCCCATTGGGTTTTAATTATATCATGACCAGTTCTACCACATGCATTGCATTCCCTACACTCGAAATCTAAAAGAAAAGTTGAATTATAAATGTATATCGGCTCAAAGGAAAGTTTATACATTACTCATAGGTCTTCTGGTCAAAAAGAGACAACATGAGTCTTTTGGTGATTGGAGATACTTCGAGATGGGATATGTACATGATCTAGGGTCCAGCTTATCCTGTCATTGTAAGGCATGATCTTTGGTCGGGCAACAATTTTGTGAAATTTCGACTGAGCCACCAGTCTGAGCTTAGCCGAGAATGTTTTTTCATCTTCTTTTATGTAATAGTCAGGGAAGAGGAGAATTTCATGGTCCAAAATGTCATACACCTACTTCCAAGACTTGATGGCATCTGTAATACGTGCAGTAGTGTCTGAAAGAATATCCATGTTAGGTTTGGAGTCCTCAGTTGATGATTCATGCTTCTTCCTTGCTTTGTGTGACGACATAATTATTTGAAAATGGAATTAACCTTCCCGTGATAAGAAAAACTTATAATATTACAATCACTGAAAATATCTGATTGCATATGATAGAATTCTTTGAGGATTGAAATATTTTTATTCATGAAAATAATAAAGTAAAAAAATATTCGAATTGATTTATTCACGAAACATTTATTCAAGAAATCAATGAAATTTATTAACTTGCATCGTGATATCTACCTAAATATTTTAAAACTTTAAACAACTATAAATGTAATTAATATATGGTAGTTCGGTATTCAAAGGTTTTGAAAGTAGAAAAACGGAAATATTCCAAAGGCCAAAATCGAGGAGAAGCTAGTCACTAATTAATCGTTTTATGTTTTAATTAATCGTATTTTGAAATCATTTTAACCTTAATTACTTCAGGAATTCGACATTCGGGAGTTTTTTATGTAGGATAATAGTGATCTTCTGAAGGCCAAATTCACGAATTGATTAACTAAAGTAAAGCATGACTAATTAAACTTATTTTGATATTTATTTGTGATTTTTAATTCATTATGATAACAAGTGCTTCAGTATTTAGATACTTCGACAATCATGAACTCACTCTTTACTTTTACTCCCAAAGGGCACTTTCTTGAAGTGACATGGCAGTGATGATGTCATTTTTTATGATGTGTCAAGAAACGATGTATGACATGTGTCATCTAAAAATAGGTGAATGATTTGATAAAAAATGTTAGAAAATACATTCCACATGTCAGCTCAGGAAAGAGTTTTATGACATGTGTCCAATGATTCATCCGTAGATTGTTTTAACATATTTTGGGGAAATAAAACATTGGGACTTCGGATTTTTTCGACTTCAGTGTTTTTGTGTGAACGATTATAGAAATATTCTCGAAGTGTTAAGTCCCGAAGTAACCATTGGAAGCTTGCTTTTAACAATCGCGCAACTTTATAAATTCGAGATCATGAGAACCACTCGATCATATTAGCCAAATTTTTTGAAGAATGACATTGTAAGAGCCTATTGATATACAACGAATATGGATTTATACAAATTTTAAAGCGATTTCCCTAAAACAAATTAGTGATTTTTATTTTTTAAAGGGTAAAAACGAAAAGATTACAAAATTTAAAAAATTTTAAATTCTAAAGTGTTCTAATAGATGGATTGATCTACTCCAGTGTCCTGGAGCCACGAATAGATGAAGTCCGTAGTGAATGAGAATCATTCATCTCAACTCATAATTAATTCCCAACCATCGATTTGTTTTAAGCCTCTGGATAATCCAGGATCATCCACCTAACGGAACATTAAATATTGACCGTCTGATCTACTAGTGAATACAGTATACACACTTCAGCAAAATGTACTATGGGAGGATTGAATGACTGCAAAGGTTCGAAGTGTCAAAGGAAAAAGTAGCAGAGAACCTGGTTTCAGCACTAGTCACATGATAAGGTAAAGAAGCTAAAGGGGATAGAAGTAAATAATCCCCTGGATGATTGAATACGGTCCCACAAGGAAGAATGGGGGAAGAATAAGAAAGTTCTAATAGAATAACGTGTGAAATAGATAAGCCCATGGTTTTTCCCCTGCGGTCACAAAGCGAAGTGGATTGAAGGAAGTGCCTCATACATAATTCATTTATGTAAACAGCTTAAGGCTGAAGAAATTTAACACAAGAATAACAATTGACAAAATAGAGATTAGAACAGCAACATGGTGGAAAAGGCATAATAGACAACACACATTTATTCACTCCAATGTTACATATTTATAGTACAATGGATGATGCCACCTCATAGAGAGATTTGCTCTAGATCCTAAAATCATGCATTATGACTAGGCTAGGCAATCTTAACTAACTCATTAGTCATCACTTGAGGATATATT
>SNQJ01S0000289.1:23532-35905 GCA_010110895.2 Picea sitchensis | reverse complement strand
TAGTTGATGAGTTGGCACATACATGAGGTGTATAGTTGATGATGTTGGTACATATTGATGAGTCATAGTTGATGAGTAGTTGAGACATGATTGGTACATACTTGGTACATGGTTGGATGCACTTTTTTAAGGTACAGGTTGATTATAGGTTCTTTGGTATGGGTTAGTGCATGGTTGATGCACTTGTTTATGGTATAGGTTGAGGTATAGGTTGATGCATGGTTTAGATTTATTGGTACAGGTTTACAGCGGTATATCTCATAGTGATAGTGTGACAGTGGTTCCATCATTCTACTTCTACTTCAGGGTGGTTGGACGGGGCAAGGACAAGTGGTTGTATCCACCTTTCGGTTGTAGCCAGAGAACATAGGGGGTTGTAGCCTCCTTCTGGTTGTAGCTAGAGAATTGGGGAGTTGGAGCTTCCCTCAGGTTATAGCCTGAGAAACTAGGGGGTTGGAGCCTCCTTCCAGTTGCAGCTGGAAAACAAAGGAAGTTGGTGCTTCCAATGAATGTAATTCTTTAAGACATATAATAAAAAGCATTACGTGGTTTTCTCTCGATTTGGATTTCCACGTAAAACACTGGTGGACTTTGTATGTGTGTGATTGTTTATTTCTTACTGCTCATTATTGGACGATAATTCTACATTGATATAACATTTGAAGAAAAAGGATTATAATTACGCTATTACCAATTCACCCCCCTCTCAGTACTCCAATAATTGGTATCAGAGCAGGTTCCTTCAGAAATCAGTTTAACCACTGAAAGGTAGATCATGGAGAGTACCAACTCGTATAAATATGAAATACCACAGTTTTATGGACAGAAGTATTTTTTTTGGAGCATAAGAATGAAGACATATATACAGACACATGGATTTCAAGTTTGACAATCAATTGTAGATGGATACACAACACCAGCAGTTCCACCAACAAATGAAAAAGCAGTGAAACTCGGTGAGAATAATTCCAAAGCCAAAAATGCACTTTTGAATGGTCTCAGTGATACGGTATTCACCAAAGTTACACATTGTAAATCTCCAAAAGATATTTGGGACAAGCTTTGAAATATTTATGAAGGAGATTCAAAAGTGAAAGCAGCAAAGCTTCAAACTTATAGAGGTCAGTTTGAACAACTAAAAATGAAGGAAGATGAAGATATCATAGCCTACGTCTTACGAGTCGATGAAACAGTGAATGCAATCATAGGATTGGGAGAAGAAATCTAAGAATCTGTAATTGTTCAAAAGGTACTAAGATCTCTTCCTATGATATTCAACCCTAAGATATCAGCACTAGAATAAAGATCGGATCTAAACTCAATAAGCATGGACGAACTGCATGGAATCTTCACAACATATGATATGAGAACTGAATAGGAAAATCCATATGTAAAAGAAGCATCCAAAAGATCAAAGCAAAAGAAAAAGGAACAAGAAGAATATAGCAGCAACAATGACATCTCGAAAGATGATAAAGAAGTGGCCAACTTCATCAAAAGACTGAACAAGGGAACCAACGGTAGGTATAGAGGTAAGCTTCCTTTAATTTGTTGTAATTGTGATGGTATTGGTCATTTTGCTAAAAAATGTCCTCATAAGAAAAAGAGAAATGATGAAGGTTACTCAAAAAGAAGACAAACATATAAAGGTAAAAGAACTACAAAGAAAGTTTTCAAGAAAATCTTTTGCACCAAAGAAGACATCTCATCATCATATGAAGATGAAGTCAGTGTCAGTGAAACAAGAAGAGTTATATTCATGGAAGTAGAAGACTCTGATAAAGAAGACTCTGAAGAAGAATATGAAGAATCATATGAAGAATAAATTGAAGAGACAGAAGTTGAATTCTGAGAATAATTAATGAGTGTCATAGAAGTTATCAGAAGATAAAACAAGAAAAACAAGAAACTACAAGCAGAACTAGATAAGAAAAAAGACACTCAAGAACTAGAACAAATGATCACAAAATTGAAGGTTCAAATAGAAGAAGACAAAATAATTGAATAAGCACTCAAAGAATAGGTAGAAGGAAAGGACAAGATCATTGGAAATCTGGAAGTAGAGATTGTCACACTAAGAAAGGATATTCAAAAGAAAAATATGCAGAATAGCTCAAACGTTCTGGATAACATTATCAGTAGTCAAAAATTTCATCTTGACAAGTCTGGACTTGGATACGATCAGACAAAAAAGGGATCAAGATCCAAAACAACAGAGCAAGAAACAAATCCGAAAAGTTATGCAGAAACAATCAAAGGGGATAAAAAGATATACAAGGAAGATTACAGGGACACCCCTCTAGCGAGAAGATTCAGAGTTCAGAATCAACAACAGATAGACAGGCCTCAAGAAGAAAAAGGATTCATAAGAGCACCTCCTTTCAGAAGATCTTCAACTACTAGGTATCAACCTATATTTTTGGGTTTATGTTATGAATGTAATAATTTTGGACATAAATATGTAAATTACAGAGCTAACAACATGAAAAATAACTACTTTGAGAGTCATACACAAAGGGGTTATTCAAGAATACCTAGTGAAACACAGAGAAGAAGTTACAATAGGTTTGAATCTTTGAGCACTGAAGTGGAATGTTACAATTGTAACAATTTTGGACACATGGCCAAAAAATGTAGAATGACAGTCCCTCCTAAAGAACCTCAACGGAGTCACAAACAAGAACCTCAGAAAATGACATGGGTAAGAAAGAAAGATCATTATAGAAATGAAGAATGCACAGTCTCTCTACAAGCTAAATAGAAGAAACGTGGTTGGTATGTTGACAGTGGATGTTCAAAACACATGACAGGTTATAGAGACAAGTTTCTTATATTACGAAAGGAATGAGATGGATCCGTTTCCTTCAGAAATGATGATTCAGCCAAAATCATTGGAAAAGGCACAATCTGAATTGGAAACAAGAATGAAAAGGCAGAAAATGTTATACTAGTAGAAGATATGGGACATAATATTTTAAGTGTGAGTCAAATGTGTGACCAAGGTCATAAACTTACATTCGATTCACAAAAGTGTGAGATAAGAAAAGAAGGTTCAGGGAAATTGGTCTCTATAGCTACAAGAACTTCAAGCAACATATATGTGTTAAGTGAAATTGGAAATGAAAAGTGTTGTCTAGGAAAGGAAGATGAAAGTTGGCTATGGAACAGAAGAATGGGTCACATGCATTTTGATAACCTTGTCAAAGTGAGCAAAAGAGAAGCAGTCAGAGAAATGCAACAGATCATGAAACCAACCAAAACTTTATGCAAGCATTGCCAACAAGGAAAGCAAACAAAGGCCATGTTCAAATCAAAGGATTATTCAACAAAAAAATCAATGGAAATTGTGCATATTGATCTAGTTGGACCAACTACAACAAAAGGCTTAAAAGGTGAGAGATACTTTATGTTATTAGTTGATGATTATATAAGAATGATTGCAGTTTTTTTTCTCAAGAACAAGTCAGAAGCTTTTGAAAACTTCAAGATCTACAAGGAAATGGTTGAAAATGAGATGGATTCAAGAATCAAATGCTTAATATCGGATAATGGAGGAGAATTCACCTCAAGGAAACTTATGGACTACTGTAGTGATCATGGAATAAAAAGGCAATTCTCTATTGCTAGGACACCTCAACAGAATGGATTTGTTGAAAGAAATAACAAGACAGTAAAAGAAATGGCTCGAACAATGATAATGGATTCAAAGTTGACAGATATGTTTTGGACACAGGAAGTGCATACAACAGTTCACATTCAAAACAAATTAATTCTCAGAAACAACACTGATAAAACTCCCTATGAGATATAGAAAGGAAGACCAACAAATGTGAAGCACTTCAGAGTTTTTGGAAGCAAATGCTCCATCAAAAGAGAAGATGGAAGAATGGGAAAGTTTGACTCTCGTGTGAACAGAGGAATACTTGTTGGTTACTGAAGTACATGGAAAGCATGCAAGTGTTACAATCTAATATTAAACAAAGTTGTGGAAAGCATCAACGTAACAATTAATGAAACAGGAAGACCATAATCAAAGGAAGAAGAAAACAAATCAATGGAACAACTTTTCGAAGAAGAAGATGAAAAAGAAGTAGAAGAGGAAGATGAAGATGAAGAGAATCTGACAGAAATAGAAGAGAAAGTTCAGCAAGTATCTCCAAAGACACCTAGCAAACGAGTACAGAAGAATCATCCTTCAGATCATATTTTTGGAAACAAAGATGCAGGAGTTGAGACTAGAAGAAAAATCTGTTCACCAGAACAAACACACCTAGGACTCTTATCTACAATTGAACCAAAATATTTTGAAGAAGCCAACAAGGATGAATTTTCAAATAAGGCCATGGATGAAGAATTGGATCAAATAGAGAAAAACGACACTTGGGAATTGGTTCCAAGGCCAAAAAATAAGAATGTGATCGGTAAAAAATGGGTTTTCAGGAATAAATTGAATGAAGATGGACAGGTTACAAGGAACAAAGCTAGATTGGTATGTAAAGGATATGCTCAGATTGGCGGAATCGACTTTGAAGAGACATTTTCCCCAGTTGCCAGAATGGAAGCAATCTGTTTTCTTTTAGCTTATGCATCCTCCAAAAATGTTAAAGTATATCAGATGGATGTAAAATCAACTTTTATGAATGGGGAACTTGAAGAAGAAGTCTACATTGAACAACCAGAAGGATTTCAGTTGTCAAAGAACACAGATTATGTGTGTAAATTAAAGAAGGCCTTGTATGGTCTAAAACAGGCTCCTAGAGCATGGTACTCGAGACTGGATAAGTATCTGCAGCAAGCAGGGTTCCGAAAAGGAAGTACAGACAACAACCTCTACATCAAGGTAAGTCAAGGTAATATTTTATTAATTGAAGTTTATGTTGATGATATTATTTTTGGCAAGGATGATTTTAGGGGCTAAATTTCGCTCATGGGATAATTTTCCATGGTTTTTCCAAAAACGACATTCGCTATTTTAAAAATGATTCGCCCAAATTCTATAGGATACAATTACTTTACCTTAAAAATTGCCAAAATTTTATAAAACTGTATAAAATCCTTAGAAATTTGAATATTTTTTCAAAAATATCACCAAACATTTATAGTTGGCATATGAAAGATTAGTGATATTCCCCAAGGTTTATAGATTTTAAAATAAATTTCCATCCTTAAAAGCATCCCTGATTTTTGGTAGTGATGATGACAGGTTAAGACAAAAATTTGCAAAAGATATTGAAAAGGAATTTGAAATGTCGCTACTTGGAGAACTATCCTTCTTTCTGGGACTTCAGATACGTCAAAGCAACCAAGGAATTTTTATTTCTCAAGACAAGTATATCATAGAAATGCTAAAGAGGTTTGGAATGGAATATTGCAAACCAGTTGTCACTCCCATGCAAACCAGTTGCAAGTTGAGAAAATATGATGATTCAATGTCTACAGATCAAAGGAAATATAGGTCAATGATTAGAAGCCTATTGTATTAGCAACACAGGTGGTACGATTTCAAGAAGCACCAAAGGAATCACATGTATTAGCAATGAAGAGGATTTTCAGATATCTCAAAGGAACAAAAGAGTTTGGGCTATGGTATCCAAAAGGAAAGGATCTATCACTAATTTCCTACACATATGCATATTGGGTAGGTTGTATTGATGATCGATGAAGCACAAATGGAGCAACGTTCTACTTGGGTGAGTGTTTAGTATCATGGATGAGCAAGAAACAATCATCAATATCTCTATCTACGGCTGAGGCAGAGTATATTGCAGCAGCAACATGTTGCACACAGGTTCTTTGGATGAAACCAACTTTGAAAGATATACAGGTTGAGTATGATGAGCCCATTCCAATATATTTTGATAATGCAAGCACCATCGGTATCTCAAAAAACCCAGTGATGCACTCCAAGACGAAGAACATTCCAATCAAGTATCACTTTCTACGGGAACAGGTTTCAGAAAAGAACATCAGAGTTGAGTATGTGGGCACAAAAGAACAAGTGCCAGACATCTTTAAAAAACCACTTCCATGGGAATCCTTTGAATATCTTTGCCAAAAACTTGGAGTTATTTCTACTCCAAAATGAACGTTTTTTGACTGCTTTTTGAATGCTTATCTTATATGTCTTATATGTACATGAGGAAGCACCATAAGAGGACAGTTCAGTTTGGGGGAGCAGCCCTGGATGGAAAGATACCTTTTCCATTGATGAAAAAGGGGGGGAGATTTATCATATGCAAACGACAGAGGCATGGTTCTAGAGGGAGCATGAGTGATATGATTTCAGTATTGCATCAGAGTGTTTCCATCAATGCCAAAGGGGGATATTGTTCAATAAGGTTGGTTGTCATTGATGTCAACCCTTGAAGAAAGCCCCATAGCACAAAGGTTTAGGTAATGGACCCAAGATTGTTTGATGTAAATATGACTCATTATTTTTTTGTCATGGTTGATAAGAAGTAAATATGCATGAACTCCAAAGTGGTCCCCTTATGGTGAAAGCCCTCACAGGAAGACGCTTTGCGGAGTAAGAGAACCCATGCTTAATTTTGGAATAATGAGATGAAGGATAGTGAAATTGTTAGGGAAACTATCCTAGATTGATAGTGCTTGTCATGCCATTTTTGGTGGTATGTAGAACGTCACATAACTCCTCACGGTTAGAGAGTTATGACCATGTGAAGTTGGAGAACCCAGGTTTAGGTAATGGACGCAAGTTTGTTTGATGGATAACGGTATGATTTTTTCTATATTTTAAGGTAATAATATTCTATATGGATAGTACATGTCATTCCATTTCTGTTGGTATGTGGAATGTCACATAACTCCTCACATTTTGAGAGTTATGGCCTTACGAAGTTGGAGGACCCTCATATGTCATCTAGAAGCCCCAAAAGGTCAAAGTAGTCAAAGTGGTTTAAGATATTTTTAAAGGTAAATAATAAAGTGAAGTGATGAGTGTATTATAATTCAAAGTGAACATAAAATAAATTAATTCAATAATAAATTTAATGGAGAAATTAGAAGTGGGTTAACCCTAAAATAAGGAAAGTGGCAAAGTGACCTAGAAGATGTTTTTAAGGAAGCTACTTGGAGAGTATAAAGAAGAGGCAAGGCTCTCTCATTTTAATCACACTTGAGCGTATTGATTATGTATAGGTGTCTGAGGTAATAAAGGATATATAAGCTGAATTTCTGAGGAAAGGTGAAGAAAAGAAGGCTGAAATGCAAGGAAGGATAAATTCTTTTGATGGTGCTTTCTAAGGTATGTTATTTACAGGTCATCTCACCATTTTCTCTATAAAAAATTTTATATAATGAATCAGACTGTGAAATTTCTATGCCATTGATAAATGATATCCAAGTATCGGTGGTAAAAAGTTCATATTGCGGGTAGTTGTATTTTGGGAGTTACACTTCGTGGAAAATAGGGTTTGTGGCTAGTCCTGAAACTAGTCAAAAACAGGTGTTTCGGGTAAAAACGTCATAACTTCTTCATAACAGATCCAAATTCAATGAGACCAAATGTGTTTGTTAGGGTACATTCTTTAGTATATTTTGTAACATTTTTAGATCAATTCAACAAATATTTCGTGTGGGGTACGCTCTACAAGGTCGCTTTCTAGAATAAGCCAGAATTCAGTAAGGTATGTCATTTTTGCTATAACTCCTTTTCTAAGAGGTTCGAAGTAGTGAAACCTGGAGGAATTGTATAAAACACACTGAATAAAATTGTGTATCATTTTCAGATCTTTATACATTACAGGTACAAAGTTATGATTACTTCAAGTTAGGGTTGTTGACTAATCCAAAACTAGGCATGTGAGACTAAAGAAAAGTTTGAATAAAATGCTAGTCTCTTGTTGTTAAAGTTAAGGAAGGTTTGCAAGAGTTTGATAATATACACCAGGTCTATTACAGAGCTACAAATAAGATTTGTATGATGAAATTGATGAGGGATTTTGGTTGAGGTACATGTTGAGTACATGGTTGAGACAAGTAGTTGATGTGTTGGCACATACATGAGGTGTATAGTTGATGATGTTGGTACATATTGATGAGTCATAGTTGATGAGTAGTTGACACATGATTGGTACATACTTGGTACATGGTTATATGCACTTGTTTATGGTACAGGTTGGTGCATGGTTGATGCACTTGTTTATGGTACAGGTTGATTATAGGTTGAGGTACAGGTTGATGCATGGTTCAGATTTATTAGTACAGGTTTACAACGGTATATCTCATAGTGATAGTGTGATAGTGTTTCTATCATTCTACTTCTACTTCAGGGCGGTTGGATGGAGCAAGGACAGGTGGTTGTAGCCACTTTTCGGTTGTAGCTAGAGAACATAGGGGGTTGTAGCCTCCTTCTGGTTGTAGACAGAGAATTGGGGAGTTGGCACTTCCCTCAGGTTGTAGCCTAAGAAACTAAGGGTTTGGAGCCTCCTTCCAGTTGCAGCTGGAAAACAAAGGAAGCTGGTGCTTCCAATGAATGTAATTCTTCAAGACATATAAGAAAACGTATTATGTGGTTTTCTTCCGATTTGGATTTCCATGTAAAACACTAGTGTATTGTGTATGTGTGTGATTGTTTATTTCTTACTGCTCATTATTGGATGATAATTCTACATTGATATATCATTTGAAGAAAAAGGATTATAATTACGCTATTACTGATTCACCCCCCTCTCAGTAATCCAACAAGTTGAAGTTGGCTTCTGCAGAGTCAAAGGACCGTGAATAAGATATTAAATTGGTTGAAAAGGTATAATAAATTAATTGGTATCGATCAATGGCATTCTTGTGAAATATCATAATATCAACGAGAATAAATAAATATATCAAAAACATTAGTAAGATTCACACCCTTTTCCTTTAAGACAAAGGAGAAGACAGTAAAACCCTATGAAATAGTAAAAACACAGGGGGAGTGTTTAATTTGGTCATCAAATGAGGAATTTTGTCACATACCCACTACGACAACCTAGATTTTTTGTCTTTTCTTTGAGGGACAAAATCCCCGAATTTCTATGGGGCCTAGCACAGACCATCCCTTCCCTTATCCTCCTCCATGTGATCGTTGGCTATGACCATAGGTCTTACCAAAAAGGCACTTCCAGCTTTCGCATTTCAATATTTATGTGTGCGAGCTCTCCCCAGCTCCCTATCCCTTGAAATGTCGAAACCCGAAATGGGGTTAACGAGCTCCTTGGCTTCCCTTTTTCCTACTCCATGTGATCACCTTAGTGAACACACGCTAACACCAAATGGTGCTACCAGAACTCGACTTTCGAGATTCATCTGGCAAGGAACCCTTGTTCCTTCAATCCCCGAACCCAAAAGCCCGGTATCATCCAGATCTACGGTCCATATCGTCGACTTGATCAACGGCCCGGATTAAATCCCGGCATTCTACCTTTCAGGATTTTAGCGGGGTCTTCACTCCTATTTCCCCAATCTCCAGAACCCCAGTGGCTTTAGATATTCTCTACGCATCCTCTACAAATGGACGGTCCAGATTCTTTCGGGACCCGAAATGTCGATTCCCGAGTTTAGACCCTTGATTAACTGCTAGCGCCTACCTCCTCCTTCTACCACATAACCCTGTCCTGTGACCTAGGGCTCATCCACAGAGCGCGTCAAGGTTTCGTATACTGGGATTTCGTGACTTGTGAAGACGAGGGGTCTTGCCCTCTCATTTCCCAGATGCCGAAACGCCGAAAATTTTTCACACTAAACTGGCTCATCCACAGAGCGCGAAGGGGTTTCGTATACCGGGATTTCACGACTTGCAAAGACAAGGGGTCTTGCCCTCTAGTTTCCCAGATGCCGAAACGTCGAAAATTATTCACGCTAAACTGATTTGGGGTTTCGTATATCGGGATTTCGCGACTGGTGAAAACGAGGGGTTTTGCCCTTTGGTTTCCTGGGTGCCGAAACACCGAAACAAATTCACCCTAAACCAATTTGGGGTTTCATATACCGGGATTTCGCGACTAGCGAAAATGAAGGGTCTTGCCCTTTGGTTTCCCGGGTGCCGAAACGCCAAAACTTATTCACGCTAAACCAATTCGAGGTATTTCCAAAAGGATTCTGACCATTCATCTACCAAATGATGGAGTATTCTCTTTCAATAACTGGACTCGTTGTCCTTTCTGAGATTGAATCATGAGATTCAACCTCTCGAAGCTTCGAATTCCCACAACTTTGAAACCTGAGAGAACTACTCTTTCTTGTACAAGGTTTCCAGACTCAGATCACATGATCCTTCAAAGGGTTCTTGGATAATTATTCCTAGGCTTGGTGACCTGACTAAAAATCCTTCCTAATTCTCCGATCTATGAACTCTGTGATAGGGGTAAAGTAAACTCGTGGGTTTACTAGAACGGTAGTCTTTTCAAGGAACTCACTCCGTCTCTAGAATCCAAGGAAACTTCCCGGGAGGAGGTGCCTTCGGGAAATCAAACCAGGACATAGCGTGAGTCAAGTAGATGGGAAAAATCGCAAGGGAATGAACTCGTATTCTGAACTTATTCATTCTATACATAAATCGATTATGGTCATGTAAGTATAAGCATGCATCCAGTATTTCCAATCAAAACACAAGGAAAACACTTCTATACAGAAACCATTTATGAGCGTATAAACATGAGCATGCGTTCATGATATTCAATTCAAAATACAAGACATAACACTTATCAGAAACACCAGAAGTGACGCGGCTGCTGAGAGGGGTGATCGTTTCCACCCAACCGTAGGCTCAGTGACTCCAAACGGATTTACCACTAGCCACCCTCGATCTAGACCACAATGCTTTAAGATTCAATCTCCTACTTCCAGCTCAACGGAATTCAAGGACGAAGGTTACTCTCCTTCTCCTCTGTTCATAACTCCCCCGTATTTCCAGATTTCCTCTGGTTTTTCTTCCGCGATCCCTGTCACGCATTTTTCCTCCTCTCATTCCCCACACTTCCTTTCTTGCCTTTTCTACAAAATTGTGTGTGGAACAAATTCCCCCATCCATGGTCAGGTCTGAGAGATTCTATGGATGGGTGGTTCACCCCCATCCCCTCATTAACTCTTGAGGAGCCTCCCCACCTACCATCCTGACGGGTAATTCATTCCAAGGTCGGAGAGTTGCTCTTGGTCTTTAAGAAAGTAAAAACCAGTACGGTAATTGTCTGGTGGAAGTTAACGCAACCATTCCAGGTCCCTTCCACCACCTCTCATTATCCATCGTGGTCTCTTTTAGCACATCCCCCCTCCCAGTAGTCATTCAACACATAATCATAACATAATTTACATTCATCGACCTTTTATAGAAAGGTTCGTCAAATCAAACATTCACATCTTTGAGTTTTCCATAGTTCTTGGCCAATATAGTTATTCTTACAAACTAGGGGAAATAGGGTGTTACAATTCCCTCCCCCTTAAAGGAACATTATCCTCGATGTTCTAGTTATCAATATGGTGTGTATGTACAGAAGTAAACAAAATCGGATATCCATGTTTCATGGCATCTTCCATTTCCCATGTAGCCTCATCTGGGCCAAAATGTTTCCACTGCACCTTGACCTGTGCAATGGTTCGGTTCCTGAGTGGGGTTTCCTTTCTATCCAGTATGCATTGATGTTCTAGTAGGAATTCTCCCTCCGGTTCCACCTGGATCACAGATCAATCAATTATATGATTAGAATCATGTACATATTTCTTCAATAATGAAACATGGAAAACATTATGTGCTTTTACTGTGTGAGGAAGTGCTAGCTTATAGGCTACAGGTCCCACTCTATCTAGAACTTGAAAGGGTCCATAATACTGAGGTGCCAACTTGGCACAAGCTCCCATCCTCAGGGAACCCTTCCTGGGCCTAACTCAGAGATATACATGGTCTCCCGTCTTGAATTCTCTTGGAGTTCTCTTTCGGTCGACGTAACTTTTTTTTCTGTTCTGAGCGACCTTTAGATTTTGTTTTATCTGAATCACTTGTTCCATTTCTTTCAACATGTCGGATCCAATAGTAATTATGTTTACAGGATTACTCCAACTGACTGGATGTTGCACGGCCTACCGTAGAGGACTTCGAAAGGACTCATCTTCAAGGATTCTTGGTAGTCATTGTTGTAGGTGAATTCCACCAGTGGCAGGTAATATTCCCACTTTTGGGGTTGATGCATTACATGCATCCTTAGCATGTCTTCTAATATTTTCTTCACTCTTTCCATCTATCCATTGGTTTGAGGATGATAGGCTGTGCTAAACAGTAATTTGGTCTCCAGACCAACCATCAAGGATTTCCAAAAGTTGGAAGTAAATTTCGTGTCTCTGTCAGACACGATATCTTTAGGCATACCATGTAGTCTGAATATCT
>SNQJ01S0000289.1:533-11121 GCA_010110895.2 Picea sitchensis | reverse complement strand
CACGTCGTTGGATCAATTCGCGAATTTGGGGTTCATGAAGGGCATACCAAATTCTTGGTTTCACAAATTTTCAAGTTGCAAGGAGTAGGGAAGGAGATCTAGACCATTGGATCCAAGCCACAGGAGAACCATTGGATCATAACGTTTGTAGGGTATCACATATCGGAGGTTCGGGAGTTGAAAGAACTTCTTTTTGACTGCAGAAGTCGCGAAGTGTCGAGCGCCGAGGGATCGTATGAACACGTAGCTCACCCGAAAAGTGGGGCCACGTGGTTGACAGGTGGCGTAACAACCAGTGCCAAGAGAAAGGTGGAAGCGGGTGACAGGTGGAGGACACACGTCACCTGGGAAGGAGTCAACTCATTGTTGACTTATCACGTATCGGGACTCATAAAGGAGGAGCACAAGGGCTCAACACTCCAACTCACGAAGTTGTGAGTTGCGAAGGGTGTTAGAGTTAGGCTCTAATCGGTGGTCGCTTGTAAAGGTTCTAACAAGGGGGAGCCATACCTGTATCGCATTCTCGGGTATTGGCGTTTGGAGAAAGAGGAGTCGAGGGTCTTCGACCCACGAACTCGCGAGTTGCAAGAAAGGCTTGTGCTAAGGCATGGGTTGTAGTCGCATGGAGGTGTGAGGCTTGCGACTGGTGTTAAGTCACGCAGGGTGATTTTTCACGAAGGACCTGTGGATCGATTCGGCAAGGTTCCAATAGGGACTTGAGGGAGCCGATTCGCCTCAAGGATAATTTAGAACGATCCTGAGCGGATCTCATCCCAAGGGTCAAGGGTCTGCGTCATGATACGTGATGCAACTGTTGAGAGGGGTGCTCGTTTCCACCCAACCGTAGGCTCAGCGACTCCAATTAGATTTACCACTAGCCACCCCCGAGCTAGACCACGATGCTTTAAGATTCAGTCTCCTACTTCCAGCTCAACGGAAGTCAAGGACGAAGGTTACTCTCCTTCTCCTCTGTTTAGAACTTCCCCGTATTTCCAGAGTTCCTCCAGTTTTTCTTTCGCGATCCCTATCACGTGTGTTTCCTCCTCTCGTTCCCCACACTTCCTTTCTTGCCTTTTCTACAAGATTGTGTGTGGCGCGAATTCCTCCATCTATGGTCAGGTCTAAGATCTTCCATGGATGGGCAGTTCACCCCCATCCCCTCATTAACTCTTGAAGAGCCTCCCCACCTACCATCCTCACGGGTAATTCATTCCAGGGTTAGAGAGTTGCTCTTGGTCTTTGAGCAAGTAAAAACCAGTACGGTATTGGTTCGGTGGAAGTTAACGCAACCATTCCAGGTCCCTTCCACCACCTCTCATTATCTATCATGGTCTCTTTTAGTACATCCCCCCTCCCAGCAGTCATGCAACACGTAATCATAAGATAATTTACATTCATCGACCTTTTATACAAAGGTCCGTCAAATCAAACATTCACATCTTTGAGTTTGCCATAGTTCTTGGACAATATAGTTATTTTTATAGACTGGGGGAAACAGGGTGTTACAAATTCACTGGAATAGGTTTAAAAGACTTGATCACTACAAAAATTGGTATCAATAAGACTACCTATTTGAACACAAAATCCCAAGAGATTGAGATAACAGCTGGCACATTCACAAGGGGGGGAAAGTAGTAAAAGTTTAACTCTTTGTCATTGATGTCAAAGGGGGAGAAAAATAGTAAAACAAATTTGGTATCAGTATTTGTTCAATCCTCCAACCTGAAAATTAGATCAGTGATAGGGGGAGAACAAGTATTTGTTTTACAGATATGTTTCCCTCAATGTCAAAGGGGGAGATTGTTGTCATTATTGATTGTGTGTTTTCATTGATAGAAACATGAGTAAAACATGTACAGTAAACAAAGAAAAAGGAAGACCACCTTGGGGTATAGGTAGATCACCTTGGGGTAGAAGCAATTCATGATCATTGTTGATCGTGATAGGATAAACAGTGATCCTATCTTCCAAAATCTCAAGAGAGGTAGCATGCATAGAATCCACGTATAGAAGGAGTAAACGAAGCACAAAGAATTAAGAGCTCAGGAGGGTTAGCGACTAAATATCAGTGCATAAAAGAATGCACAAACATTAATTGAAGCTTAGAAGAGATTGCGCATTTGAAGTAACACAGAAGACATAGTTATGAAAGTGAAGAAATCCTTTTGTAAAGGATTGAGTTATAGGAGTCGTTCATTCTTAGTTCGGGACAATCCAGGATCGTTAGATCAAGGTGAAGTCAGAGACTGGGAAGGATTAAATCTCATCCATCAGATCTGGAGCAGTAGTATTATGGGCAGTTGGATCAAGCTAGAATTATATATCGAGAGAGATTAAATAAGAGCCATCATATTTCGTGGAGGAAATTCAAGTGAGCTCTCAACCATTAGATCAGTTTGGGATCTATATTGATCGTCAAATAGAACCAAGTGGAAGTCCAGGACAAGTGGACCCCATAAGACACAAAGTATTGAAACCCTCAAAGTCCCGAAGTAAATAAGGTTAATCAGATCTGGGAAATGCATGGTGATCGTTGGATGAGGATACGCGGGTCCAATAGTGGTTAACTTCATTGCTGACCACTTCGACAAAAAGGAGTCTAAAACATATAACTTTACCCGAATGTCGAAGCCCTGAATTCACAAACTCTCGTCAACCGTCGGATCATAGGAAGAACATGAAATCCCATCAATCATTGATCTAGAGTGAAAATATTGAAACTGTCATAACACGTTAAGGAAGAAGGTGGTCAACTCTGGACTTGACCTACTCTAGCAATAAGAAACTTAGATAAAACAAGAAATATTGAACCAATAAACAAAGGCCATAGGATCAAGACAGATGAAAATCTATGGTGGTAGATCTATTCGGCACTTTGGCAATGATCGAAGGATGGTATAAAAGTGCCAAAACTCTCGAAGCCACGAAGTGAGACATGTGGCAGAAGATAAATATGACACGTGGCCCAATCAGCTAGTGACAAGTGTCAAGGTATAGTTGGCACATTAGGTATACAAAAGTCACGAATCAAGGTGACACATGGTATCCACTCAACTAGTGCCACATGAATAGTGATGTCAGCAAGCTACATCACTACTAGACTACATCCTTCGGGGATATCCAACTCTCCTACCAGCTAAAACATCCAAAGCGGCAAAGGCCAAAGTCACGAATTAACGTTTGGTCGTGCATATAAGATCCTACGTAATATTTCTTGACCGTCCCATCAAGTACAGTGGAAGGATAGAGTAACTATGAATCAAGAAGTAACGCTAACCGTTGATCTACCTCGGGAGCATTCTCAACCATTGATCAAGCATAGTGGAAGGATATTGTAAGCAGAGGTGTTAACCAATAGCAATAGGTCATCGCCATTATATTACTTATTCGGTATGTAAACCTCCAAAGGGATTTCTCTACTCCATAGTCCTGGAGCCACGAATAGTCTAATTCCCGGCGTAAATGAGAATCGTTCATCTCAACTCATGATTAAGTTGTGATCGTTGATTTGTTTGAAGCCTCTGGCTAAGCCAGGTGTTATCACTCCAAGAAACTCCTTAGGGTTGTAGGCTAAGAATGCTTGGTAACTTAAGAATATGGTAGATTTTGTATGCTTGGAACAATAGGATAACTCAATAGCTAATGAAAAGGACCACTTCATACATTTGAATAAGACAATGCTTTTAGAACTCAATGATCAGACAACAAAGTTTGAATAGGAGATGAAGAATACTAGTCTAGATAACCAAATACAACAATGTGCAGGGTCATACAAGATAGAAAGAAAACCTTTAGTTCAACTTCATGAGCTTAATAAGAAGATAACAGTTCTTAGAAGCTGAGCTAAACTGAAATAAAGTACAGAATGATGAAAATATGAGAAAATCTGTCATTGACAAAAGAGGATTGTGATTCTATTATGAATAAAGAGTCTAGTACAATAGCCAAAAAATGTCTCCTAGATTGCCCCTCCCTCTGTCTCTTAAAAAAACTAGACATTTATAGCCTTTTACAATCAGTTTTCAGATCCTAAAACAATGGATCTCATATTCTAAAAATAGAAAGTCAAAACTGATTTACAAAAGATAAGGAGAGATCCTCAAGATGAGGTCAATCCATATCTAAGAGTAGTAGATTTGATGAAGTGCAGTTTTAGCCTCCCAAGGCTATTTGATTTGGTCCTCCAAAGATAAAATTTGAATTTGATGATATGTCTTCAAACCCCTGATATTCTGCCTTTGACAAGATGCCAAATGTAGTTGAAAAAACCCCTTTTGACCTTATCCCTCAAGACTAGCCTTTGAATCAAACTTGATAATTTAACAACTGTCTATTTGAAGTGGTTTGAAACCATTGAAACCCAAAAAATCCCGATCTGGGCAAAAATTCGGCTATTCTGGATGTGACAGGCTTTCACCAGCTAATTTACCCAAAAATCCTCTCCTTAGCTGGTGAAAGGCTGAGCTTTCACCAGCTAACTAGCAAAATTCAAGACAGGTTAGCTGGTGAAAGCGCAGATGTTTTCAAAATCAAATTTCTCAGTCATGGAGAGTATGTTTTGCATGCTTGAATAGTCGATCAACATCTAGAAATCCTAATCTTTCCAATGGTTCTTTCAAATCTGCATTTGGAGCCTGGGAAGCTAGTCAAATATTCCCTACAAGATTAGGCATCATTCTTTCAAAAATGCCAGTGCATTTTTTATCGCTAACATCTGGCTCCAACTGGGATGGATACCTCCCTGTGAGGTCTCCAAGAACCTGGCAGACCTTGTGCCTTTAGTATTGGGCCATGGATTCATTCAACCTTTTCAGTCCCAACAATGTTTATAACCTACATTTATGTCTTTGGCTATTTACAAGATCCCTTAAAATTATGTTTCTGAAAACTCTGCCACTTGTCTTCGGAGCTGCTGCCACTTGTCTTTTGCTAAATTAAAATCTGCATATTTTTCCCTCAATCTTGAACAAATTATATCACAAGCATCTTAAGGATTTAAATTTCTCTTCAATTTGTTTCTTTCAAGACTCAAAGATATCACGTGCCAAATATATCCTAGAAATGTGGAATTTCTAACCAAATGCCTAACTGGAAATTTCAAACTACTGTTACTGCTATCATAGTTGAAGTATGAGCCATTCCACAACTTCTCATAAACAGTTTTTTCCTTCTGAAATTTAGCTCGAAAATGTTCTACAGAAGCTTTATCACCAACTTCATCTGCCATTGCAACAACTGCCTGAAGGGATGCCACCCATAGTCCGCCAGAATAAGCACTGACACCTGAGACAGATCATGCATCATATGTTTGATCTGGGAAACCTTCATTTTCTATCATTCCATATTTATCTTGGTCAAACTGATCCATGTAAGCCATGGCCATATAAACAGAGGGACAAACAACATGGGCAAATGATTTGTCACCAGTTGCAACCATGTCTCTGTAAACCTGTAGAACAAATTTGGGGTTGAGATCTTTCCATCTACTAGAATCATGAATATTGTAAGCATTTAACTCACACCAGGGGTCATTTAATCCAAGATCATGTGGCACTGCACCTAAGACCTTTCTGACACCACATTCACCTTCAAATAAGAACTTCACCTTTTCTGGATCGTGCATCAATACAGCAACAGCAAAATCTCTTTGGATGTTGAGCTCAAGTTTTGGAAATAACATAAGCAATGCAAAGGATGCATAGAAATGCACGTCATAAGTATTCCACATCAAATACCCAATTCCTTCCAGGTAAAGAAACTGCCCAATATTTTCCTCTTTATCATTTACCAAGGACGGTCCAAAGGTTGAATTAGAAGTAGACGGATTGTGCATTTCTGACAATATTGCCGTCATTTTATCCAAAATTTTCATTGAAGTTGCATCCACCGCATGTCCTGAAGTTGTGAGGGAATCTTCATCAGTATTCTTCTGAGATTGAACAATGTGCTTCTCCAACTCAATATTTCCAAATGGTAATGCATCATGTACTCTTGCACTTTAAACTAGATATGGCAGTTGACCTCACCGTGGCCAAACTTATGAGTTAAAATCACATATCTCTTCGAATCTGATCAGATGATAATGGAATAATGTCAAACTCCACATTAGGGATGCGGACCTGCACTTGTATCTAATCTGGAAATATTTCAAAGGTGTAACGGAGCTGAAAAATAGTCTGCAGATTATTTCGGGTTAAAGCATAGTGAAGACACTCGTCCTTTGTCTGTTCGCAGGATTCCTTGTTATGTGTGATAAAATCCATGAGAAGAATGGGAGTGTAGGATCTTATTATCCAAGAACCGGGATCATAATTATTGCTCCTTGAGAATGAAAATGGATTCATAACCTTCTGAAAATGCTGGATTTTATGCCTTTACTCTCGAACTAATTTGATGACTAAAAGATATGATAGAAAGCTAAAATAATACCATCAAACATGATAATTGGTTGCCTGGAAATCCTGGATCTTCATGATTTCCTTCCTTCAAATCTGGAAAAGATTATGATCTCTAATTTACCATCTGCCTCTTCAAAATGCCAAATGGAAACTAGTTCTGAAATCTTGCTTGGAATATAGGTCCGTGCCATAACACAATCTCTGATATACGATTTCTCTCCACCGCGAGCTGGATGCATTCTTCTAATTTGCCAAACCCTAGCGCTGGACAAAATTGTAAACCTCTTCCACATTCTTATTTTAATTTTTCACCACAAGTAAGAGATTTTGTATACTTATCATTCCACCGATGACATAGCTCTTTCCATCCAATTTAAGATCTTTATTGACAAAGCATTTGTATGCAGAATCTTCTCTTTCAGATGGTCTATCTGATTTTTCTAGTCTTATCAGAGTGTAAAGCAACCAAAATGTATTTTCTAACAGAAGCCTGTGGAAGTCTGAAAACAGATCAACACGATGAGCTTTAGCATAGGAATCTGAGAAGTAAGGAACAAAATTGCCAGCTGGAAACTCTCGTTTAACTATTAGTGTGGCACCACATGCTGCCCTAGAAGCTGTTATTGGCACAGATTCCAGATTTCGAGATGGACTCTTGAAAACATGCACCAGCTGTTGTATAATATCCATAAGATAATTGACAAAATGTTGTTGTCTTAAAGCAGCGCATGCTTGATCTAGACAGGATGCAAGTTCACTTTTCTTTTTTGATGAGATTTTTTAATTTTAAAAGCAAAGGCTAGGATTAAAATGAATGACATTTTATTTTTTTTATTTTTGTATTACAGATAATTCCACAGACATTTTGGGGCACCCAAAGGATTTTGGACAAGAGAGACCAAATGGAGTTGCATGAAGAATTTGGAGTCATTTGGCCTTTAGAACTAATCCCCTGCAAACCTGTAGCCTGAAAAATTGAAGCATGCCTGTAGATTGCCTGTTTATTCCACAACCAATAATTGAAAGGATCTGACTGCTCGTATGGGGAGCTTATTTTCTTGCCTACTCCTACTTCTTAACCAACTGTACTGGCTCTTATTCAGTGAAGTCATGCTTCCAATGAAGCCATGTCAGGAAATGATTTATTGACATCGTGCTAGATCTTGCCCCGAAAAATAAAGGAATCCATATCATACAGAAAAGAGGTTTGAAAGGACGATAAAGACAATCTTCTTCTAACAAAACTATTTTAACATCCATGCTGCTCATAGACTCTAAATAGTCAGCAAAAGGGTCATTGAAGTTATGATGAAATACCTCTTTGAGTTGTTGATCCAACTGACTGCAATGTTGTTGATTGCTTTCACTGGTCTTAATGTTGGATGTAGACTGCTTAATCTATGTGGGAGGAAAATACAAACTCAATTTCTGATCAGAACCTTTCTGCTCCTCTTCACCATCACTCTCTTTATATCTGCTGCAAACTTTTAGTTCCTGCAAATCTTGAAATTGTAGGCTGCCCTCATGATCTTCTGCAGATCTGAAACTGTCACTTGTTATCTTGTCAATTTTCTCTTCACTTTTCAAGTTTTCAAAATGGATAATCGGATCATCATCACAATCATCTTTAGAAGATGCATTTAATACAATGTTTAAAGCATCACAATGGTTTTCATAATGTGAATCATCAATCTCTTGATAACGAAGAGTATTCTCGGTAACAACATACTCTTCATTAACATCCGAGTTTTTAGTCAATAAATGAAATTCATGACAACATTCAGGATAGAGAAGATCATTTGGAAAATGGTCTTTACAAAACACATGAAAAGCAGCATGAAAATGTTCTAAAGAGTTTATACTAGCATAAGGTAGAGACCGGTACCAATCACGAGAAATTCCCTCTAATGAGAAACAGAAGAGTCGGATATGAACATCCTCGTGCACAACTTGCAACCGATGCATGTAATCATGAAAGTCCAGCAAATGTTCAGCTAGAACTTCCCATTCTTCTCCTCGAAATCTGGGAAGGCTATTTTCCCATTCATCTCTACTAGGCACTGGATTAGGGAAACCAACAATCTTTTAAAAATCACAGAATGCATACCTCTTAGATAAGATCTTGTTCATTTCATATCAGTAGGGCCACTAACGGATTTTAGAACAGTGGAGTCGCCACCGAATTCGTCCTTCATGGAGTCGCCAGATAGATGATTACAACCAATGTAGTGTCCAACCTTTGTCTATCATCAAAGATCAGATCTATGTCGTCTCCCAGGGAAGTTGAGCTTCGATCTCCTCTCCCCGGCAACGGCGCCAATTTGTTATCACTCCAAGAAACTCCTTAGGGTTGTAGGCTAAGAATGCTTGGTAACTTAAGAATATGGTAGATTTTGTATGCTTGGAACAATAGGATAACTCAATAGCTAATGAAAAGGACCACTTCATACATTTAAATAAGACAATCCTTTTAGAACTCAATGATTAGACAACAAAGTTTGAATAGGATATGAAGAATACTAGTCTAGATAACCAAATACAACAATGTGCAGGGTCATACAAGATAGCAAGAAAACCTTTAGTTCAATTTCATGAGCTTAATAAGAAGATAACAGTTCTTAGAAGCTGAGCTAAACTGAAATAAAGTATAGAATGATGAAAATATGGGAAAATATGTCATTGAAAACAAAAGAGGACTGTGATTCTATTATGAATAAAGAGTCTAGTACAATAGCCAAAAAATGTCTCCTAGATTGCCCCTCCCTCTATCTCTTAAAAAAGCTAGGCATTTATAGCCTTTTACAATCAGTTTTCAGATCCTAAAACAATGGATCTCATATTCTAAAAATAGAAAGTCAAAACTAATTTACAAAAGATAAGGAGAGATCCTCAAGATGAGGTCAATCCATATCTAAGAGTAGTAGATTTGATGAAGTGCAGTTTTAGCCTCCCAAGGCTGTTTGATTTGGTCCTCCAAAGATAAAATTCGAATTTGATGATATGTCTTCAAACCCCTGATATTCTGCCTTTGACAAGATGCCAAATGTAGTTGAAAAAACCCCTTTTGACCTTATCCCTCAAGACTAGCCTTTGAATCGGACTTGATAATTCAACAACTGTCTATTTGAAGTGGTTTGAAACCATTCAAACCCAAAAAATCCCGATCTGGGCAAAAATTCGGCTATTCTGGCCATGACAGGCTTTCACCAGCTAATTTACCCGAAAATATGCTCCTTAGTTGGTGAAAGGCGGAGCTTTCACCAGCTAACTAGCAAAATTCAAGACGGGTTAGCTGGTGAAAGAGAAGATGTTTTCAAAATCAAATTTCTCAGTCATGGAGAGTCCATTTTGCATGCTTGAATAGTCGATCGACATCTAGAAATCCTAAGATTTCCAATGGTGCTTTCAAATCTGCATTTGGAGCCTGGAAGCTAGTCAAATATTCCCTACAAGATTAGGCATCATTCTTTCAAAAATGCCAGTGCATTTTTTATCGCTAACACCAGGATCGTCCATCTAATGGAAGATTAAGTATTTATCGTCTGATCTACTATTGAATACATTATACGCACTTCGGTGAAATGTACTCCGGGAGGATTGAATGACTGCAAATTCAGAAGTCCCGAAGGACTATGTATCGGAGAACCTAGTTCTAGCACTGGTCATGTGATAAGTTAAAGAAGCTAAAGGGGCTAGAATTAACTAATCCCTCAGACGCTTGAATACGGTCCCACGTAGAAGAATAGGGGCAGAAGCAGAAAGCGCTAACATAATAACATGTGAAATAGATAAGCCCGGTGTTTTGAGCCTGCAGTCACAAAGGGAAGTAGATGGAAGGAAGTGCCTCATATAGAATTCATTTCTATAAAAAACTTAAGCCCTGTAGAGTAATTTGATAGAGATTAACACCATAACAATACAAAGAGAAAGTATAACCTCGAATATGATCTATTGGAAAACTTGGGAATGCAGCAGAAGCATGGGAACGATATACAGATTCGGTCCATATCTATGATCAACTCATGAGGAAAAAAATTGAATCAATATTAGTCTTCTAATTAAATTGAGAAACTTAAATGAAGTAGTGCAATGGTTCATGTCAAAAATACATAATGGCTCAATCCTATACCTATTGAAATACTATATAAACTAGAAGTGGTGGTGAATCTAAGTGTGTATTGGTGGATTAT
>SNQJ01S0000288.1:302689-330543 GCA_010110895.2 Picea sitchensis | reverse complement strand
CTTGAACTTGAAGAAGAAGGAGAAGAAGGAGGTGTTGATGGAGGTGAAGGAGGAATCTGAGGATGGTCCTCTTCCTCTTCACTTTTTCCCTTTGAAGAATCACCCAAAACTGGTCACTTCCATTCCAAGTAATCTTCGTACAAGACTTGCACCATCTCCGACATGGCAAGGAATGTTTTCCGAAACTCTTTCTCATCTTGAGAAATCCCTTCTTCCGATGCCATCTTCTCGCTGTGAGAAGCTCTTTTTCTCAATCCAATTAATGGATTCTCTGCAACAAGCTCGCCTTCACCATGCTGTAACTTTTCCCTGGTTAACATGCAACTCAAATCCAAACATCAACTAGCTCTGATACCACTTGATCCGTCGGATCTTTTAATGACTTATGGTTGAGTTTTAATTTTGCATGCGTTAATTAACCATTGAGAAACTTAGTGAAAGAACGAGGAAAGAAGAAGAATTATAACAGCCATATACATATGTGCAGATCTGAAATGCAATAAAAGACAACAAACCATAACACGCAGATTGATAACGAAGTTCGACACAACTTTGCCTACGTCTCCGGGCCTTTTTCTCTGTGGGGGAGGCTTCTTTATTTCTGCTCAAAAGTAGATTGATGCAATTCCAAATGGCTACAAGACTGATATGGTCATTTTCTTCCATATCTCTAGAACCATGCAAAGAAAACGGCACGCAAAACGGATGTCTGGAGCTCCCAGAAATGATCCGACAGCGTCTCCTCCTCAAAAGCTTCTCTGCCTCAAAATGGCTTTGGCTTGGCTTCTCCTCAGCATAATTCTGCTCTGAATGCCCCCAAATATTTCAAACATGCCTTGGTTATATAGCTGGAAAATTTGGTTTCTCATCCCCAACTTCCTCCCAAAAATTAGGCTCCAAAACTACCCAATAACTCCCAAAAACCATTAAAAATAGGCTTAATTACCATTAAAACCCAAAAATTGGTTATAAAACCCACTTTGTAGTTAGATTTGGGCATAAGCCCCCTCTTGCCCAGCGTGCCCCCCCTTGACAGGGTCATATGGGTTCATATGGCCAAGCGTTGGCCCCTCTCCATACAATACTTTGCAATATATGTTATAATGTGGGTTTTACAACATAAGAAATAATTTGGTGTATTGGCAAAGACCATTTCTTAAGGTGTTGGGTTTGGTGGTGGTCATGGATTCAAATCCCATGGACCCAAAAACAATTTTTTTAACATGCCACTTCAACTGATGACTGGGTGCCACGTGGTTGCCCATGACTGGGCCACGTGGCATCTCCCCATTTATCGGGTTAATGCCACTTGTCAGTTATTGACTGGTCCAGTTGCCTGCCACATGTCTGCCTTGTCAGCGAACCTGCCCAATCACCATCGGCCAGAGAGTGGCACGTCATCTCCTGCACATTCAGCATGCTAATGTCATCAACGTTGACTTTTTGACCAGTTGAACTTTGACTTTTTACCTGTTTGGGCTTCCGATCAGAACGCGATAACTTTCACATACGAAACCCGTTTGACAAAGTAAATATACCGTCGGAATCGGGAAGACGAGATGGACACAATGGCATTGATTTGATCAGATTATAAGAACTTTAATTTTTGAGCATTTTTCAAGCTCTGTCAGGCTTCTGGATCCGATTTCGGATCATCCCTTTAGTTATTAGTCTGTTCCTAAGTAGTCGGCCAGGAGCCGAATCAACGGTGGTCACTTCGGTGTTTAAAGACCTATAGATTCAAATTCCCTACTTTCCTGTGCATGGATAATAAGTGAAGGATAAATTTCTCCCAGTTATCTAACCCTTACTTATATCTATGTTTTTCTCTTATGATTAATCTCTAATCTTTGCGCCTTCTTATGAATGAGTATCTGTGTGTTTTGATTGATCCATTGTCGAATGATTAGCCTTGCGCCCTCTTATGTTGAGTATCTCTGCGTTTTTATTTATTTATCTCTGATTGAATAGTATCTGCGATTTTGTTTGATTATCATTGTGCTTTGTCTCTGCGACTTCTTGGCATATTATCTCTGTGTTTTATGGAATGACTGAGTTTTAATTGTTGACAACGATTTTATTTTTGGGCATTTTTCTTGGCATGTGACACAAAAATTACTCCACGAAATTCTGAGTGATATCATGCATCTCATTGTTTTTTTCATAGATAGCAAATTCCTGTATTAATGAACAACCATATCATTGTTAAACATAGATTTAATAAGAGAAAACAAATTTGATGATAGATAACAATTTGATAAGAGACAACGAATTTGGTATAACAACGATTTATATTTATTGATTAACAACGATTTTATGTTTATCTATGGCTATGATTTTAATAGTAATATTTTGACAGCGAACTTAAGATATGTATGTCAGCGATTTTTTTATGTATTACTGGATAGCATTTTTGGATAGCGTTATTATGCTCTGCGTTTGTGGATAGATATTTATACATTTAATAATTATCGACAACATTATCGTTGATTTTATAGACAGTGAATCATTGTTAATAAGTGATTTCAGAGTGGATTGGATACAATAATATAATAGCATAAGGGATAGCGATTTAACATTGTTGACAGTAAATATGTTGACAACAATCTTGTTTGTTATATTGTTTATGGCGATTTTCATTACAGTGTTAATTTTACTACAGCGATATCATTATGGCGATTTTATTACAGTCATGAATTTACTTTCATGTATCTGACTTAGATTCCCTGCCTTGCAAGCATCCTGATTCTCTGTCTTATTATTGTTTGTATTGTTACGATTGGATTGTATTTCCTGCACCACTCTTTCCTTGCTTGGCTACAACCTTGATTCAGAAATTGTGCCCACCAAGGATTTACTATCAACATTATCAGAAGAATATAATCCCTGGATATCCTTTTGAATAGTTGGTTTCACTACGATTCTAATCTATGAAACCTTTACCTTTTGCTCCTATCCATGTTGTGACTGAATATGTCCAAGAGTTTCCTTGCAGTAGACCAATCAACAACCTGAATCTGTAACTCCTTCACCAACAAATCTATTCTGAAAATATGGGCATGTCACTTCTCATTTGAAGAGTGTAAGACCAAAGTTTTGATGAAAGCATAGTGCATTATCTTGTATCCCTCATGGAATCTCACCTTAGCACCGTAAATGGGTTTCCATGTGTCGTGATACTCGATACATGTGGCATTTACTTGACTCTTGGTTGTTTGCATGGGATGATTTCGATTAATGTTAGACTCAATTCTTTAAGCTTGGCGAACATCTGTTACATGTCTGCCAAACCAACTAATTAAATAACCTCCACTCTAGATTGTTCTTTAAATTCTATTCTAGACAGTTCGTTAACTTTAATTATTGATTGGAAAAATAAAAATAGTAACCTTCTTTAGCCCCTTTTATTTGTGGCATCTTTAAATATTTCCAATAATTATTGTAATAAAGCGATAAGTGTTTCAATTGGGAATGGAATAAAATTAAATGCATCCATTCCTATATATATATATAGACAATTGTAATACTAAAAGTATATCAACTACCTCACTCATTACTAATAAAGAGGAGAAATCAATCTATACATATATGAATGAATCCTCTATATCTACATATATATAAATATGATATAATAATAGTATATGTTTTGATTATATGGAAGATATGAAAGACGTATTATACATATATGAATGAATCCTCTATATCTACATATATATAAATATGATATAATAATAGTATATGTTTTGATTATATGGAAGATATGAAAGACGTATTAATTAATAGTTATAATAATGATTCTTATGTTACTCATTCGATGTTAACTATTTTTATTTTATGGTATACTTAATTAATGATTATAAAAATGATTATTTTGTTAATGATTCAATGTTAACTATTTGTGTTTGATTTTTGAGTCTCTAACTTAGAAGTTAATAGTTTATTGGCGTAATAGTTTAATATCTTGCGCCAGATTAATGGTTGAGGGATTAATAGTTTTTAGCTGAAACGATTAATAGTTTAATAACTAATTTGGTCTCTGTGCCTTGAGCCTTAAGTTGAATTGAAATGGTGGTTGGTCATAGTTGTTTCACCACACATGTTTTCCTTGTAGGAATCAGACATCCTTCAGTTATCTATGCAATTTAGTTTTGAGTGTTGTCACTTTGTGTCTTGTCGACTTGTTGCTTGGGTGCTTGGGTATAGTCTTCATGTAATTACTGACAAATATTTTTGTCTCCTAGCACGAGGGTTTTAGCTTGGGTTAAAGGTCTATATATGTTATGTTGCGTAGGGTTACTGTCACGCATTTTGCCTTGTGACGACATGATTCCTGATGAGGGGATCATTGTGCTCCCTGATAGATAGAGGCGAATGATAACCTGGTCGAGTCTGTGCTTCCCATTGTGGGTGTTTGTTCATTATAATTGTTGTTGGTACTTGGTTTTGTAATGCCTTAAGGCATTGGGTTTCACACGACGTAGAGGTTTCGAGTTCCTGGTCGTCGAAGCCCCTGTGTTGGGTTGTTGAGGTTGTCGTTTAGCTTGTAGGCGTTGTCTTTCTTGTGTCGAGCAGGTAGTCGTTTTTATTTGTCTATTGATTATCGCATGTTTCATCTAGTTGCATGATGTGCTAGTGTGCCCATTCGTTGTTGTATGCTTCTTGATCTGCATGCATTGTTTTTATCGTCAAGTTGTGTTGTTTAACTATTGTCGTTGTCGCCTTCCTTCTTAAACAAAAATGTTTTTGTTTGTGTCGCTTGTAGTCATAACGATGGTGTCGTTACACCCCAGAAACGACGGATTCATTTAATTATCAACCTGGAGTTTGTTTGGAACTTATGAGATATAGATGTTATCTGCACAGAATTAGGAACCTATAGATTGACGGATTTATGATGTGTTTATGTCAATGTATATCTATACTTATTTAAAACAAAACTTTCAAATTACAAACCAAAGATAAAAGAATTACGTTGAATGTCCTCGTCTGACTAATGGCTGCATTGTTTATGGGTTTTAAATATTCCCAACAATGCTCTAGAAGTGAGACATGAGATAAACAATCATTTCATTCAACTTTGAAATCTATCTCTATTGAAATACACGCTTAATAATGCAAATAAAGAAATTTGGTAGCTACCATTAATAGCATGCATGTATAATAGAAATTGCTTTAAAATCCAAAATAAAACAGAGTTCATATACTGAGCAATTAAAATATATATATATATATATATATATATATATATATATAAACACAAGGTACCTCCTTGAAGTTGGCCCTCATTCAAACAGGTACAACAAGAAAGAAAATGAAGCTATAGCACTATTGTTCACTCATAACCCGAAATGAAACTACATAAGCATATTTATATCGCAGAAAATTCAAAACTTTGTTCACAAAATATGTAACGGCTCTGTAACACTTCTAATTCGAGACTATTCCTTCTATTCTCTAGCTATCTAACACGAGAACACAATTGAGTATTTATAGATAAAGATGGGAATCATCCCAAACAGTTTGCATTTACAAAAAACCTTAAACTAAGGACGCATAACTACTTTCCATTAAAGAAAAATGTGTTTTCAAGAAGAATGTATAGTCCAAGGGCATCAAGATGCCAACAACCAATGAATTCCAAGGGAGAAATTCGTGGGCATGGGTAAATCAATTCAAATTTATCTCTATATTCACTCCTTTCCTCTGTCTAGCTATTCGTTGGGTGAGGTCAACTTAGTTTCCTTGGATTTTGGTCTTCATTAATCTATAAAGAATCTTCATCTTCCTATCAGCGCTAGAATATGCAACCTATGATCTGCTTGGTCATTCCTTAAAGTTCATGGTTAGCATCTTTCAATTTTATTGAAAAAAAAAATTCAAACATATATTCTAATTTCATCATATAAACATGAAAATATAAGAAACATAATACATTTTTACCTTTGTACAATAGATATCTAGAATGACTGAAGGATGAAATATATATGAAGATTAATTTTGGTTTTTATAGATTCAAAACATTATCATAATAAAAACAAAAAAATATTATTTCTCGGTCCTGACAGGGATGAAACTCAAACTAAGTAGTGTGGACATGATCTATTATAGTTGAAGTTTAAATCAAGGTTGGACATGATCTATTATAGTTGAAGTTTAAATCAAGGTTGGATATTTGTTATTTCAAGCTTAAGGAAGTTAAAATTTCCATTCATCAAAAGGATGATCTCCAAAACTCAATACAATATTGAGTTCTAGATGTAGAGGTTATTTTTTTATCTTTCTAGACATCATGGTCAAAATTTGTATAACCTCTTGGCAGCTCAAGAGTTATATTCTAACCAACAAATAGAAATCTTAAGGATGCATGTGCTCATGAAAACATAATTGTTGCAGTAGGTCCGAAAGGATTTTTTAATGGTCATTCCTAAGTCCAAAAACATTTATTGGGAAATTAAGGATTATTCTTGGAGACTTTGCATTTGATCAAGCCGTGTATGAATATTTTGATTATATTGAAGGTGATACACATTTTCCATTATGCACATAGCCTTAGATCGTTTTGGTGCAATATTTTGACAAAATTTTGAAAATAAAGTAAGGCTTAAATGTAAATTATTTTCTATCTTCCAAATTAGCTTCCTACGTACAATAATGAATTTGATACCTTCTTACATACATGAATATGGATAATAGATTAGATACAATTAGTTATACCTTTTCATCGTAATTAAATAAAACTATACTTTTAATCAACAAAACATCACATAACATTGGAGATTGAAGGAATGTCTTTGATACCTTTTCACTTTCGTGGATATCGGTAATAGATTTGATATTATACCTGTTCAAGCAAGTTATATTTTGAATTGACAAACCATCATGTATTCTGGAAAATTGAAAGACTGAATTTGATGCTCATTGTCCTGATAATGAATCTTGTAATGATTTTGAAACTTTGATTTACAAAATGACTATTTTGATGATAAATCTTGTTGTGGATTTGAAACTTTGATTTACAAAATGACTATTTTGGATGTTTCAAAAGATGTGCATTTTGAATTTGATACTTGGTGGATATGGATAATAGTTTTGGTAATGTACCTCTTCATCATTAATTGAAGTAGCTTATACTTTGAATTAACAAAACATCACATTAGTATAATCTTCGGAGATTAAAGGACTACTTTGAAGAATTGAAATTCCATTGTAACAAGTGTCACAACAATGACTATGTATCTATCTTTAATGAATTTGGAAGTGTTATGGAAGGTGATGTATATTCGTTCAGTTGTTTTATTACAAATATTTAGTAAGATGATTTTATAATAGTACAATTTGTAGATATTATTTCCAAATTGATATTAGTATGATATTAATTCATTTATATTCTCTATCTTGTAAATTAGAGATTTTGATTTGGTTATACAAATTTATAGCAAGGTTCTATGATGGATCAATTTGTAGTCTTTTCCATTTGATTTAATTTTGAATAAATCAAGATCACATATATTAAATTAGTTGGTTGATATAATTATTTTATGATAAGGAGTAAATTATTAAAAGTGTTATTGTTAATCTGGAAATGTTATTGTTTATTGTTAACTCATGTGGTAAACAATGTTATTACTTTTTGTTCACTTAGGTAGATTAAAGCACTAATTATTTATCTACGTGAGAGTCAATATCAACAATTATATCAATATCAATAAACATGCAACAAAAAATTTCAAAACTAAGTGAACAAAGTACCCATAACATACTTTCTTACACATTTATCTATCTAAATATTATCATATGATACAATGGTAGCTACTTATGTTACATATGTATGGAGTAATTTCTGTGGAGTCAAATTAATATAATGAGTATGGTTTAAATGTTTCATTAATTGAATCTAAAATCACATTGTGCTAATAAAGTATAACTTTGATAAGGTTTCCAACGAAAATCCAAATTTTATTTGTACTTGAATAATATATCAAATATTACATATCTATACAAATTGGCAAAAAAAAATTACATTGATTTCCAAATTGAACATAGGTTTATTAAAGGGACATAAATCTATATGCATAGTAAATAAATTCCTAAATTACTCCAGTTAATGTCCTATTTTATTTTCACATCATCCTCTCGCCCCATGCTTTGAGTTTTAGATGCATATTATATATAAGTATGCATTGTGCCCATGAATCACAATATATCACAATATGCATAACATTTACATTAATTTGGCATAAACAAGTCAAAATTATTGATCATCAAAGTTGTGGAAATGTTTACACTTAGAAGAATTTGAGCACATTACACTCATGTATCTAACAACATTTATTTTATAGAATAAAAATATATGATGTATTAATACCAAGGTCATGGAGATTCATCTATCCAATAAATTTTGCATATAGTAAAACATTGACAATTGTTAGAGTAGAAAACATTAAAGTTTGGGACACCTCACAATTTTCAATTTGGCATTGCATATCACAATTCAATTTTATAAGTAAATTATATTTACAATCATAGGCATGTGAAAGTTGAGAAAAATGCCCCACATGATGCATTAGTCAATTTTATGCCTTGTAAATTTGGTGTTTGTGTAATTGCATGTCACCATTACTACATAGCTCAATGATGAGGTATATTTATTGGCATGATCATGGATTCAATACCCCAAGAAATGTTTTTTATATGTAGTAAACACCACATTTAAACAACAGAAAGGAAACCACCTTTAGTGCATTATCTAAAAGAATTATCTACAACCTTTGAGGTAAAGTGTATACTTCCTAGGAATTACATGCTTCCACATCAGTGCACGACATGTATTAAGGAATCCATAATAAAACCACCTCAATGAAACCATCAATAAGCTAATTGACCATCAAGTTGTTGGAAATAATGAGACATATATGGATTTCCTTCTTGTTTACCATGCATCATTTGAGTATCTATTAAAAAAAACTCAAATACAAAATATGCCATACCTAAGCATAGAAACGCATTGAAATTGAAGCTATTTTTAAGGCCATAGCATGGATTTTTAAGGCCAAGTTATCAATAATAGATTCCATAGCATGGATTTTTTTCCAAGAAAAAAAAACATTATATTTGATATTTCAAAAAAGAAATTAAAATATACATTTTCTAACCTAATGACTCTTTCAAAATTTAGAAATGTCCTTAGATATATCCTATCTATTTTGTAACAACACATTACCTATATATATCATCAAACATACTTTTAGTGTTAGCCACATTCAAAATACTCTGACTAGAATAGATTGACCCACGTATCATAGAAGGTACAATGTAGATTCAAAGGAGATCACCTCTCCCCTAAATTATTGAATAACCAAAGTACCTTCTTGCAAACAAAGAGCATATTTATAAAGGGAATCTACCTTTGATTTAAATTATCAAAAATTATGGGAGAAGGAGATAAAATCAAACTTAAGTTTTACCTCTAGAAATCTATGCATAATAGGTCCTATAGCCAATTTTTTGATTTGACACTTGTTGTTAACCTGTTTCATCAGTAACTTGGAGTCCCTAGACACCTGGAGATGTTGAACACCTTCGTCTTCAACAAAATTCAACAAAATACATATTGCAAAATATTTAGGTATATTATTAGTGCCAGGTGTTATCACTCCAAGAAACCCTTTGTGGTTGCAGACCAAAGGTGCTTGGTAACTTAAGAAATAAATGTTTTTGTATTTTGTAAAGGTGGATCAATGGGATAACTCAATTCAACTTATAGCACTCAGACATCAAAGTGATAAACAAATAGACAGTGCTCTCCAAGATTGGTTAAACAGTAAGATAGCTTTCAGTGGATGAAGAAAAGATTGTTCATAAACCAGTGCAAAGCAGGGCCTAATAAACAACTAAGAGACTGATTATAATGTCATGAACCAAACAATAGGATAACAACTATTCAAGGTTTGACAACAATATAACAGTGAAGAAGAAATATGGAAAACTGCCACCAAAATGGAAAGAAACCTGTGATCTATATTAGCAAATGAAAAGTCTAAGTACAAAAGTGTATTACAATATCCAGAATCGAACCCATTCTTCTTCAAATGTTCCTGGCTTTATAGCCTTTACATACAGTTTCCATATCCTAGAAAACTGGATCTGCTATACTAAAAATAGAAAGTCAAATTACAGTTACAAAAAGATAGGGATAAAACCCAAAAAGGAGGATAATCTCTTATGAGTTGGCCCTAAAAATGTGTTGACTGTTGATGACGTGAAGATTAGTCCTTCCAACGCTTCTTCAACCTGTTCTTCTAAAGATAAAATCGAGCTGATGATGTGTGGCAAAAAAAATCCCTGAAATTCTGCCAATGAAAAGGCACCAAATGTGATTAAAACTCTTCCTCTTACCTTATGCCTTATAAATAATCTTTAAATCTGACTTGATAATTCAATGTCTGACTATTGGGAGAAGTTTCATCTCTCATTGATTAGAAATCTACGATCTATTACCAAAATTTCAAGCGATACGGATTTATCATGACTTCGATTGGTTAAGATTATTGAGTTCGAATGTCTTATCTTTGATTGGTTAATGGCCTCTGGGCTCCTTCATCACCGAAAATCAAATCACTGTCAAAATCAAAATCTCAAAAATTTTATTTACCTGTATGATTGCATTTAGTTTCGAGGATTCTTAGAGGAAATTCCTTCTTCTGTCATCAATATTTGTTCATCCAATCTCTTGCTCCTCTCATGTTCCTCTGCTTGTTTGCAGAGAATGCAGCTTTGTTCTATGCATTTTGTAACCCCTATTCCTACTAGATGTATCACCATATCTGCCATATCACTGCAATAGTCAATAGCATATTGAAACTCGGGGTAGCTTAATGCACCTGTGCGATACTGCTAGAAGCCACGGGCTCTTCCTCAAATATTTTATCAAGTCTACGACCAAAGGCCTTTTCAATAATCTACTTTGCACATGCAAGATCTAGTCATTTGCAATTTCTTCATTCAGTTTAAGAAACCCTTCCTCTTTGACATAAGTTCCAGAAACGTATGAAACCAATTTCAGAAAATCCGAAATAGCTTTAGTAGGATCCTTAGTGGAGTCTGCCTTTGCTGGTTTCAGTGCTCTCATATGCGATCTCTTAAACCCTCGAAAGTTTTGTTCGATCATATCCCAAAATGTAAACATCCTCTGGTTGCAAAAACCCTGACGGTACAGGTTGAACAGAGCTGGAACGTATTCTTTTTTGGCAAGATCTCCAGAAGCTCCTAGAACTACAATGGAAAGGTAGCCACTTTCTGTTATATTTGGTAAGCTTATTGTTGAAGATCTCAAAGATTCAGACTCTACCTTCGAAGGAATTCCACCAGAACCCATTATTCCTCTCTTATTTAACCGATTATGTACTAACTCCTTTCTGTTCCAGCTATATTTGCGTTTTCCATTGAGGAACTTACCAAATCCAAATTTGGCGCAAGACTCCAATCTCTGCACACAATTCGGGTATTGAAATCAACTCTGTATGATTTCTGGGCATATGATGTTATCAAAGGGTGCCTTAAAAACTACTCTGTCTCTGTATATAGTTTTGACACACTACTCTGTCTCTGTATATGGTTTTGACAACACTTAGCATGACACGACCTTCCTCTTTTGCGGAGCTGGCATTGTAAATACATGTGTTGTCGATGAGATATGATATGGCGAGAGAGTGTCATCCCGTAGGTTCCTTCTTCGTATGACTTGAATCTGGTGCTTGGGCGCTCTCTATTGAACGACTGTGCATGTTGTTTTCTTTCTGGTAATTAGTTTCTTACAACGGAAAAGCAGTTCCCAGTCCCACTGGCACCGCCTTCTTTGTTATAAAATCTTCTGGAGAGGACCACGAAACGGCCCAGCTTCCCTGAGAGGGTAAAATGCTGTTGTGCATCTACAACCCTTGTACCATAGGAGCCGCTGCATTTCCACATGCTTTAGAGGATCTAAAGATGAATCGAATTTTATGAAAATTTATTTGTTCAAGGAGAGGAAACAACTCCGTTTTGATCAACCCAAAATCTAGCAGTAATATCAAATATTGAAATTGCCGGAAACCCTTCTATCTTCTTTCTTCGCTAAGAGCACCTCCTGAAACATGCGATCTTTTACCTACAAAGACCGCTGCGTATTGCTACCGAGGTAAGAGTCCATTCCCAACGTTAACTTAACTCAAGTTCACCTGTTCGTGGCTCTTGCTTGTGACCATACGCTTTCAACCTGTCAAACGTTTAGACCACCAGGCTATATTCACCATTAGACAGCTGTAGATGCATTACTTGGAAAATGGACATTCGGCAGTTGGCTGTTTCATTTGTTTATTCTTTATTTCCTCAGGGAGTAAATCCCACATATATCGGATGCTTAGATATTATGACCTTCAGAAATATCAACACTCTCATAGTTCTATCGATGAGCTGTATTGTGTATGGTAGATTTGGCATTTGAGCTGGGTACGCTAAGCTTTGTGACTTGACTAGAATTTATTGGTTCGCCAATTGACCTATAGGTGGACATTTAGCGTATGCAAGAGGAAAAGGATTTTTTATTTTTACACATGGAAACATTTTCGGCAGTTAAGGTCATTCTGACAGATTGCCTTAGCTACCGAAAACAACCTGTTTCGGCAGCTAACTAGACTAAAACAGACAAGCTAAACTGCCAAAAGCTGAGATTTCGAATTTTGAAGGCCAAGACTCACAGAAATAAAAAAAATTACCCATTCTATCACCCAAAATAACGGTGCGTTTTTGGGAGATAACACCAGGGCCTGCAACTTATTCAAGGGAGAAGAAGTGATGTTGTGACATGAAAAGATAAGCCCCAACATCAATCTCACCTAATACAACATCAATCACACCTGGGATTCCTTAGCAATCATAAAATAATCCCCAGAATTCAGAGTCATTTATCATAGGCTCCTTTAGAATCCTTATTTCCTTTAACTTAGGGTCCTTCCAATTTTCCCTATAGGAAAGCCTAATATCATGAGCCACCATACCAATGGATAGACCTTTTTCTTGTAATATCATTTTGTTTTTAGAAATACATAAACCCCGTAGGACATGGAAAGGCATAGTTGAATGGTACTTGAAAAACGGTCTCCCATCCAAGACTCTCAACATTCCAACAAAGAGTTTGTGTCCCAATTGAAAGTGTTATTAACAATTTGAACAAATTCTAAGGCATATTTGAATGGTACTTGACAAAAAGATCTCCAATCCAAGACTCTAAACATATGAACAAAGAGTTATTGTCCCATTTGAAATTGTTATTGACAATTTGAAGCATTTCTTCCTAGATAGATGTTGAGAAATAGAAAAAGATAAAACGATGGTCTACATATTTAATATCTTTATTGCATAGAATATGCCTATGTGGCACAATCAAATTCCTTATTTTACCACTATCCCATGTAATAATATTATTCGAAAGAGAAATTCAAGTGAAGCTTCTAACATTATGAGACCAAGCTAGTTTCCATGTCCTCTTCCACCACCAACTCCTTTAACCATATAGAGTTTCCTCAATCAAAGCCTCATATCCCATTTTTGTAGTGAGAGTTCTTGAAGCTTTATTTTTGGTCCATAAAAGCTCATCATATTTGTCCTAGAGAGATATGACGTTATGATTCAAGGGAGAAAAAAAGTGGACCATTGTGCTACCAAGAGGCCTTGTAAATTTAAGTCTTATACTGACTTCCAGACTTGAAGCTAACCATCAAGAACCCATACTCTAGGCATATCTATTAGCCTTGAGTAAAATTTATCTTATAGTTATTCAATTGAATTATCAAATAGACTGAATTTACCAGAGAAACCAACCCAAGGGTCTTTCCCTAGTTTGAGTTTATCCCCTCTCCCTATTTTACAAGCAACCCATCTTTAAATAATTGGGAATGATTTTATCAAACCTTTCCATGCATTTGAGGCTCCCCTAGCAATTTTTCTCTCTATCCTAATCTAGCCTTGTATATAACTATCTTTGAACTATTTGGACCTCATTACTTTACTCCAAAGACCCTTGTTGAATAAGGATCTCCACATACTTTTGGTATCCAAATCCTAGCTGAAAGAATACATATTCTAAAGGCCCCAACCTCCATCCTCCTTTGGCCATGCTAACTTTGACCATTTAATAGTATGGACACCTTTTAACTGCCTCTTCTCTAACCAAATAAAACTAAAACATTTTTTTCTTATTTTTTCCAATATTCCCTTAGGATTATGAGGAATTGAAAGACGATATATTTGAATGCTTTCTAGGAATAAATTCACCAGAATCAATCTTCCTCCATGAGACAACCATCGATTAAAACAATAGGAAACCTTCAATTCAATTTTGTTGTATATCCATAGTCAATCATAATACATTTAGTCATTAGGTTTTAGCTTGAATCTCAGGTACTTCACACCCTGATCAATGGGACCTAAAGGAAGAGGAAAACAATCAAAGATCTACCTCTCTAAGTCAAACCCAAAACCATTAGAATGCATGTCGAATTTGGCGAAGTTTATCTCCATTCATGTAGATATACATTAACTATCCAACAGATCCTTAAACTGCTTGACTTCCATAAGGAGGCCATGACTAAAAGGTAGAATACCATCTACAAATAGGAGATGAGTAGGAGACATAGCACTTTCCACTTTAATGACTTTGATATCACCTTCTCTTTTATCCTAAAAAAGCATCCTACTTAGTCTTTCAATAACCAAAATAAATAAAAAGGAGGACAAGGGACAACCTTGCCTAAGACTCCTTGATGCATTGAATTTTTTTAAGGAGGGCCATTGATAAAGAATACAAAGAATGGTAAAGAAACATGGCCCATAATCCAATTTACATATTGAAGATTCACCCCCATTTTCATAAGAACCTGTCCTAAATACAACCAATTTACCTTGTCAAAGGCATTTGCTAGATCAATATTCAACACAACAATTAAAATCTTATCTAATTTCCAATTATTATCAACAAGAAGTTTGAAGTCCCCCTAATCCAGCTAGGTTTAGTTGAACTTAAAAAGGAGTTGAAGTTTGAATTCCCCCCGTGTTATTGTATTTTGTTCCATAGTAAAGCAGAAGAATTGGTAGTGGGAAATTAGAGAGCATAATAGAGGGGGTTACAACAGGTCTTAGGTAAATCCATAGAGAGTGTCTTCTCCTTTGTACTTGCATTATCTCCATTCCAGCAAAAAGAGAGCAGAGATGCATCACCTTCTTGTTGGGTTTTCTTCTGTAAGTGTTTCCTAGAGAAAATATTTGTGTTATTTTGTGGATGGTGTGTGATTGTATTTCTCTATTCTTTATATACCCCATTTTATCTATTTCATGCATAAGTAGAAAATCAGTAACTAAAGATTCTAAAATCTAAGGAATTTAACCTTCATAGTGTAGATTTTAGTTTTATTTATCAAATCTATTATATTGAACTGTTCCATTGGAATATCCACGACATTTTATAGATCATATTTGTATCAGAGCAGGTTTTCTTTTGGGTATTTTTGGGAAGTTGCAGGATCCAAGAATTGACTTAAAGAGAAGTCACAGAAACCCTAACCATGGTAGATGAGTATGTTCATAACAACCCTCGAGATCCAGCAAAAGAGATATTTGAGAGGTTGAAAGCACAGGTCACCGATAACAACCGCAATATAAACATCTTCATGGAGGCTCTAGCAAGCAAGCTCGAATCATTTTAATATGATGGAGGCTCAAAATTAGATATCAGATCGGACGGGAAAATGGGAGATTAGGAAGACCCAGGAAAGGAGTCGTGTAAATAACCTGAGTAAGAGAAATATAAAAGAAAGTGGGCCTAAATCCATACTAAGGTAAGATCAATTATTAAAACTAAATCATTGGTTGCAGCAACTAGAAGTTTATTTTAGAGTTCACCTTATAGATGAAGAGAAAAATATTTCATTTGTTGGACTGGATTTAAAGGGCCATGCTTTAACCTAGTGGGAAAGCCATACGAAAACACTTAGGTTGGAGGGTGATCCTCCAGTAACTAGGTGGGAGGGCTTCAAAACCCTCATCAAGTCCCAATTATACCCTATCGGGTATGCAGAGGACCAATGGATCCGGTGGTAGTACTTCAAGAAGAGGCAGGGGAAGAGTGTACAAGAGTACACCACTGAGTTCAAAAAGATGGCCATCATTATGGGTATCTCTCCCAAGAACTCAGATGTACTCCAAAAGTATCTAGGAGATTTACATAGTCATCTACAAAAGTAGGTGATGTTCTTCAATCCAAGGAAAATGGATGAGGTGTGTGTATAGGGATAGTACCTGGAAAACATATCCCAAAAGAAAGGGAAACCAAGCAGTTCCTAGTAGAAAGAGCACCAGGAAGCTTCCAAGGAGGCGAAGAAGAAGTGGAAGGAGGGAAAGGATAAGAAGAAAGAAGCCACTACACATTAGTGCAAGGATCCTAGCAACCATTGCAATATTGATGGTTGCACCAAAGAAAAGTGTTGGAAACTACATCCATTAATGAACCCAAAGAACTGCAAGATGGACAGAAATAAAAACAACCTTCTAGACACAAATTCGGGAAATCAAGTTGAAAGTAGATTTGATGTGGATGAAGATATTTTCTGCACATATGTGCAGAAGGAGGTGAATTTAAGTAGATTTCATCACCAGGAAGAGAAATATATGACCAAGATCTTCCACATCAAGATTCAGTTCAAGAAGACCAAGATATATGCTCTATTCAACTCTAGTTCACAAGTTAATCTCATAGTAGAATATTTGGTCAGAAAGCTTGGATTGGATTTTGACGATCATCCTAGCCCCTATCCATTGGGTTGAGTAAACAAGGGTACAAAGATCAAGGTAAAAAATCAGTGCAATATTAAATTTGTTGTAAGTGATGATTTTATAGATGAAGTAGAATTGGACATAGTACCATTGAATGTATGTGGAGTAGTGTTTGGAATCCTCTACATTTATATGAGGGATGTTATCTTCATGTGGAGAGCCAACCAATACTACCTCATCAAGGATGAGAAATCCTTCATCATCAACACACACAAAGGAAAATAAAAAATTTCATTGGTAGGTTCCAATCAATGTAAGGAATTGATTAGTTCTAGCATGAAATATGTTTTACTTTTCTTAATGGAAAATTAGTCTGGTGAAGATTCGTTAAAAATAAAGCCATCCCTAGAAGAGTATACTAAGCATAAGAAAAATGAATTGGAGGAGTTTCTAAAGGTATATAGGGAAGAGTTAAAAGAGCCTAAAGGGATACCACCTCAGAGAGAAGTGGAGTGAAAAATCCAATTATTTCCAAACTCCCCCTTGCCAAATATTGGATTGTATAGATATTTTTTTATGGAAGAAAACAATGTAAAGAAGAAACTACAGTGGTTGTTGGAGCAGGGTGTGATTCAACCAAGTATCTCACCTTGTGGGTAACCCATAATAATTGTGCTCAAGAAGGATATGACTTGGAGAATGTGTATCAATTACACAACATTGAACAAGATTACACTAAAACATCGGTACCCTCTTACTAGGATCGATGATCTATTGGACCAACTGTAGCATGCAAAGTAATTCACTAAAATGGATTTGAAATCAAGATATCACCAGGTACGAGTCAAAGAACAATATACTTAGAATATTTCCTTCAAGACAAGGAAAAGTTTGCATGAGCGGTTGGTTATGTCATTCAGTTTATGCAACACACCAACTACATTTATGAGACTAATAAATTAAGTTTTACACCCTTATCTATATTCATTTTTTATCATCTATTTGGATGATATACACATTTATATTGCTACTTGGGAGGAGCACATATCACATCTTATGTAGGTGTTAGAGACCCTAAAGAAGCACCAGCTGCTAGCCAATATCAAGAAATGTGAGTAGTCTTTGGAGTGTCCGGGGTATGTGATCGATAGAGGCACGTTCAAGATAAATCCCACCAAGATGGAGGCCATCATGAAATCGTCAATTCCTACAAATTGCATAGAAGTTAGGAGCTTTGTTGGGGCATCGAAATACTTGCAGAAGTTCATCGCTTTGTTTGCAACAATAGTTGCATAACTCCATGCAATAACAATGTGCAGTAAGAGTTTCCAATTGGGGGAAGAATAAAAAGAAGGCATTTGATGGGTTGAATTTTTTATTTATTCAAGAACTAGTGATTGCACTACCAAACTTGTAGAAGCACTTCGAAGTGGACACAGATGCAAGTGGGTATGCCATGGGAGCAGTCTTGATGCAAGGAGGAAGGTGTGTCTATTATAATTCTAAAGTATGTAATGGGATGTTCTTTCTCTAAGAACCCCCTCAATGGTGATCTACTTTCCTAACTCTACTTTATTAGATGCTCTGAACTTTGCTAGAGAATTATTTGATTTTCTTCCAACTAGGTTTTGTTTTTTTGTAGAAAGGACTAAACTACCTTTTATTTCCCCATTGTCCTCCACTTTAGCTATAGACCAAGAATGAAATTGATATATATAGGATATAGGGGGATACACTTATTCACCTTGTGAGGTTTAGAGGGAGCTTCTAAAACCTAAGCCTCTGCCTAGTCATTTAGGGAAGAGTTTAACTGATCCTAAGGCTAGGAGGACAAACTTTCAACCTCTCTGAGTACTTTAGGGATAGGAGAAACGAAGTGAGAGGGAAAATGATCCATTTTAAAATGAATAAGGGAAGGGACCAAATGAGGAGAATGATTGTTTGCTATAGTAAGAGGTTGAGAATTAGAAGTAAAAGGAATAACTTGAATTAGTGAATAGACTTGAATTTGAGGGGCTTGGATCTCCTCTCCATCAAGGGGGACATGAGAATCAACATAGTAATCACATTTCACATATTCCATATTCAATTTTTCAGCCACCTTAACCTATACATCATTCAAAATAGGGGGGTTCTTGCGAATGGCATTTTTTCACTCAAAATTTCTCTCAAGGAAGCCATTTTTTATGACAAGCATGGTCTTTCCAAAGATGTCAAGTTTCATGGTAGGATGAGTAATGGAAAGAAAGCCTCCAAGAATATATAATATTATATAAGGACCAATCTCTCCATTCTATCCCCATATTTGGAGGAAGTCCACCTCGAAAATCAAGCTCTACTAGGAACTTTTTTATTCTTTTATCCTTGATGTTCCTAAAATCTTCTTCCAATGCTACAAATTTCCCTAGAGCATCAGCAATGGCCTTCAAGGAATCTTCAAACTAATGCTCCAATGGTAATCTAGGAAGCAATACCAAGACATGTTAAAAGTCTAAAGGATCACTGCAAGGATCAAACATGGCCTCCAACACTTAAGGATAAGGCTTGAACAACCACTTTTGTGACAAAGCCACATCCAAGTCGTTCTCATTTATAAAATCAAAGTAAATCCATCCTTTGATTAGAATGCAAAAGGTGGTGATGTAACCAACCAATAGTTTCCAACCAACATCCAATCACAATTTCAACGAATACCCTTTGAAAATTTTTCCCATGAACCAACCAACAAGTCCAAGCTTCATTAAACCCTCCACCCAGTTCATCCTAATATCCCTTCCCAAAATCATCTTCACTTTGTCATTCTTTGCATGCATTCATTTTCTACCTCTACAAGTATGGCTAGGGTTATTACCTTCTGAGACTGAGTTAGCACTCAAGGGGGTAGAGGAAACACACAGAAGCAAAAGCTAAATGTGCGACCCTAAAACCTTCAAAAAATCAAAGGAAGATACATTGTGAATAACACCCTTTGGAGGAGACATTAACTCTAGAACCAAGGAGAGTGAATGTATGGAGGGATCTGAATCGAAGTTCAATGGAATAGTCTAGACTACACAAGGCCTAGACTCCACCCACTTGGTTCCACCTGGCTCATGATATGAATGCACTACTATGGATTGATTGATACATACATTATCATTAAAATCATTTTCAATGTTCCATACCTCAAGTTGTTCTTCTCATGAATGGAAAATGGTTTGAGGGCTCATAACATCAGCCTCCCTGTAATCCACAAGTTCCTCCTCATGGTCCATCAACTTGACACTAGTCGGAACAAAGAAAGGTACCAGCCATTGAAGAAACTTAGCCTTTGAGAAAGATCTACAAAAACACTAGTGTTCCTGAACCATGGCCACAAACCATACAAAATAGATGTAATTTCAATGTCTTTTAATAACTTATAGCATGGATTTTTAAGGCCAAGTTTTCAACAGTAAATGCTACGATTATTGCAAAATAGTATATTGATAATGAACCTCATTATTAAATGAGAAATTCAATAATTTATTAAGACAAAAACATTCTTTAAGCAAATATCATTAAGTAATATTATAATGTTTTGACCAAATCCCATCATGCCCATGTTTAACATGCCAAAGTTTGTGTTGGAGATAAGAAAGATGATAAAATATGGGCAAGTAGTTGAATTTGATTGGAATTTGAAAGCAATAGTCAAAATGTCACTGATAGCACCCACCTTGCTAGTAGGTGATAAAAAGGCATGTTTGTTATTGCATATTTTGATGCCATTTTATACCATATGTCTTTGTTGCCTTGATAGTTGGAGACACATGTAATATTACTTTTTCATATTCACTACCGAGATATCATAATCAAGAATTATTGAGTTCACTTCCTTACAGTTATTTACCTTTCTTTATTTCTCTCCATGTCAGTTTTGTTTCTTTGGTCAAGTGCGGCGATTTTCATCAACGAGTTACTATTTTATCTATTTTTAGTATTTCATCATCGGCTTGTGAAGTGTTTGGCCATTGAATATATATTCACTAGGAATTTAAGCTTGCAAGTAAATTTGGAACAGGTCTCCCCCAAGGATGTTCTCAATTGCTCTACATATGGATATATTTGTTGATGCTATTATTTCTCTCAGAGATCAAATTATCTGACTCGTAGAGTTTCTATAAGAAGTTGTAGTAGGAAAATATTTGAAGACATTTCTTGTAGTAATTTTGGTAGTTGAACCTTTTTTCCCTTCTAATTTTAATAAAATTGGTAAAATTATTATATTTACATGAATAACTAAGATCATGTGGATTATTGTATAGGTTGCAGTAGGGTTATAGTTTCTTTATATAATTGTCAGCTAATGCAGATATAATAAACATATTTTGACATTTAAAGTCACGCCAAGAGAAAAGGTGCCTTTAGTAACAACTAATGTGAATTTAGGGATCTAATGTAATATGTTTCAATCTAACAATTATTTAATTCTTAGTTGGTTTTCCTCATATTAAGTGGTAGTGGTCATATGGTGATACACCATAGGTGCAAATTTGAGTAGCCATAGGTAATATTAAGAGGAGAAAAAATGAAGCTTGCAACTGTAATTTGAACTTGCAAGAGGTAATTCTACGACTTTAGAAATTTTCGAATCAACCACTATATTAATTTGTAATTCTGAAATTTATAAACAACTAGCAACATTTAAGGTTACCTCAACGAATCAATCCAGCCTCAATATATCTAACAAAATAAGTTGCTCCATAAGACAATCAACTAGTATGCAATCTTCCTGAGGAAGGTAGTTGAAAGATGCTGAGGATGATTTTTACAATGCTCTAGCCGTTGAAGAGGACAACATGGATGAAAGATGTTAAGGATGGGTTTTATGTTGCTCCAATAGTTAAAGAGAACGACACAGTTGAAGAGAGTGTTACAACCATAACGGTGATGGGAAGGTGGTCCAAATATAACGATGGGATGCAATATAAGGCTCCAAGGCAATGCACCGAAATTTCTACATTCAAATAAAGCCTACATTCATTACAAAAATAATGGATTAAGTATTATGGAAGACATGTCAAGAGGTAGAATTGCAATTGCAAAGTTATAAATTCAGTTATTTACAAATATATATGTTTCATTTTATTACACATGATTATCCTTACATAAATGGGAAAAAAGAAAGTTGGTTTCACTTAAATATTATAGTAAAAATAAATGCAAAGTGATGTTCGTGAGAGCTTCTTAGAAGTTAGCCACATGTGTGCCATCCATCCAAGAATAAGACTTCAATCAATTTAACTAAATCTAAGAAAAAATTTATGTTTTTTATTTATTCAAATTTATATATATTATTAACTAAATCTTAAAAAAAATTTATTTATTTATTCACATTTATACATATTATAATATATACAAACTTTGGTTAATTACACATATTATTTGTATGTCGATCCAAACCGATAAACATTGAAAACGAATCGAATACAATAATTACTGATTTCAAACAAAATAGAATAAGTGGAAGAAACAACAAAAAGATACTCACATTAAACAAAATAAAATAAAATAGGATAAGGGCCACGTTACCTTCATGATTTGATAAAAACTATTTAATGTGCAACATAATTTTGGATATGTATGGATAAGGTTAGAAAATGATTACTCACTTCATAGATATTTGGAGAAAACATTTAATGAGTAAAGTCTAAATGCACAATTCAAGAAAGGTGGCTTTTGGTAGAATGTATCTGGTAAGGGAAATAAATTATAAGAGAGACTTTGGGGAAATAAATACATTTAATAGGAAGATGATGGATGACAGTGAACATGGTTCTGGAAGCTCTTGTCCCAAAGTATGAAACATCGTGGGTATTAGGTTGAGGGCCACACCACATACCATTTGTGTTTTGTAATCATTATACGTAATATAATAAGCCATTTGTGTTTTGTAATCATTATACATAATATAATAAGCCATTTGTGTTTTGTAGTCATTATACGTAATATAATAGGCCATTTGTGTTTTGTAATCATTATACGCAACCGACCAAATCCATAAAGAAAGCGTGCAGGGCACGGCAATTTATCCGATATTAGTAAAAGAGGGTAGATGTGAGGACTGTTCTTTTCCTTTTCAGAGAGCGCAGTCATGAGGTACTGTTAATTTCCTTTTCCTTTCAAGAGAGAGGAGAACTGATCGGGTACCTTGTCTAAGTGAGTTTATCCCTCAATCAGGGGTCAAGTGGAGCCAATACTTGAAGCATTTAGAACAATGGAGGTCAAACCATACACATTTAGATTAACTAAAATATCTATCCTCCTAATATCTATTATGTTAAGAATGTAGGTGAAATCCTGCACATGTGCAAGGTTACTTAAAATAGATATTTACAAAATTAATAAAAACTTATAAAGCTAGGATTTCAAACATAATGTTTACTTGGTGCTCCATTGTGTATAGTTTCCCCATCAAAACATTTTTACACATGTAGAGAGTCTATATAAAATCGGTTTGCATAGTGGTTAGAGTTGTGTCTCATCTTCCACATGCATAGAAGGTAGGCTTAGTTTTAGTAGGAAACTTCAAATCATTTTGCATTGTGGTTAGAATTTTCTTTCATCTTCCACATGCATAGAAGGTAGGTTTAGTTTTATTAGGCTTAGTTTTAGTAGGAGACCTCACTGCCAGTGTTGGTTGAGTTTATCCATCACATATGTTCACCGGCACTCCCAATGTGTCACATGAATTCCCATGTTGGACCACATGCTCTTGCATTTCCCTTGTCATCTCTGTCATTGTCCCCACTACCCCTCCACTTGCCATCACCATCCTAGTTGCCTCTCTGCTTACACTCACTATCCCATTGAAACTCCCTCACAAATCATCATTCAAAACATCAACATCCCTTGTCTACCTCCCTACAACTTCAATGAATACCCTAGGAAACCCTGCTCAATGTTGGCATGTGGGTCAATAATGTCCATCATCCCTTGCCCACTTCCTCTCTCATTTCCCTTCCTCATTATGCTAAATACTTTACTCCCCTCCCCCCTAGTAACCCATTTCCCATTCCCCATTCCACTAAATACTCACCCCAAGAACCCACCTCCACTGTTGAAATCCCCCCTTCCCACATCCCACCCCCACATGTGTTTATCCCTTGTGTATATATGTCAACCAATGCCCAAAACGGTGAACTAGAAGGACTCTAGAACCAGAATTGCCACAACCTTGGATATTGGGTGTGGTCTCAACCACCATTGAAGTAGGAGTTTGAATGTGCAAGAATTGGATCTTCCAGAGGTTGGTGAGGCCAAAATCTACAAGGTTCATCCACCAATCTAGTATGTTATCCTCCCCCACCTATAATCTAAGAGGTTTTTCTGCACTTTGCGGTGAGGCCAAAATCTACAAGGTTCATCTATCAACCTAGTAGATTAATTTCTCGCACCTCCAATCTCAGAGGTTTATCTTTCTTCCTTGATTCATCTACTATTGTGGTACATTATCTATCGCTCATCAATGCAATCTAGACCTTAGGAAGACCAATTTGGGAAAACACATCAAGCATCGAAAGACTTAGTATTTTCAATGGATGAACAAAATATCTTACTGTCAAAATCGTACACAACATTTGACTTGCCTAAATATTTAACATTTCCATATTTTCATTGACATATGTAGGTTTCCTTTGTTAGAATATAGAAGATGGTGTGCTCATTTTACCATTGACGATACCTTCGTCACCCAACCATAGGCCAAAACCTTCCTCTGAGCATCTTAACCTTGACTGAGAATTACTCCGGAAGAAAACCCTAGGCTAGATAGCCAAACAAAGAGTAGCACATCAATCCCCAAGGATAGCGCATCACAAAAACTGATCAAATAGTCCCAAACCCTAGCCAAGAGATATTCAAGCCAAAACTAAGAACTTGTTGTTGTTGCAACTGCACCAGCTCTTCCTCCAAACCTGCGCACCAAACTACAACTGCAGTGCGCACCAAACTACAGAACTGCAATTCTAAGATGCTGCAAATGAGAACTGGTGCCCTGTATTTATAGTAGATCTGCCAGTTTTGTTGGGGTCAACTTCTCCTTCTGGATAAGTGTCTGTTCAGTATATTATAATTTATTATTATTTCTGGCCGACTTCTTCTCTTGGAGGCTAATAACCTAACATAAATTATCTTCTTGAGTCGACAAAGCTTCTAGGGTTATTAGCCAACTCATTAGGGTTTCTCTTGCTTCTCGGAGTCTTCTATTCTCATCAGGTTCACACGTGGGGGTAAATACCTCCCGCAACTACCATAATATTAACACTCCCTCCTAGCTAGAGAGGTATTTATAGGTAATGGACTTGAGCACAAAACATACCATTTACCCGGTAGCATCAATATAGTCATCTAGACTATTTCATGACTAGATCATGAGCATCACCATCATCATTAGTTGCATCATCTCTCGAAACCATACTTCATCTGAGTAGTTAGATATGATGCTAGATAAGTCACTCTCACCATAGAGTGATACAAGAGGAGTAAGAGCTCTGAACTATTTTCCGTCTGGAAAATCTATGTTCGTCATTCATCTGAATGATCATTATCTCCAATAATCCACTGATAGTCTTCAAGACAATTAGAACAAGGATAGAACACAACTGTGTCTATTCATAGTAGTACACAACTACAATCCAGTGGTTAACTACCACATCAAGTAACACACAAGTACTTGATCAACAACGTATAGTTGCGAACAATGAAACATATTCACCACAGTAGTCCTCATCTACTGTCATATAGTCTTCATAACAAACATCTGAGAGCATCCTGCATAGAAACAATGTTATGATAAAAACTGAATCATCTGGGCCAATCTTTCACTCACGTCTGTGAGATCTGAAAGAGTGTTTTCCCTCAGTATAGAATATCAACAATAATCATCTAGGGCAATCTTTCACTCACGTCTGTGAGATCTGAAAGAATGTTTGCCCTCAATATAGAATATCAACAATGGGCTATCTGCCCCATTCTTCTCAACCAAGAAGGAAGGATTATTTCTGATTTCTGAACCTGGACCATTTCTCACCTTGGGCCATTCTTCCGACACTAAACAAAGTGTAACCTGGAGAGAATGAGTCTGACCTCGAGAAATTTTTGGACCATTCCTTACCCTGGGCCATTCCTCCGACACTAAACAAAGTGTAACCTGGAGGGAATGACTGTCCTGGACTATTCCCCACCTTGGGCCATTCTTTCGACACTAAACAAAGTGTAACCTGGAGAGAATGAGTCTGCCCTCGAAGAATAACTATCCAGACCATTCCCCACCCCGGGCCATTCCTCTGACACTAAACAAATTGTAACCTGGAGAGAATGAGTCTGCCCTCGAGGAATGCTTGTCCCGCATCAACCTCCAAAATGGACGATTCTTCGAAACTGCTCACAACTATGAACTTCGAAAGAATGACTTCCCGACGAGGCAGACCATTCTACTTGACCACTACTCAGAGTGACTTCCAAGAAGAATGATTTTCCTAGACCACTCCCCATAATGGGAAGTCATTGTCTATGATACATCAACAATCAGTCTGCCTCCCATGTTAACTACAATGGGAAGTCACTATCCATCAGAAATCTCAATCCACTTTCCGAACAGGAAAGCATCTATCCAATCTGGACTATTTTTCAATTACAAAGATAAATAATATTTTCAATGCTCCCTCCTAACTGGAGAGTTATTTCAATTACAAAAATAAATGTTTGTGTACCTTCTTCTCGCTTGGAGAGTCTTCCCTTCCAGCTAGGAGAGTCATTTCCATGAGCTTTAGCTCGAGTATGCAAGTTCTTTCATCTTGAATAGAGGCTTTACCAAAATGTATGCTTATCTGCTCATCTGTGGAGATATGTATTTCAGAAATCATTTTCTCCTTTTTGGACTTCATCATGGATAGTGTAATGCTTGTACTGTAGTCTGGAACACTGTGAAGGCTTCATGTAGATCTGAACAGTAGAGTATATCATAGTTGGAGAACTGGAACATATTCATGTGGTACTTCTTCTGTCATCATGAGATCTGATCTTCTGAGTAGTCATCTTGATGTTATAGGAAATCTTCACCACGCTTTTGTTGTGCACTAGAGGTTCTCCACCAAGTTGTCTTCTTCTTATCTGCATATAGGAGTCTCTTTCTGGTATGTCTCAAAGTCTTGATATTGCTCTTTATACTTTCTTTATTCGATTTCTCTGGAGAACATTCTTTACATTCATCTGATGTAGAATTCTGACTTATGGATGTTGCAGATAATATAATGACTTATATAGAGATAGGTCTGGTGTACTGGAACAAGCAATCATCATGGTCTTCTCCCTCCATCTGAGAGAACCTCTGGTTCTGGATCTCGCAATGTTTTCATTCATAAGTCTTCCATACACCGTTCTTCATCACGGCTTTCAGTTCTTCTACTTGATTTCTTTTAGTGAGTTCATATCAGGCTGGTAATATTGTGATTCTTGATACAATGAGTGGTTGTTCTGGTTCTTCTTTCTTGGAATCTTCATGTTCTTCTTCATGTTTTTCTTTTGCTATTGGGTCAATGGAGTTTCTTATAAATTCCATGCCCTAGAGATTCCACTTCTTACCTTCATCATCGGTTCACGGATCTGGATGGACAACCATGAATACTTTAAGGCTTCTCTTCAAAAAGGTCTTCTTTTGTGGTTGAGATGAACACATACTGTCTTTTCATGGCTGCTACCATGGATATATATATTTTTCATCATCTTCAATGGATTATAGGATTAGATCCCTCCTGATCCTTGCTTCATGTATAAGTGCATATAATCTGCTCCCTTCGTCTGACTGAGTCCATGCTTCCGTCTTCTGTCCTTATTGTCTTCTACAATATATAATAGAGTCCACGCTTCCATCTGCATCCTTATTGTCTTCTGCAATATATATAATTGGCTTTCTTGTCTAACAGAATCCACGCTTCCGTCTTGTTGTCTTCTATAGAATGTCATGAGTCTTTTTCCAGTTTCCTTTCGATTGTTGACTTCTTTCTGTCTTTGCTTTTTCCAAGTCTCTT
>SNQJ01S0000288.1:275710-302679 GCA_010110895.2 Picea sitchensis | reverse complement strand
GATACTCATGGCATTGATGTCAACATCTTTGAACTTCTCCATAGCTGCAACGTTCTGTGGTTCCTTCTCTTCTCCTTCTGTAAACTCTGGCTTCACGATCTTTCCTTTCACAATATCCAACACTTTATTCTTAGCAATGATGAGGTCAATCCTTGTCTTCCATGCTCTGAAGTTAGAGGCTCCATCTATCTTGTTCTCAGACTTCATAGAGTTCATCATGGCTTGCTTGACTTGGTCAAACCCTAGATTTGACCGAAAATCCAAACTTCACGTCTCGGCCTTCTGAGTGTACTAGGAGATGTGTTGGGCTAGGGCACACTGATCTATCCAGATATTAGGTCAATATCGTCACTTAAGGTGCCTCGACAAGAGGTTTAGGGTTTCTGCAACTGCTTCTGCTAGTAACCCTAGCTGCAGTTCTTCTGGAAACTGCTCCTTCTAGTAACCCTAGCGGCAATTCCTCAACGAGCTCAATGTCTAGCGGCTATGTTTCCTTCCAACGTTTTAGGTTGACTGAAGGGGTGTGGGCCCATAACCTATTAGAATATAATGGATGGTGTGCTCATTTTACCATTGACAATACCTTCGTCACCAAACCATAGGCCGAAGCCTCCCTCCGAGCACCTTAACCTTGACTGAGAATTACTCTGGAAGCAAATCCTAGGCTAGATAGCCAAACAAAGAGTAGCGCATCAATCCCCAAGGATAGCGCATCAAAAAAACTGATCAGATAGTCCCAAACCCTAGCTAAGAGATATTCAAGCCAAAACTGAGAACTTGCTGCTGCTGCAGCTGCACCAGCTCTTCCTCCAAACCTGCGCACCAAACTGCAACTGCAGTGTGCACCAAACTGCATAACTACAATTCTGAGATGCTGCAAATGAGAACTGGTGCCCTGTATTTATAGTAGATATGCCAGTTTTGTTGGGGTCGACTTCTCCTTCTGGATAAGTGTCTGTTCAATATATTATTATTATTTCTGGCCAACTTCTTCTCTTGGAGGATAATAACCTAATATAAATTATCTTTTTGAGCCGACAAGGCTTCTAGGGTTATTAGCCAACTCATTAGGGTTTCTCTTTCTTCCTGGAGTCTTCTATTCTCATCAAGTTCACACGTGGGGGTAAATACCTCCCGCAGCTACCATAATATTAACATCCTTGAGTGGCCAAAGATGGCAAGTAAGAAGACGTCAAGCAAGAGGAGAAAATTTACGACGACCACCAATACTTTGAAGGTAAGAAACTCTATGTTTTTTTTTTTTTAGTAAACTAACAAATAATGATGTATAATTTACCATATTGCATATTACTTCCATGTCGTTATTTTGGAAAAATTAACTATATGTATAGTGTGTGCAAAGGGGTGCTTAGTTGGGTGAGGGAACATCCTCTCCAAATCCACACGTTGCAAACATTAACCCATTAGAGTCCAAGATATATTATTAATGTCTCCCTTTTTCGTTTGCATAGATCATGTGATATATATTTCCTTCTGTCACTCCGATTAATATCTTTTCATAATTGTTAAATCTAAAAAGCGCTATGTTATAGAACATAATTACTAACATATGAGAATTGTGACCTCAAAATAAAAACTCTAGCCCTAAATAGCCATATTTTTGGGGAAAAAAAACCAAAATCAACCCCCAAATTGAAAATTGGTGCTCCCACAATCACCTTTATTTTTCAAGGTTAGAATTACAACATTTTTCCACCATGGACTTAAATCTCAATATCAAAAAGTGGCACTTCCAGCACCACCCTTTTTTGAGGGGTTAAGATTACACCTTGTTTGAAATCATGGACTTGACAAGCGCTATTGTTTCGAACAAAAAGCTTAAGAAATCAAAATGAACACCAATGTTAGCATTAACACTCATTTATTTATTTATTTATTTGGGGGGGGAGTTAACATTAAAACTTGTTTGAAATTGTGGCCTTGACAACCAGTAATGTTGCAAACCAAAACCTCAAAATCATCCTCAGAATCAAAACATGATGCTACAAGCAACATATTTGAAACCATGACCTAAAAAATTGACACTATTGTAAATAAAATCACAATAAATAAACAAAAAAGAAAAATGTAAATACATTTAATATATATATATATATATATATAAACACAATAAGAAATAAAACAAAACAAATTTAAAACGAGTTAAAAAGGAAAAAGGTTTTTTTTTTTTTTTTTAAAGAAAGCAAAATGAAAAAATAAAAAATCACAACCATATCAATATAAAAAGGAAAAATCCCCCCCCCGAATCGGGTGATAGAGAAGCGCAATGATGGCCCTACCACCTAGAAGGTAGAGAACTCTTGGTGCATGCATGATGCAACTAACATGGATATGTAGTGGGGAGCTCCATCATCAGGAGATGGAAGCATGTGGGATAGTACAGATCGTTAATGGTTAAAGCTAGAGGATGAAGGTTCTAGATGAACATCGTGCGGATGAAAGGAGAGGTGAGTACTATGACATCCATGCCGAACATATAACAAATTTGAATGAGAAACAATACCAGGAAGAGATAATGATGCAATGTGGCCTCAAATGTTTTAAGGAGTAGGGAAGAAACATGACCACAACTTGTGTAGACTCCTTAAACCACCTTCTGCAAGAGAATATCTTGGGTAAGCATTTAGAAATATGGGTCCTCTTTACATTTCCAATTTTCCTTGTTTTTAGAATTTTTTGGGTCTATACTTGGGGGGGGGTCTATTTCAATTCAATGAGGTGGGTCATGGTGCACTCTTAGTTTTTTCTCCTTTGTTGAAGGAGAATCCTCGAGTCTATGATAGTGTCTACATATTTACACAGGTTGTTGGCGGACCCTGCGGAAAGGATGAAAAACCAGAAGAATGGGTGAGCATTGGAGCTATCTTAAAACTACGGGGAAGCATATGGTGGTGTAGCGTTGTAGCAGCACTATGGTGGGTGTAGGAGTTTTCATGTGTTTGGATTCAATGACTATAATGGAAATTCAAGTGGTATAAATTTTGATTAAAGCATCTAACAAAAGGGGCTGATAAGATGGGACACTCATAGAAATTAGAGGATCCCAAACCAATGGGGTAGAGTTCTAGGAGGAAAGCTAAGGAACTATCATTGCCCAAGGGAAAATAAAAGCTTGGGTTCCATGGAATACGAGTGGAGAAGTACGTGTTGCTAGCTCATAAACGATACTATGGGGATACCCCTCATAACATCCAACTAGAGGTCAAGGATTTGATGGGTATGGTTAAGAAGAAGTGGAGTCAAACCTCCAAGAAACGAATTGAATATTAGTTTCAGAGTTGGGTGGTGCACATGGGATTCTCCCATTCGTGGGATACAAAGGTCTTCAGAGGAAAGGAATTTTAAAGGATGTTAAATACATTGGTGGCTACTTCACTGGAACAAAAGGAGCTTCAACAACCAGAGGTTTAGGATAGGCTTCTTAGGCTAGAGGAAAAATTCACCGTGTTATGTCGATTGGTGTTTGGGATAAGTTTTGAGGTCACTACATGGGATAAAAAAGCAAGGGAAGGAATAATGGAGGTTAGAGACTTCTCAGACTCAACTAGAACCAACTCAATCCATTCATTATCGAGGTCAACGATGAGCAAAATACGACAAAGGAAAGGGACCTTTACATCATGTTGATCTAGGCCCGTCTAAACCTAGTCCACCCTAGCTATTACACCGATTTAGTCTGTTATGCTTAATGTTATCCCTAGGAGGTATTATAGCATGATTAGTTGGTTCTGTCTTTCATATTTCTATATGATTGTATGATAACTTTGAGGATCTACAAAAATGTATAGCAAGTTAGTAGGAAAGTCGATATGTATATTTCGGTGATATAGGTCTAACACACTATACATCTTGAAGAACATGACAAGGAGCTGGAGTTTCAATCTTTTTTTTGATAAACTACAAATTGCCATGATTATAATTTTTTGTATAGATATTAATACATAAGTAGACTGGCTTGCAATATATATATATATATATATATATATATATATATATATATATATATATATATAGAGACAAAAAATCTAAATTAAAAAAATAAAATCTAAAAATTATAAAAACAAATTAAAAAAAAAAAAAAAATATATATATATATATATATATATATACATATATATATCATATATATATATATATATATATATATATATATATATATATAACAAATTAAAATTAAAAAGTTTTGGTGCTACTACATATGGTGTTGAAGTCTGACGAGGAGTTTTGATGGTGTTGAAGTCCGACAGGGAGTTTCGACGGTATGGATAAAAATGATCATATTGTCGGACATTACTAACTAATTATCAAAATTTTGTTATTTTTTATCTTGGGGCCCCGATGTCTATTGGTATTGCGACAAAGTACCAATCATCATCGGCATTCTGAATCATAGTCGATGGTTCCCAAAAGGGCCATGTGGAGACCCATTGTCAAATGCAGATCGCAAAGGAATGTTTCTAAAACCACGAGCTATAACAACTCACTCAAGGACATGTAAAGCTAATTATAATCGAATTATGTAATTATCGTATGGATCGAGGTTGTCCCCACGGGGATCATATAAATATATAGTTTCTCAAAACGTTCTACATTATGGAATTTTTGGTGGGAATCGAGTGATATAAAGGTTGTAAGTAGAGTGATAGGAAAGGAGAGGCTTGTCAGATTAGAGACAATAGGAGGAATCTTCAGAGAGAACAAAGGTGTGGGGTCTCTATTTTACTTTGCTGACCAGTTTTGTAAGGGAGGCTGTAACTATATGTTGTCTATTTGCATGTAAAGATCCTACTGTAATGACAATTTTATGGAAGATCAGTACCATTTTGACTCGTACTTTTCTTATATGTGACCCTTTTTGTGATATTTAGTGTTTTTCTACAATCTTTAAGAGATCTTTAATGCATCTTTATAATAATGTGTCAATCTACCTACAGGAAAATTAAGAGGTATGGCTAAGAGGTGTAAGTTGAAGGGAGGTTAGTTCTAAACTATGGAAGGGGAAGTAGGGTACAAAGAAGAGGCAATACGTCCATTTATTTTTCTAAAAAATAGATCTATGAATGGGGTTATGTTTGGTAAATAATTGACAATGGAAGGGTTTGTTAGAGTGGAGAGTGCCCATATTAAGGGTTCCTTAGGATCTATATAACCTTTAATTCCCCGAGTTCAATCATCCCCTTCCAAAAATGATCCTTGAAAAGGGTTATTTATCTCAATAAACCTAACATCCTCCTCCTATAAGAGACAATGTCAAATGGGGATAAAATAGTTAGTTATCTAAACAGTTTGCTTGGGGGTTGGAAGTTTAAATTCATTGATGATAGAGGAAGGTACGATGTTATCATTAGAAAAGTTATGCATATGTCTATACCTTTGTTTGTGCAATTGGAAACTTAAAACCCTTTGTTGTGGAAAAATACCAAAATTTGTTATGTAGGACAAAGAGGGTAACTTTTTCCTTGGTGCAAATTGCATGCTAGGCTACACTAAAATGCACCCTCATGTCTGAAAAATCATTCAATTTGAGTGGTTGAAATTTAAATGAGTTTCTAAGCCATTTTTCAAAATCTCGTATACTCAATTTTTCGTTTGCAGTCATAAAAGACTCTATTGTGCAAAAATAGGCAACAAATGCCTAGTAAAACCCTATAAATGCACAACTTGTTTGTAAAAAGTAATTCAAGGTTTTATTAAACTGTGGATTTGAGTTCTGCAAGTTGTTGGGGGTGTGTTTTATCATATTATACCTAATCATGTTGTTAATTTTGCAATTGCAATTTTAAAAATGGTTGATGTGCAAAAGAGACAAAGTTTTCCTTATAAATTAGAAGGTCAAAATTGTATTAAGTGACGAAATTAAAATGCACGTCCAAGCTTCCCTGTAGCACCTAAAATTGTTTTATAAGTTTTATGATGGATATATCTATATTTGTATTTACCTATGTCATCTAAAGAGAAATTTTATAACATAAGAGGTTGATTTCAGGCACCTAGATTTCAGATTTCATGTTAATCTGAAGTCAAATTTGCCTTAGAGTAAAATGCATGACCCTGTCTCAATTTTGACCCAAATTTAGTGGTTCAACTTGAAGAAGTTGTAATTTGTGAATTTATACCTTGACATAGCCATATATTTGTAGTTCTAGACAAAAAACTACTCGATGTGCATAAAGGATAAAAATTCCCTTGTAAAATTGAAGGTCCAATTTGTTAAAGTTGGCCATAGGAAAGTGCATGCCCAAAGCTGGATAATTCTCCATAATTTAATATTTAAGTTGTAAATTGATTATTAAAATATTTTTAACATGTTTGTACAATTACGAGTGCATTTGCACTTCAATAAGGATGATTTTGATTCCCAAAGATTCATGACCTTTTGATGAATTAGAGGATGGTGGGTTATGAGAGAAATCAAGGCCAATGACTTCTAACCAACCAATTATACATAAAAAATGGAATAAACCTTAACTCTAATTTTTGAAATAGAATAAAGAGGTCAATATTACGGGTTACAGGGTTGTATACAATTAGTACATATTTCTATACCTATGTTTGTCCAATTTGAAACTTAAAACCCTTTGCCGTGCAAAAGACCAAAAAATCTCTTCTAGGACAAAGAGGGCAAATTTTGTGTTGGTGTAAATTTTGCCTTGGTGCAAAATGCATTCCATGCTACACTTAAATGCACGCCGAGGTCTCAAAACTCATTCAATTTGAGTGATTCAAATTTTAATGATTTGTTAAATCATTTTTCATAATACTATATACTTATTTTTGCATTTTTAGTCTTAAAGAAGCTGATGTGCAATAATAGGCAAGAGATGCCTAGCAAAATCCTAGAAAATCCCAACATGTTTGTAACATGTAAGTGAATGTTTTATTATACATTATATTTGATTTGTGAATGTTTTTGGGGTTGTGGTTTATCATATTATACCTATTCATGTTGTTAAGCTTGCAATTGCAAGTTTAAAAATGGTTGTTGTGTAGAAGAGGCAAAGTTTGCCTTGTAATTTGGAAGGTCACAATCGTATTAGGTGACCAAATTAAAATGCATGCCCAAGCTTCTCTATAGCTCAAAATATTGTTTTATAAGTTTTAAAATGGAGTTCTGTATATGGAAAGTTTACCCATGTCATCTAAAGCGCAATGTAAGAATATGATAGGTTGCTTTCATGCACCTAGATTCAGGATTACATGTAAATCTGAAGTGAAAATGACATTAGAGTAAAATGCATGCCTTAGTCTCAATGTTGACCCAAATTGAGTGGTTCAACTTGAATAAGGTGTAATTTGTGATTATACATCTGCATATTTCCTTATAGTGGAAGTTTCATACAAACACCTACCTTATGTGTATAAATGCTAACAATTGCCTTGTAAAACCGAAGGGTGAATTTCTTAAAGTTGACTATAGGAAGGTGCACGCCCAAAGGTGGATAAGCCTCCATAGTTTAATTTTTAAGTTGTAACTTGGTTATTAAAATAGTTTTAACATGTTTTTAAAATTAGGAGTGCATTTTCACTCCAAAAAGGATGATTTCTATGAACAAATATTTGTGACCTTTTCATGAAATATAGAATGAATATGTCAATATTATATGAAGTACTACAAGCTACATGGTTGTACAAAATTTGTAGAAAATCTACAGTGGTGAATTTTGTATGATGAGATGATGTCTATATAGGACAACAAGTAATTCATTCCTTAATATGAGATAAGTATTCCTCAAGAAGAAAATGCATGCTCAAAAATGGAAACTATGTGTTTTTTGCTTGAAAATAGGGCATGTTGTAAAATGCACGCCCTTGAGTAAAAAATGAAAGCCTTGTATTAGGATTTGCATGATAACTTCTTGAAAGTATAATGTTAGGGGAAATTCATATCATTAGATGAATTATGCACATTATGCACACCGTCCTTATGAAATTTCATGAAAAAGGGGCATTGAGGAAAATGCACGCCCTGTTAGGGAAAAATGTAGGATGTACATGTGTTGTTTTGTCCCGAGATGGTGCATGGTGAAATATATATTTTGGTTTTGGGTTACATGCATGAATTAATATGTATTATTACATATGCAACACTAAAATACTTTATAATGATAGATGATATATTAATGATTACGCAAGTGAAATATTGTGGTTGTGGATTGTTGTTGTAGATGAAATTTGAACATACCCTGGAGTGAAGACTGCAATCCTTGTGTTATGATTTACATTATATCTTCCTTAAATCACAATGTTAGGGAAAATTCATATAGTTAGATGAATTATGCACATTAAGCACACCGTCCTTATGTAATTTCATGAAAATAGAGCATTGAGGAAAATGCACATCGTGTTATGGAAAAATGCAGGCTGTATATATGTTGTTGATCCCCAAAATTGTAGGGTGAAATATACATTTTTGTTTGGGGTTACATGCATGAAATAATATGTATTGTTACATATACAACTCTGAAATTCTTTATAGTGATAGATGATAATAGATTAATAATTCCTCAAGTGAAATATTTTGGTTGTGGATTGTTGTTGTATATGAACATACCTAGTAGGGTATTCGTGCAAGATTGTTTGCATATTGAGGTTTAGTACTATGTATGTATATAAATATGAAATATTTGGAATATATATATATATATATATATATATATTTGCATGTGCTAAGTGCTAGTTATATATATTTTATCCATATATTGGATTATGAATGGTCATTGCATGAAAATTACCATTGTGGAGGAAATTGGGAAAATGTTGCATTTATAGCTTGTATATGTATTGTAATTTGCATGCACAATAATTGTTTTACAAGCCATATTCATACTTGATACATATAGGTTTCATATTCATTACAACAAAGATAAATCTATGCAATTACCATTGTTATATCAAAATGCCAACTACTGGAAACTAGTTATGTTTTACTCAAACATCTTGCAAACAAGATGAGAATGGTGTTGTACATGTATATAAGTCAATCTCAAGCAACTTTTAAAGTATTACAGGAATTGATATGTGACTATACACATTCATACAAGTCAATAACTATACACACTCATACATGTCATTAACTGCATAAAATAAAATACATTGTTAATAAACTGCCAAAATAATGATATATATTACATCTTTAAATGTAATTACATGGAGTACATGGTATATAAACCAATGTTATTTTGTAACTACCCTAGGTTGATTGGGAGGTTTCTGCAAGTCCTGCTCTTGAGATGAAGAAAAATATGCAGAGCCTCTCTTTGTTGTTGTAGAGGCTTTTGATTGTTCTGTAGTCGTAGTAGGCACATGTTGTAATTGTTTCTCTAGATATTTAATTTTCTTTGCATAATTTTTCAATCTCTCTTGCAATCTTGTTTTTTCTCCTACTTTATTTTTCAACATATCGATATTTTTCATATACCTCTCTTCATTGGCCTTTTGATTCTTTTCAATTTGTTCCTTTTTTGTTTTCAGTTTGGATCGAACATTAGCCAATTGACCCTTGAGTTTTTGTACTTCATTTTCACGCTCTTGTTCCCTCAAATATTGTTTCTCGGATGCAATAAACAAAATTGGAACCGCCTCAATTACTATTATACTCTGTAATTTCTTCTACAAATCAACAATTTGGGATTTCAACATTTGTATATCTGTGCCACATCCCAAATGATGTGCCTTTCCATTATGCAAGAGTTCATTATTGATCTCTTTAATATTTTCATCTATTTCAACTATTGATATCTTCAATTATTCCACCATTGGTGACGGATCATAGAAATCAACCAGAGCACTACTTAATATTTCAGCTTCCTAATACATCTTCTCTTTTCCTTCTATGAACTTTTCCAAGTATTTTGAAGGAATTGCTTTTGTTGGACTACCCTCGCTTATATATTTACCCTTACCCATACCCTTAATTTTACCTTTATGCTAATGTTTTCTACCTTATTTGCTCTAACTTTTTATTTCCTTTTCAAGTTTTGTACTCTTCTCTTTTGTTGCACCACCCTTACTTTTACCTTATCCCTTATCCATACCCTTACTTTTACCAACATCCTTACCATTGCCACCTTCCTTAGTAAGAATTTGTATTTCCTTTTTAAGTTCTCTAATCTTACCATTTTCTTTGAGAAGTTCCATCTTTTTCTGATTCAACTTTTTATCTTCGTTATAATTTTCTTTATTAAAATTGTCCAGTTTGTTCTTATATTCTTCAATATCTGAATTATGCTTTTGATGTAGTTGTATCACTATATTTTCAAATTCAGCTTTAAAAATTTGAATAAGTCTCTATTTCTCCTTCAAACTGTTTTTTAATACATCCACCTCTGGATTACTTGCAGTATTCAATGGAGTTATTTTCAAAACTCGTGGTCTTCTTTTCAATTCTTTTTCAAGATTTTCAATAGTTCTTGTATATGTATCCAATGATGTTTTTTATGTTTCCCTGGCATCATCAATCTCCCTCTGATATTCCTCTATAACAAGGGATACCTCACTTTGTAATTTAGCTATAATATGATCTTTTCCCAGTTTTTTTCTTTTTGATTCTTGTACTTTCCTTGAAATTGCATTTTCCAAATTTCTAATTTTCTTTGAGCATTCCATATTAATGAAGTACTAGAATTCACACTTTTCCTTCCAGGTGTATATAAAGGAAGAATCCCCCATTTCAAGAAGTTGTTTGTAATGCATCATTATATCCAATGCCCCCCCAAAAAATTTGTTATCAAAAATGTATGCTGGAATGTTCACATTTGAACTTGGAGTGGTAGAGTCAGAGCCCACAACAGGGAAATTATACTCAATTAATGGAATTTTAGGAGGAATCCTATCAATTATAGTTTCTAAAGTAACTCAAATATCATCATTCTCTATTTCCATATAATAGTCCATACCTCCCTGTGCCTTGGCTTCATTCATAGATTCATGAAGGTATCTTAAAGTTATGACATCATTAACTTCATCTTTGGAAACTCTATAATAATTGATTTCCACACCATCAACTATAGTTTGTTCAGGTATTTCCTCAATGGGTTTTTTTTTTTTTTATCTCCTAATGTAGGTTTTAAGAGGGCTTGTTTGGTCACTGGGTCGATATAAATAAATAATTTTTTGTAGCATGCCCGAGAAACTGAACTTAATCTTCTTCTTTTTTACTTTCTTCGAGGGCATGATGTAATTTTTTAGCCAATAGATGAGGGAAATCTACGGCCCTATATTCAACCCAATAAATGATTAGCCTCATGCAGTCATTAGAAATATCAATCTTATGATGATTCATAATTGTCCTAAGGACAATTTGAATCAAAGATTTGTATAGTCCATGGGAAACATATAGCATTGTTAAACTGTTCCTGGGAACATATACCTTTTTCCCACATATTTTATTGACCATCTCCATATTTTGGACCTTGGGGATTTTTTTGGAGTTAAATGTTGCTCCCCCTTTGTGTGAAATTTTTGTTGCTCTTGCAAGAAAATCAACATGTAGGTAAACTCTCTATCCAAATAGATTTAGTTCCATAGATATGTCATCATAATTAGCTATGGGTATATCTATCTCATCATTTTTGAAATGGAAAGGTCCAAACATAAGTTAAAAACTTTTTCTCTTCTTAGGATTTTTAGCATACCTATTGGACAATTCGTTGTGTCTCTCCATGCTTCAACACACTACTGGAATTTTTTGACAATGAACTTTTTATCCTGGGAACCTCTTGTTTCAATTATTGCACCCATGGTAGAGGACACCCCAATTTCAATTGCAACCATGGTTTTACGAGTTCAAAGTTGAAATGATTTTTTGTGGAATGCACACTAACATGAATGGACACTGAGGAATGGAAGGCATGGAATACAAGCTCATGCCGAAGAAACCCTTTGCATGCAACTAGTGCTTTTTTAAATGATTTAAGGTTATATTGGTATAATTTTCTATAAAGCACTTTTGATAGGAAAAGTAAAATAATCTTTATAGATAAGATGTTATTTATTACAAATAACACTTCTACAAAACTTCTTGTGAATTTTTATAAACACACACGAGTAGATTTGTAGCATTTTTTAAGAATGGACTTGGGATTTTTGATAATAAATGAAAACTTTCCATCCTCTAAATGAGGGGAAGTACTCGAAAGTTTTCTCGGTCAGGCATTGTAACTTTGAAAATAAAAAAATGAGAAGGTAAGCAAGATATATTTCATGCATTTGAAATCAATCATAAGTGTGGGATACTTACAAGTACTTTGAGTTTCTAAGATTCTGGGACTCGAGAAACAAATAAACATACAAGGTTAACTACATATGTGTGTTTCCAAACAACTTGTCAAACATGGGTTCAACGTTGCTATAAGATATGACATAGTAGCATCAGTTATACACTATGGATCAACATCCATTTTCATTCATATTCCTATGCAAGTCATTCAAATGGGCTAAGGGTGAAGCATTTAGGGTTTAGATGAACATAGGGCTACATAACATGTCTATGACATGCATTTTTATAGTGCATGAGTGCATTTGTCATTAACAAGGTGTGTATATTCCTCCTTACTATGTAAACATGAAATTCCATGCCCTCAACATGCAATTTCAATATGAGACATGCATTTTTCCCTTATAGGGTGTGCATTTTCCTCAATACCCTTTTTTCATGTAATTTCTTAAGGTTAACATACAATTACCAACACAAGGCATGCATTTTCTTCCTAGGGCATGCTTTTTCCATTTGCCATGTTTTCATGCATTAATTTTATGCATTTTTCATTTTGAGGGCATGCATTTATCACCATGAGGCATGCATAATTTATTTGAAGGAATGGATGTTTCATAAGCCTATATGTCCTTGATATAATCATACCAGTTTCACCATTGGGTGTGCATTTCCCTTGGTATGGCATGTGTTTCAACAAGGCCAGTTTTAACAATTTGACCTCTTTGTTTTACAAGGCAATTTTTACCCTTTATGCACAACAAAAGGTTTTTTGTCTAAAAATTCCCACTGTGTCCTCTAAAATGCAAGCTTAAGGCATAAAATATTTTATCCCTTATTATAGGATTGGTATGTTACAATTTCCTAGTCATCCAATCCTCATTGTTTCCATTACTAATTTTCCATGCCAACCATTTGGAAAATAATGAAAGGATTAATTGGGCTTTTGTTATTTCATAACACTCCTAATTCAAGCTTTGTATAGTCTCCACATCTAAAAATTCACACTCACATGTAAGAAATACATGTTTTTATTTTAAACTCTAATTTTCGCCCTTCTCTAAAATCCACGCCATGCTTCACAAAAATGCACGCCCAGGTCTTAAAACACCTCCAATTTGAGTGATTCAAGTTGTTGAGGGTGTATTAGATAATTTTCACCAATGTACATATTTTTATTTTCATTTTCAAACATAAATGTGGTTTCTCTGTAAAAGAGGCAAAATCTACCTTGTAAATTGAAAGACCAAAACAATAGAAAGTGACCTAATGGAAATGAACAACCATGCTTCTATATAGCTTGAAATTTAGTTATAAGAGAATTGGGGTGAATATAATAACATGATAAATATACCTATGTCACCCTAAGTGCAGTTTCAAACGAAATAGGACTTCTACCTTGAACCAACATTGAAGACTCTTTATAAAATGGAATGTAAAACTGGCTTTTTGTAACATGCACATCGAGGACTCATATGACCTCCAAATTGAGTGATTAAAATTGTGGATTTTGCATTTTATTATTTTACATCTTGTAAAAAATTTAGTTTTTCATTTTCAAATGAAAAAAACCTCTTTTGTGCATAGAGGCTAAAAACTACCTTGTAAATGGATAAGAATGCATAAAGGGAAAAATGCATAACAAATATTGAAAACAAGGCATGATGAAAATTGCACGCCTTTCCATGAAAAATCCATGCATGCAGTTGGTAATTTACATGACTGTGGATATGTTGTAAACCCTAAAGGTTGTACTCAGGTGATATATCAAGTTTTTTTCCCTTTCTCTAATTTCAACAATATTGGATTTTTACCTAGTGCCAAAGGTTGGAGGATGCATGCCAACCATATAATTGTTTCCCTTTCCTTTAATTCCTCTCACATGTGGTCATAGCTCCTCTTCCTCTTTATTATGTGTATTATGTTTTTTGGCCTATAGAAATGCATTTACATGTGTGAAAATGATAGAATATATTTGTATATTGTACTTATATTGCTTCATTGGATTTTGTTGTAACAGTTAATTACAATGCCATATAAAATTACTCCAGAGGAAAATAATAGGATGCTTCGAAGATTATTTGCGGCATTGAAAACAAAGGGTTACATGAAATGTTATTTCCCTTGCAATCAATGCAAGGGCTTCAATAGAAGAAGGCTTTTAATAACAATAGTTGAAAGGCATTGTAGAAGAAGACTCATTATATGTTTGTGTATTGATAGTATTCGTAGAAATTTCTATCCTTTCAATATCCATTGCATACACTAATATCATTTGATTGATTGTAATTATAAATAAAGGGCATCCTAAGTACGATCTTGGGAATGTGCCAAGTAGTAGTAGAAATCTTATTGTACACAATGAGGAAGATGGAGCAAATATTGGAGATCAAGTTAGTCCTATGGAAGAAGATGACATTGATAATGGTACAATTGAGAATGATGGTATAAATAGATTGATCCAGGAAACCTTTGCTCCAATGTATGAAAATTTTAATGATATTCATGATGTACCTCTGATTGAGAAGTCGCAACAACCCATTTACAAAGGCTCAAGGAAAAATCTTCTCTCTTCTATATTTTTGTTGGTGAACTTGAAGGTATTGAATGGTTTGTCAAACATTTATCTCGCTCATATCCTAAGGTATGTAATATTATTTGTCACATATACATAAAAGGTCTATTTTTGTTTTGTTTCTCTATACTTAGTGTTATTAATTAATGTGTAAATTATAAGGATGTAATATTTGATATTAAAATTATTTACATTAACTAGTTATATTTTGCATTGTATATTGTTAGGTGAATTTATCCTACCATCTTCAAATAGATTGATGAGATTTATGTGGTGAGGAGTGTTTTCAGGTGTGTTTGGAGAGACCACCGTACAATATTGATTAATTTATTAATCAATAAACCTAAAACTTATTAAAAACACATTCAAATTAATGATTACCAATTTTTAAATAACAATTTAAAAAAAATATATATCTTTTAGGAAAACCCTAAATATAACTAAACTAAATAAACATAATCTAAAATCTTCACCAAATACTCTAGTTGACACATAATTACCCCACAACTTCAGTATTTATAACCATCTATTTTCACAATTAAACCTAGGCTTCTTGTCCTAAAGATGGATCCTGATGTGGATCTGAAACATCGACATTCCATTGACAATATTGTGGTCTATCCGAACACGCCTAAAAAAATCTTCAAATACTTTACCTCACAGATATCGAGAATTATCTACCATTATCAAAGATATTGGAATGGATTACCAAGTTGTTGATGCATGTCCTAATGATCATATTATTTATTATGGACAATATGCATTGAAAACGAAATGCCTGCAATGTCAAATCAATAGATATCAAACCAATCAAGTAACACAACACGTGCCTCACAAGGTTCCTTAGCATATTCCCATAATTCCATGTTTGCAAAGACTTTTCAGGTGCCAAAGCATAGCACAATTTATGTATTACCATGCACAAAACATAAGTGAAGATGGCATTCTTCATATGACTGTAGGTGGTTCTGCATTTAGCAACATCGGAGAAAGATGGCCAATTTTTAAAAAAGAACTTCGTAATTTTAAGCTTTCATTGGCAGCTGATGGTGTCAATCCATTTGGTGAGCTCAAGTTTATTTACTCAGTGTGGCCTATTTTTGTTATAAACAATAACCTTCCTCCTTGGATGTCAATAAAGAGGGAACACACAATGTTGGCAATTATTGTTCAAGGTATTTGTTTACAATAATATTTTGAACGCAACATTTAATTTGTCTTGTTCGTTGCATAATTTCTTATATATACATGTATACAAAGTAGTAATGATGTGTATTTTCAATCAATTAGGTAAGTACCAAATTAAAGATATGAATGTATATATTGAGCCTCTTTTCAATGAGCTACTAAAGTTATGGGATGACATCATTATGTACGACATCTCTAGACCAATAGGGAAAAAGAAATTTCAATTCCATGAAATACTTACATGGACAATTCATGATGCACCAGGGATAACACATTTTTGTGGTATGTAATGTACTACTGCACTTTAATAGTATATATGTTTTGAAAATATCATGCATTTTTTTAAATAACTCCTTGGTATATAATTAATACTTACATTAATCCATATGTTGTAGTCCTACAAACCAAGGGTAAATTTTCATTTCTAGTATGTGGTCTGTTACCCATAATTTTGGTCGTCATGATGATGTATTGATGATGGTGTACTCAGGCTCTTCATAAGAACTTTCTCCTGAGAAAAGTTATTTTCATCTCTTCCCAGAAAACTCATTTTTGAAGAAGGTTCGCAGGCTGCTGGTATATTTGGGTGAGAAAATGCTTGATTTGCGCAGGCTGCTTTAAGCCAGGGTGCGAACTTCTCGCACTATGATGAATAGACAGGGTGCGAACTCTTCCTAAAGCATGTAAAAAGATGAATTCTCGATGTTTCTAGAAGGGAATCTTCTAGAAGGATGGGTTGGTATTCGAATGGTTATCCTTGTACTGGATTCCCTGATATTTTGGGATCATTCTTATCTAAGTAACTATCTCATTCTCTCCTATATATTGAGGGAATTCTCATGGAAAAGGTTAAGCAAGATTCATTGGAGAATTGGTGAAAGAATTTTGTGAAGGACTTAGCATTGAAAAACAGCTTGGAGACTCTAGCAAGTCTATCAAGAGGATTTGATCTTCTTCATGCAAGGATTGAGCAAGTGTGTGTGTCGGAGCCAAGAGTCATCGAAAGGAAGTTTGCGAAATCAAGGCTCAGGTTGTAATCTTTACTTTCAATTAATATGATACAGTGGCATGTCCCTTTCCCATAAAGCTATTTCCACTTTATTGTGTAATTCCTTGATCATACACATAGGTTGACAATTGAATATATTGTGCTATCTTCACTTTGGTTGGTTTGTGTTGTCTTGATCTTGACTTCACGAGAGCATTGGAGTGAAGCGGGAGCAACAAAGACCCTAGGAAGCAATAATAAGGTATGTTACTTGTTTCTTCCTCCTAGTTAATTCAATGGTCAAAACTTAGGGAAAGAGTCATGTTTTGTCATGTTTTGTTCTAGATCCAGGTGGATCTAGGGAGATATGTTAGTGTCTGCACCTACCGATTAATCCGATAACATGGTCCTAGGATGAAATATTGTTGTTCAAGACGTTTAGGAAAGGAGGAGTTTGATGAATATAGGCACTTCCTCCCTAAGAACCATAGGTATCAAACTACAAACAAACATATTTTCAATTTCAAAGAAGAGTCTGGAATAAAACCAAGAATAACGACACCTCACCTATGGAAGTTGGAATATAATTGAAATCATCAAGGTAAGAAATTAGTCTATGTATCATATATATTGAATTTTTACAATTACAATTTGTATTGAAATATGTTTACTGCATGTAACACTCATTGTTGTAATCTCATTTATTTTTCATAAATGTTGTCAAGGAATTAATGGGCTTCCAAGAGGAATCAAAACATACCCTATACAATTCAACAGGTTTCCCTACTATAAACACCTACAAATAGCTCATTTTTTTGATACAATGCATATCGGGAAGAATCTAACAGAAACATTATGGATAATCTTAGATGGAAGGAGTGAAAAAGAAAAAATTTAGCAAAATTTGTAGTGACATTCGGGAAGCCAATAATGCAATGAAAAATGTGATTAATTCAAATAGTGATGGACATCAAGATAATATTCCATGGTTATTTACAAAGCAACAAATGAATGTTGTGAAAGAGGTCATTAGGAAAATTAAATTTCCCACGAGAGTTTCTTCAGACATAAATAATATCTTAACAAAGAAAGGTGAATTTGGTGGGTTAAAAACTCGTGACTGGCATACCTTCATTAAGATAATTATTTTGTTATATTTCTATATTGGTATACATCTTTTTGGTATCTTTTTGTTTACTTTTTTGTTACAGTATGTTGTACCTCTAATGTTTATAATTGTTCCTTTTTTGTTACAATATGTTCTACCTCTATCTCTTCCACACAACTTTGACAACAACATAAAACAAGTCATACATGATCTTGGCAAATACAAGAGATAAGTAACGATTTCTATGAAACATATTCGTTGCAGAACTTGTTCACATGTGATTTTCTTGAAATGTGTACAGTTAAACTTTCAACCATTTTCTTGCATCATGTATAGGTGGTTATCATCTAAAGAATTCCATAAACAAGATATAAGGTATTGGAGGAGAAATATTCCCCACCTAATGTGTGAAATGCAAAAGTACCTATCTCTGGTATATTTCAATGCATAAGAACACTACCTCATAGACCAAGTTGAGGAGATTGAAATTTTTGGAGATGTACACACAAGGTCAATGTGGATGGTGGAGAGGAAACTGAAATCATTTAAAACCTTTCTTATACAAAGAGCACGTCTTGAGATTTCTATGGTGGAGGGATATATGGTATATCAATCCTTGGTGTATATTAGTCAGTGTCTTCCTAAATTAGCAACAAATATGAATGTGCCTCTCATTTGGGATGTCAAATCCATCAATAAATTTGAAGGGGAGGTCTTGTTGGGGAAAGGTAGAATGAGCAAAGTGAAAGGTAATTATATCATAGAGATCTACAATACTCTTATTTATTTATGTTTATCTATATCGTACCTATTTAATTTGTATTCTTCCATCAATCATCGAGCTTTGTCATGGTACCTAATTATTGATGAATTGTTATTTTTTCATATACTTGGTCGAGAGTGGGATGATCTACATTTATACATTGCAAACAATATTGATTGTATGAATGTATGGATAGAACGATGTATACAATGTTATGGTAGGTTATTATGGGAAGGGGTCGCTACATTGGTTAAAGAGGCTCCTCATAATCAAGATACCAATATTACACAGAGGGAAATTGATTTAGCATATGGTTTAAATGGTAAACAAGAAAGCATAGTCACCCACATATTTTACTTATTTTTCATTATATTAATGTATGGTGTCTATTATTTTCCTAAAATAGTTACAAATTATAAATGTGTTAATTAATTGACAATGCATTCTTTATGTGTTGGGAATTATGCAGTTGAAACACCACAAGGCTATGTGGTGCAATGACTGTAAATTTCGCATGAAAATTTTGGATGACAAGAAAAAAACCTTTGATTGTGGCATAACTACAGTATTTTCAGGTCACTAATGTTTCCACTAGAAGTGATAGGCATCGAGAGGTATCTAAAAGTAAATACTATGGGTATTTGAATGATATACTTGAATGTGACTTTAAATCTTTTAAATTAGTCATGTTCGAGTTCAAATGGTATAGGTTACGAATGAATTAACATGATCTAGAAAGAACTGTTATTGAGCACGAGAATGGATTTACCATGTTTAATACAAGGATGCTTGAGCTAGGTACTAAGATTTATCTTCTTCCAAGCCAATGTGATCAGGTCTTTTACTCATATGTTCCAAGTGAAGCATGATGGTCATATGTTGTTAGATATGATCCAAGAGGAAGGCCTGCAAGTATAATGTGGCAGAAGAAGATGATGCAAAGGAGCAAGTAGATGTGTTAGAAAAAGAAGATGAATAATTTGAGCTATATGTAGATGGTAATGTTCTCAATGATCATATGAACGATGAAATTATCCAAAATGACACTGATGATGATGTTGTTGGAATACCGAGAGGGGTGAGGTGAATGAATATGATCACTTTTTAGCACTTTCAATCACAATATAAAATTCGAATTTATCAACAATATATCATTTACGATTTCATTTAATATATAATGAACATATAACCATAATCAATATCATCACATCAAATAACCACATGTACAGTACACCATAGTTTACGTGGAAACTCAAATGGGAGAAAACCACATAATGTTTTCTTATATATATCAAGAATACATTCATAGGAAGCATCAACTTCCAAATTCTCTAGCACCAACTGGAAGGAGGCACCAACCCCCTGATTTACATGCACCAACCTAAAGGAATATCCAACTCCCTAAGTTCTTCGACACCAATCGAAAGGAGGCTATGACCCCCTGATTTACAGGCTCCAACTTGAAGGAAGCTACAACTCCCTGAGTTCTCCGAGAAAAAATGGAAGGAGGATATGACCCCCTGATTTACAGGATTCAACCAGAAGGAAGATACAACTCCCTGAGTTCTTTGACACCAACTGGAAGGGGGATACAACTCCCTGAGTTCTTCGACACCAACTGGAAGGGGGATACAACCCCTTTCCTTGCCCCATCCTACCGCCCTAAAATTTAAGTGTAGATTCACTGCCACTACCATTAATCAACCTATAAGTGTCATTGTCACTGATACGTCAACCGACATGTCACTATCACATCAACCAACCTATCACTATCACTATCACATCAACCAACCTCTTATTGTCACTATCGCATCAACCAACCTGTCACTATCATTGTCACATCAACCAACCTGTCACTAATGATAAACCAATCATCCAACCTTTCATTGTCCATGTTACTGTCATTGTCACTGTCTCTGTCATTGATATACCATCATCAACCAACTATAGCCAGATCCACTCACATGGATACCAAAACCATCACCATACCATGTACAAAACATGTACCATACCACGTGCATCAACCATGTACCATATCACGTACATCAACCATGTAACATATCACGTACATCAACCATGTATCAAACATGAACCATATCATATGCATCAACCATGTACCATGACCTATACCATACCATGTACATCAACCATGTACCAGAACCTGTACCATACATCAATGATCCAAAAAGATCTTTTAAAGACAATGGTTGAGTTATTAAAACATGGGTTATTTAACCATTTAGGAAACTGATGAAAGAGGAAGAATTATAAATGAAACATGGAATCCATGAAGCAATATACAGATATGGAAATAAGCATGAAGAAACAACAAGCCATAAACAACAAAGTTGATATCAAAGTTCGACCATCTCGCCTACGTCTCTGGGCCTTTGTCTCAGTGGGTGAGGCTTTCTTATTTCTCTTGAAAGATTCAAAAATACATAATAACAATGCCAAATGGATTAAAAACTAATTGTTTTATGTTCTACCAGATCTCAAGAACCTAACAAAACTGACGACATTGAAAAAGGATGAAAGAAGCTCCCAGAAATGGCCCACAAAGGTTCTCTCCTCAATGGCTTCCTTGCATAAAAATGACTTTTGATCAACAATTATTTAGAATTTTCCTGTTATGAACCTCCTTCCATGGCTTCAAGAACCTCTGGTTTATATAGGATTTAAGTTGGAAACAAATTCCCAACTTCCCCCCAAGATCTGGCCTCAAAAAGGGCCCAAGATCCTCCAAAAATAAATTAAATCTCCCAAAACTGGTTAAATATCCATTAAAATCTTATATTATAGTTTTAAAACCAACTTATTGGAAAAAATCACAGCACAACCCTCTTCATGCGTGCCCCTGGTCATATGGGCACCCTCCATATGGCCCTAGTCTGGCACTGACTTGCTAGCCCCCTCAGAGATAAGATCATGGTCCTTTGCTCTTGGTCCATGTGGACATAGCCTTATCCTTTCCACTCGCACCAAACCATTTATATCCATGTTCTTAAGCCTCTAGTTATGCCCTTTGTTATACACCCTGGTCAGCGGGCTAGCTCGACCGACCGACTCTAACCTTCATCTATTCGTGATAAAATATAAAGTAGGGTCATATGACGTATTTACATGCGTCCGCGTCGAGGCTACACTCCATAGAAATTCATGACAACTGTTATATATAGGGTCATATTCGTATTCATTGTATGACCGCATGGCCTGTACATTCAGCTACCACGTTAGCATTGTATGGACTGCACAATCATCAATTTTTGCCTATTTGACAAAACAAAGAAACCTCAATATCTTTCGCATACGGTGTTCGTTTGAGCCCGTTCAAGTTGTGTTGGGTTCATAATGACAAGGCCTACATAGACATATGTTTTGAAGCCATTCTGAGCACTTTTATTTTTAGGCCTTCCTGGAGCCATTTTGGTTCTTGGATCCATTATGGATCACGCCTCCCCACTAAAGACCTTTTGGTCCTCCAAAAGGATACTAACCAGTCATCAAGTGTGGGATAGACCACCCCACTTGTTCTCTGTCTTTAAAATATGTCATGTGCACCTGTCTTATAAAGATCAACTATAAAACAACCATGATAACTAACAACATATTGTTAGCCACTTGTACTCTGTCACATCTTATTGAAGCCACTATCATCCATGTTGACAACATTACTAATGATAAAATCAGAAATATGACTACAAATGAGCTAATATGTTTGTAATACTTGCATGACATTAGCTTATCTTGAAGCATAGTATGATTGAACTTCCATTCTACAATCATCTCATGTTCTTGCTTAAGATCAATTAATTGATTTGAAACAACTATAGGTGTGTTGCTTGCATGAGATGACTTTCTTAATTGTTCCATTGTTTGAAGAGATTGATTCTCTTTTAAGTGATGAGAATGTATAACATATTCCTTGCCTGCTTTGATTAAGTGATATTGATTATGTTCCATGTAGAAGATTTCTTTGAGATCATACAAATAAGGACAACCTAAGACAATTCCACATTCATTTAGTAGCACCACATCACATGCTACCTCATCCACAAACTTATATGAAATTGCAAACTTTAATGTGCAATTTTTTGTTATGTGCAATTTATGATTGTTGTTTGTCCATTTAAGTGAGTAAGGATTATGATGCATCTGAGCGTTTAATCCCAATTGTTTAACCACTTCCTATGAAATCAAGTTAGATTGAGATCCACTGTCTATCAACGTGTCAACCTTAGTGTGCCTCACAATGACGCTTATGTGAAACAATTTACTTCTAGAATCAAATCCATCACCAATTTTACCTGTCAAACCAACCCCTGAAACTTTAGATTCATCACCCGAATTTGATCCCAAGTCTGTTGGTCGTGATGTTGCTGCAAGTGTTTTCCTCCCTTTCCTTTCTTTGAACCACTTCGGTCTCTTATTGGGATGCAATTTCCAGAAATGGTCCTCATCATGCCCCTCTTTCTTGCAATTGCAAGAGGGCTTCTCTTCCTTTCTTGCCACTGAATTTTCTTTCTTTCCATTCCACTTCCTTTTGTCCTCTTTCCTTGAAGACGATTCCCCTAATACACCAACTCTTGTTTTCCCTACTTCAACGTATGTTTCTTGAGAAGAAATCTCATCAATATTAGTAGGTCCAAACATAAATATAGTGTTACAAATATGTGCAGGTAAACCTCTTATATACTTTATAAGAGTTTCTTGGGTATGTAAAGGAATATCTAACATCAATGCCATCTTAGGAAAACCATCTATGTATTCTTGCATTGTTTGTCCCTTTCTTAGTTTAAGACCTTTCAATTCAATTAAAGCCTTTTATTTATAACCCAAAGGATAGAATTTCTTTCTAAGTGCATAAACAAAAACTTGCCATGATGGAAATACATTACCCACTTGTTGCGTGCCGTTTTGCAACTTGCTTTGCCACCAGATGAGTGTTGTGTCTACAAGTCTAAGCATTGCCAACTTGATTTGAGTTGCCTCATCCTTGATTTGTTGCACACTGGAATAAACCTCCATTTGTCTGACCTAGTTATCAAGCCTCTATGCATTGACTTCACCATCATACATAGGTAATTCAAATTTTACATCAAGCTTAAGTAAAGGAATTTCTTGTTTATGTTTGTGGACATGTTTTCTTGCCGTGGATTTGGAACTTGAACTTGATGTTGGCAAATATTTAACAGACAATGAATGCTTGTCATTGATGGCAAGTGCAACAATGAAGATAGACGATGCAGAGAAGATTCGAATAAGCGTGCAGAAGATTGCTGGCAAGAATAGCGATGGCAAAGATCAGCATGATCAACAACAACAATGATCATTGGATCAACAATTCAGAATTCCCGATGACTGTCAGATCTCAATATAGACAAGAAGTGCACGCAGATATGGAGAATAGATCTCGGGCGTTAGATCTGAGTGCAAGGATCGACCATCATAGGATCCAGGATAATCTGCATGATCTTTAAAAGTGTAAGGTGAAGCGAGTTTGCTAAATCACGAAAAGATCCTGACCATCAATACACCAAAAGACATGGACCGTTGATCTAAGCTCTAATTCAGAGTTTTACCTATCACGAATTGGAGTGAAAATAATTTACATCGAAGGAATCGTGAGATGTGAATTCACGATAAGATCTGGACCGTAGATTTATCGAGATCGTGGACCGTTGATCCCACGCCATTTTGGAGTTTCGCGAATCGTGACTTGGAGAGGCAAGAAACATAAACGTTGAAATCACGATATGCGAAATCACGATTTAATCGCAGCCGTCAGTTCGAGGTTTGTTCTGGACCGTTGATCTAAGCTTCATCTCGGAGCTTCGCCTATCACATCTTGGAGAGGCAAGAAACATAACCTCCAAACTTGCTAGATGGAAGATCGCGATAAGATCTGGATCGTCGGATCTATGGAGATTTCAACCGACAATCAGATGAAGTTTATAAACTCGTGAAGCGCCTTTTTGGCACAGCCTATGGTCACCGTCGGTGGTCACGAGAAGGGAAGGAGTCAGTTATGATAAGCTCCATTTCGGGGTTTCGGGGATCGCGACTTGGAGAGTCGAGATGCCTCATCCCCAAACTCACGAGATGTGAGATCACGATAAGATCTGGACCATCGGATCTATAGAGAATTCAATAGTCGATCAGATAAAGTTTATAAACTCGCAAAGTGCCTTTTTGGCACAGCCTATGGTCACCGCCGATGGTCATGAGAAGGGAAGGAGTCAAGTCTGATAAGCTCCATTTTGGGGTTTCGGGGATCGCAACTTAGAGAGTCGAGATGCCTCATCTCCAGATTCACGAGATGCGAATTCGCGAAAAGCACTTTATTCATAAGCGCTTGGTCATGACCATATTTATATAATGGAAGGATCTAGCGTAGAAAAGCTCTATATCATAATTTCGGAGATCGCGACATGAAGTGTCGAGACACTTGGCCACAGGAATGCCGAAATGCCGAAAAATGATTTAAAGGAAAGATTAATAAATTTCATCCAACGGTGCAGATAAACTTTAATATGATCAGAGGGCTTCTATTCTCTCTCACAGTTAAATCATCAGTTACGAATCTATTAGCTAAACTGAGTCATGATTCTTGATCGGTTGGCATTTTAGTTGCTTAGACAATTTTCTTTTGCCAAAGAAGATGCGAAGTGTAACTGTTGTGGGGCTATGCATAAATGAAGAAGAGATAGACTATGCGTGTGTGGTTTTTCTGGACGAAAAATGAATTAAATAGTGAGAAAGGGAAAATTAGAGTATGCGCAGTGTGAGACTGAAAAATGTGTGCAGTGTGAGATAAAACTCAAAGAAGAGTAACAGATGAGGAATAGACCTGAAGCAGAGAAGAATGACAGAACAAGTTGAAACAAAGCAGAATTGCAGAACAGACAAAGGAAGAGAAGAATTGCAAAACAGTTAACAAAACCAGATTTATAGATCAAAGAAGAAGTGGTAAGAATCGATTTATCTGTGTAGTTGGTTGTTTAATTATTCGTTTCATATTCCAGGGTGGTTGGGAGGTGCTAGGGAGGATTTTTTTCTTCAGAGGTTCAAGTGGGTGCTTGAACACAGGGAGTTGGTGCTTCCTTCTAGTTGGTGCTAGAGAAACCAGGGAGTTGGTGCTTCCTTCTAGTGGGTGCTAGAGAAAAACAGAGAAATGGTGCTCTCAGCAAGTTGAATCTTGCAAAACAGAGGTAGCAGCCTCACAGTGAGTTGGTGCTCAATTATAGATGATGTACATAACTTAAAAGACTGCCTATCATTTAGAAGAAGAAGAGGTTTTCTCCCTTTATGGGTTTCCTCGTGAAAATTTGTCTATGTGTATACCTTATGTGTGATTGATGCTCATTACTTTTATTGTCCATATGTTGTATAATGTTGACGATCACTTGAAGAAAGATTAAGAATGTATTAATAGACTTAAAATTGTTTAAGCTCAATAACAACTGATTCACCCCCCCTCTCAGTTGTCTTAGTAATTTCAACAATTGGTATCAGAGCAGGTTCCTTTTAATCAAAGGTAGATCTGTAAGCTTAAACATAAAAAGTCATGAAGGGACTTCAGCCTCTAAGCCCCCTCTATTTGATGGAACAAATTTTTCCTTCTGGAAGATTAGAATGAGAACATACTTAATGGCCTTGGGTGTTGATGTTTGGGATGTAGTAGAGACTGGATATACAAAGCCTATTGTGCTAGCCTCCAAGGACGATAAGTTAGAGTTTAGTTTTAATGCTAAGGGAATGAATGCTATCTATAATGGACTTGCTGAAGCTGAGTTTGTAAAGGTGATGGATCTTGAAACTGCCAAAGCAATGTGGGATAAACTTATTAGCAGTTATGAAGGAAATGAGAAAGTAAACGATGCAAAACTTCAAACATACAGATTGAAATTTGAACAACTAAAGATGAATGAAGAGTTTTTAAGAGTTTTAATAGTTGAACAACAACAATTTGAACAATTAGCAAGTATTTTTTAAGAGTTGAAGAACTTGTAAATGCCATGAAGGGTCTTGGTGAGAAGTTTGATGACTCACTCTTAGTTCAGAAGATTTTAAGATCTCTGCCTGATAAATTTAATCCAAAAGTCTCTGCAATAG
>SNQJ01S0000288.1:186266-272851 GCA_010110895.2 Picea sitchensis | reverse complement strand
CTGTCAAAAGGATATTCAAATACTTGAAGGGAACAATGACTTATGGTCTGTGGTATCCCAGAAATCAGAATTTCCAGTTAACTACTTATTCAGATGTAGATTGGGAAAACTGTGTTGATGAGAGAAAAAGCACCAGTGGAGGAACATTCTTTCTGGGTGACTCATTAGTAGCATGACTTAGTAAAAAGAAAGGATCCATTTCATTATCAACTACAGAGGCAGAATACATTGTTGCTGCTACTTGTTGCACACAAATTTTATGGATGATACAAACTCTTGCAGATTTGAAGGTAACTTACACTAATCCCATTCCAATTCACTGTGATAACACCAGTGCCATTAGTGTCTCCAAGAATCCTATTCTCCATTCCAAGACTAAGCATATTCTAATAAAGTACCATTTTCTCAGAGAACAAGTTACAAACAAAATTGTTCAACTGAATTATATACCTTCTACAGAACAGATTGCAGATATATTTACAAAACCATTAGCAGCAACCCCTTTTGGATATCTTCGTCAAATGTTGGGGGTTATAATTTCTTGTGTTTAATATGTTCACCTGGTCAGGGGGAGTAATTATTGAATATCTGGTGTATTTCCAAGATGCTCATAGTTGACAGGGGGAGTATGTTTTGCAATAGCTCAAGGGGAGCATGTTTCTTTTTTGACATTGATGTCAAAGGGGGAGAAAAGAGTTCGGGAGGAGAGTCCGAATGCATGTGGGTGCTTGTGTTGCCATCAATGCCAAAGGGGGATATTTTTGAAAAATATTTAACAAACAACGAATGCTTGTCATTGATGGCAAGTACAACAATGAAGATAGACGCTACAGAGAAGATTCGAATAAGTGTGCAAAGGATTTTTGGCAAGAATAGAGATGGCAAAGATCAGCATGATCAACAACAACAATGATCGTTGGATCAACAATTCAGAATTCCTGATGACTGTCAGATCTCAATATAGACAAGAAGAGCGCGCATATATGGAGAATAGATATCGGGTGTTAGATCCGAGTGCAAGGATCGACCATCGTATGATCCAAGAGAATCTGCACGATCTTTAAAAGTGCAAGTTGAAGCAAGTTTGTGAAATCATGAAAAGATCCTGATCATCAATACACCAAAAGACATGGACCGTTGATCTAAGCTCTAATTCGGAGTTTCGCCTATTGCGAATTGGAGTGACAAGAACTTCCATCGAAGGAATCGTGAGATGCAAATTCACGATAAGATTTGGACCGTAGATTTATCGAGATCATGGACCGTTGATCCCATGCCATTTCGGAGTTTTGCGAATCGCGACTTGGAGAGGCAAGAAACATAAATGTTGAAATCTCGATATGCAAAATCACGATTTAATAGCAGCTGTCAGTTCAAGGTTTGTTCTGGACCATTGATTTGAGATTCATCTTGGAGCTTCGCCTATCGTGTCTTGGAGAGGCAAGAAACATAACCTCCAACCTCGCGAGTTGCGAGAACGTGATAAGATCTGGACCATCGGATCTATGGAGATTTCAATCGATGATCAGATGAAGTTTATAAACTCGTGAAGTTCCTTTTTGGCACAGCCTATGGTCACCGCCGGTGGTCACGAGAAGGGAAGGAGTCAGTTCTGATAAGCTCCATTTTGGGGTTTCGGGGATCGCGACTCGGAGAGTCGAGATGCCTCATCTCCAAACTTGCAATATGCGAGATCACGATAAGATCTGGACCGTCGGATCTATGGATATTTCAGTCGTCGATCAGATGAAGTTTATAAACTCGCGAAGCACCTTTTTGGCACAGCCTATGGTCACCACCGGTGGTCACGAGAAGGGAAGGAGTCTGTTTTGATAAGCTCCATTTCGAGGTTTTGGGGATCGCGACTTGGAGAGTCAAGATGCCTCATCTTCAAATTCACGAGATGCGAATTCGTGAAAAGCACTTTATGCATACGATCTCGGTCATGACCATGGTCATAATGGAATGAGCTAGTGCAGAAAAGCTCTGTATCGGAATTTAGGAGATCGCGACATGAAGGACACTTGGCCACAAGAATGTCAAAATGCCAAAAACCAATTTAAAGGAAAGATTAATAAAGTTCATCCAATGGTGCAGATAAACTTGAATATGATCGGAGGGCTTCTGTTCTCTGTCATAGGTAAATCATCAGTTACGAATCTGTTAGCTAAACTTAGTCATTATTCTTGATCAATTGGCGTTTCAGTTTCTTAGACAGTTTTATTTTGCCGAAGAAGATGCGAAGTGTAACTGTTGTGGGGCTATGCATAAATTAAGAAGAGATAGACTGTGCGTGTGTGGTTGTTCTGGACGAAAAATGAATTAAACAATGAGAAAGGGAAAATCAAAGTATGCGCAGTGTGAGACTAAAAAATGTGTGCAGTGTGAGATAAAAATCAGAGAAGAGTAACAGATGAGGAATAGACCTGAAGCAGAGTAGAATGATAGAACAAGTTGAAACAGTGAATAATTGCAGAACAGATAAAGGAAGAGAAGAATTGCAGAACAGTTAAGAAAACCAGATTTACAAAACAGAGAAGAAGTGGTAAGAATCGATTTATCTATGTAGTTGGTTGTTTAATTATTCATTTCATATTCCAGGGTGGTTGGGAGGTGCTAGGGAGGACTGTTGTCCTCAGAGGTTCAAGTGGGTGCTTGAACACAGGGAGTTGGTGCTTCCTTCTAGTTGGTGCTAGAGAAACCAGGGAGTTGGTGCTTCCTTCTAGTGGGTGCTAGAGAAAAACAGAGAGTTGGTGCTCTCAGTAAGTTGCAACTTGCAAAACAGAGGTAGCAGCCTCATAGTGAGTTGGTGCTCAATTATAGATGATGTACAAAACTTAAAAGACTGCCTATCATTTAGAAGAAGAAGAGGTTTTCTCCCTTTATGGGTTTTCTCGTGAAAATCTGTCTCTATGTATACCTTATGTGTGATTGATGCTCATTACTTTTATTATCCATATGTTGTATAATGTTGAAGATCACTTGAAGAAAGATTAAGAATGTATTAATAGACTTAAAATTGTTTAATCTCAATAACAACTGATTCACCCCCCCCCCCCTCTCAGTTGGCTTAGTAATTTCAACACTTGAAGAAGAAGAAGTTGATGGAGAAGAAGGAGGTGAAGGAGGACTTTGAGGAGGATCCTCTCCTTCTTCACTTTTGATCTTTGAATATTCACCTAGAACTAGTCTCTTCCGTTCCAAGTAATCCTCATATAGAACCTTCATCATCTCCGACATGGCGAAGAAAGTCTTTCGAAACTCTTTCTCATCATGAGAAAGTCTCTCTTTTGATGCCATCTTCTCACTTTGATAAGTTCTCTTTCTCAATCCAATCTCAATATTATCTTCAACAAGCTCGCCTTCAACACGATTCAACATTTCCCTGGTAATCATGCAAACTCAAAAACCAACCGTCAACTAGATATGATACCACTTGATCCAAAAAGATCTTTTAAAGACAATGGTTGAGTTTTTAAAACATGATTTATTTAACCATTTAGGAAATTGATGAAAGATGAAGAATTATAAATGAAACATGGCAGCCATAAAGAAATATACAAATCTAGAAATAATCTTGAATAAACAACAAACCATAAACAACAAAGTTGATATCGGAGTTCGACAATCTCGCCTACGTCTTCAGGACTTTGTCTCAGTGGGTGAGGCTTTCTTATTTATATTCAAAGCTTCAAAAATACATCATAATAGTTCCAAATGGATTACAAATTGATTTGGTTGTGTTCTATTATATCTCAAGAACCCAACAAAACTGACGACATTGAAAACGGATGAAAGAAGCTCCCAGAAATGGACCGCAAAGGTGCTCTCCTCAATGGCTTCCCTGCATAAAAATGGATTTTGCTCAACAATTCTTCATCATTTTCTTGTTTTGAACCTCCTTCCACGGCTTCAAGAACCTCTGGTTTATATAGTCTTGAAGTTGTCAACAAACTCCCAACTTCCCCCCAAGATCTGGCCTCAAAAAGGGGCCAAGATCCTCCAAAAATGGATTAAATCTCCCAAACCTGGTTAAAAATCCATTAAAATATTATATCATAGTTTTAAAACCCACTTATTGGAAAACTTCATAGCACATCCCCCTTCATGCGGGCCCCTGGTCATATGGGTGCCCTCCATATGGCCCTGGTCTGGCACTGACTTGCTGCCCCCCTCCGAGATAAGCTCTTGGTCCTCTGCTCTTGGCCCATGTGGCCACGACCTTATCCTTTCCACGTGCACCAAACCAGTTATAGCCCTGTTCTTAAGCCTTTGGTTACACCCTTGGTTATGCACCCTAGTCGATGGACTAGTGTGATCGATCGACGCTAACCCTCATCTATTTGCACTAAAATATAAAGCAGGGTCATATGATGTATTTATATGGGACTGTTTCGGGTCTACACTCCATAGAAATTCATGCCAACTATTATATATATGGTCATGTGGTAAGGTTCATGTGATACGGTTTTTGTCGAGGGATGGGGCTAGGCCCCAACCCTTTTATCCACCCAACGAACAACACATTAAGCTTAAATAAATCATGTATACATATGTTGTTAAGTACTATCATGGGTGGGTTAGTATCCCAGCCCTGCCAAACCTCTTCACCTGGACCAGAGGTCACGATTCAATTCCCATAGAACCCATAAAATTTTCCAAATAAAAACGACCAATGGAGGGGTGCCACATGGTAGCCCAGGACTGTGCCACGTGGCACCAAATTATTCACCCAAATAAATGCCAAGTGTCAAACTTAGATTCATCCACTTGAACCTGTCTAGTCAATGCCACTGTACCTGCCACATCACTGTATGACCATACAACCTGTACAGTCAGCTACCACGTCAGCACTGCATGAATTGTACAGACTGAACAATCATCATTTTTTGCACGTTTGACAAAACGAATAGACCGCGATATCTTTCGCATACGGTGTCTGTTTGAGCCCGTTCAAGTTGCATTGGGCTCATTTCGACAAGGCCTATGCACACACATGTTTTGAAGACATTCTAAGAACTTTTATTTTTAGGCCTTCCTGGACCCATTTTGGTTCCTAGATCCATTCTTGATCAATCAACCATGCACCACAACCTGTACCATACTATGTACCAAGATCACCAAGAAAATTCTCTAGAAATGTACCATATCATAATCAACTCATGAACCAAAACTTGTGCCATAACATGTGCATCAATCAGATAACATATCACTCATGATATGTCATACACCATGTACCATAAGATATCATCAATGAAGTGCCTCAAGCATGTGATAACATCACCATGACATGTACCAAAAAATATACCAATATAAAAAAGGTATACTTCTAACAATGTATCATATCATTACAAAGGTGTACCATATCATGTACCATCATCATCAAGACATGCCTCAAGCATGTACCATAAACATAACCCTTAATAAAAACATGTAAAGGATACCTATGATCCTTTAGTAGACATGATACACAAAATTATAGACTTGTATCTCATCCTCAACTTGAGCAACAAGAGAATAGCATCTTCATCAAACTTTACCTCAGTCTTGTGGGACTCATTTTGGATTAGTCATAAACCCTAACTTTCAACAAGGATAACTTCGTACCTTCCTAAATTTTATCCTATTATGGAGAGAAAACTTGTACAACATGCCATGTACTCAATATTTGATATCGGATTCTTAGGAAACATCATCACAAGATTTCATCTTCCCTTGGAATTTCACCCTTTTTCACTTCATTGTCCCTCTGAAATTTGTACCACACTTATACTAAGAGATCATAAGATTGAACGATAAAAAAGAAAGGTTCTTGATGTTTATTTATACTTTTTAAAATTAACTTCTCTCCTTAACATATCCATTCTTCGGGGCTTCCACCTTCAAGAGACCATAACTTCTCAACCATGAGGAACCACATGGCACACAACCTACCCTTGGATAATACATGACAAGGACTATCCATCTATGAGTGTGTTACTCAAATTTACACTATCCTTAGTCCTATTTTTCCTCAAACAACTTTGGTCTTCATGACCACACCTCTGGGGATTCTTGTAGATTTCATGTCCTTATTCCTTAAAAAACTTTAGGCTTCATGACCAAACCTATGGGGATTCTTATAGACTTCTTCAAATGCACCCATCACATATGTTGACATCAATGACAACCACATATTTTGACATCAATGACAACCAAATATTCAAGAATCTCCTCCTTTTATATTGATGACAACACTCACACTCCAACACTCATACTCCCCCTGTGAGAAATGCTCATGATATTTCACTCCTCATGTTTGTCTCCCCTTTTGACATCAATGGAAAATGGTATCTCCCCTTGTCTTCATGTTTCTTATCTTTATCTTTCTCCTCCTTTGACATCATGGGAAAAAGGGTAACTCCCCCTATCGATATACCTTCTCTGAACAATGTTTATTTGACTTCATGCACTCCCCCTATATTCATGCTTATGATATTTCTTTCCCGATCTCTTTCTCTGATGATTTATCTCCTCTTGTCTTCTCTGCAAGAAATCATGTAGATCAATATGGGTCTTCCTGTATATACTTCATTTCCTCTCTTCCAAGACTTATTGTCCATTGGTGCTTCCTCTTGTAATTCATTGAAATATATAAAAATCATTCAATGTTACTTGACTTCAAGTCTTCATGGATTTTCAATTTCACATCAATGACCATACTTTCCTATGACGATATAGATTCTACTAACGATTTCTCTTCCCCATTCTGATATGTCTTTCACTGCTTGCATTCCTATGACTAACTAATTCCACTTGTCCACCAATTCCATTGATTCCAAATGTTAATATATTTTCATCCATTGTTATTCATCTTCTCTTTACTCTATTAAATGTCTCATGAATCCATATTTTTTCATATGTCATGAAATTTTCCATGACTCTACTACTCAACTACACACAATGTTGACCCATTTGCTACAACTGATCACAACATATTCCTTGTTTCTCAATCTGTCTATTCAATTTGAAGATCAAACTATACACATCTGCAAAAATATGTACTAAATATATCCTTGTCTGAATATATGTCTATAATCCTCAATACAATCATGAATCTCTTCCTGAAAAGTGTGCCACAGATATTATTCATAATTGTCAACTTATACCTGCATGGGATTGTATTATAAAAGATGCTCTTCAAACAATTAAATTGTCACAATATATTGTGTACTATTTTCATCAAGCCATTTTGAGACTACTTTCCAAAATCAACAAACACTTCAGACTACTCAAAAGATCATTCTCTGATATGTAGAGCTGCTACTTAGACTCCTCCTGTTCAATATTCATATTTACTGGGAGTCTCCAAGTTGGATGGATCAGAAAAATACCTTCTCTAATGCAAAGTAATATTCCTCTTTGTATGTGGATTCATCATCATCCTCTTCTTGAATTTTGACATTCCTTACATCTTCCTCTTCATCCTCTTCCTAGATTCTAACATCTTCCTCTTCATCCTCTTCCTAGATTCTAACATCTTCCTCTTTTCCCATAGATTCATCATGATCTTGCGTTGTTGTAAATCTTATGAGTACAATCTATGGGGCTTGGTTTTCATTCACTTGCTCTTCTTGTTTTTCATTCCTTCTCCAAACCCTCCTGTATTTGACATCTTCTTTTTTTTCCCATGGATTTGTCTTGATTTTGTACTACTGCAAATCCCGAGAGTATAACTTTTGGGTGTTCTTCATTCATATGTTTTTCCTTTACCTTTTCTTGTTTTATTTTCCAAACCTTCTTATATATTATATCAGTTTTCTCTTTCATGGAGGTATACATCATGCTTCTACAATCACGAGCTATATGTCCATAGTTGTGGAATTTATACAATTCAGTATTGTGTGGGGCCACATAAACATTTCTTGCTTGACCATTTCTTCCATAAGCTTTGGAATCTACAAATTTATGTTCAAATTTAGTACAATTAAAACAATGACCATAAAATAAATTTTGATACCTGGGAGTGAGTGATCTTCTCTGTGGTGTAGTCCTTTTGAATTATTTCCTTGGTTGATCACAATATTCTCTTCTTTTTTTTCCTTCACAATGATTGAAGCTTCTTTGATACCTGAAAGTGGAGGGTCTTCTTTGATATCCATCTCTTTTGTAATTTTCTTTTTGAGTCTTCTTCATTTATAGAATGTTATCCTTTGAGGGATCTTCTTTATTGATGGGGCCTTTGCTGATTTCTGTGTAACTCTTAGCCTTCTCTTCATTCTTCCTTTCTATTAACCTGTAAAATTTCTATTCAACCTTCTTTACTAGAGATGTGGAGATTTATCTATTTTCAACGTTCTTGCTGAGATTGACAACTTTAATTCTTAGTGTGACAACGTCTTCTTCAATCTTCTCACACTCCTCTTCTTTCTTCATCATTTGGATCTTCATTACTTCTTCCTTTCTCTTTTCTTCTTCAAGTTGGGTCTTCAAGGATATGATTTCTTCTTCAAGTCGTATTTCTTGTCGATTGAATTATGGTTGAATATTTTTTAAGTCCTCAGATGTTTCCTTGATATGGCTTGTCAAAAATTGTTTTGTCTTCTTTGATTCCTTTCTTTGAGCTAGTATTTTAGCTTTCAAACACTGTTTCTCTTCTAACTGACGTTTGTATGTTTCTTCAACCCTTTTGGATTCTTTTACTTGGACTTTATTCTTTTACTTGGACTTTTAGGTTCATAATCATCTTCTAGACTTCTTTAGAGTTGGTATTTTGAGACTCCTTCTTTAGCTTTAGCAATTCTTCCTTGAGCGACTTGTTTTTCTTTCTTTCTTTTCTAGTTTGTCTAAAGAACTGATTAGTTATCTTTCATAATATTATTCTTCTGAATCTGAGCTCCTTTCTTCCCATACTACCTCGAGATATTTTTCATCTTATTTATCATGATCAACATGATATATAGGAGATTACTTTTAGTAGAAATTATGTAGCTTATCCCAAAGTTGTTTGGCCAATGAACATTGTCCCACTTTGACTTTTACTGAATTAGGTAATCCTTCCATGATGAAATCCAATGAAATTTTGTTGTTCCTTTTCAATTCTTTCTTGTCTGTGGTCTTTGATTTATTTGAACCAGTGTATCCTGTAAAAATTGAGTGCCAAATATCATACCCATGTGCCTATAAAAATACTTTCATCCTGCTGCTCCATATCTCATAGCTCAGACCATTCTGACCATCAAATATTGATGTTCCATTTATTGCGCACTTAATGAATCCTGATTTTCCATTATCTGTGGAATCCATGATCTACCTTCCAGTGGTTAAATCATTTTCTTGAAGGAAAGGTGTTACACATTATTTTTTTCACCCCTATGACCGTTAATGATGTAAACCTATCCTTTGTCATTAGAAGGATCAATGGCCTTAATCCTTAAAGAAGAATGAAGATACTTTTAGCAGAGAGATGAAATTNCAGACCATTCTGACCATCAAATATTGATGTTCCATTTATTGCGCACTTAATGAATCCTGATTTTCCATTATCTGTGGAATCCATGATCTACCTTCCAGTGGTTAAATCATTTTCTTGAAGGAAAGGTGTTACACATTATTTTTGTCACCCCTATGACCGTTAATGATGTAAACCTATCCTTTGTCATTAGAAGGATCAATGGCCTTAATCCTTAAAGAAGAATGAAGATACTTTTAGCAGAGAGATGAAATTATACTTTTCCTATGTCAAAAACCTTAGGAAAATGGATCGTCGCACCTTTCTTAGTGTTAAGGGTGCGGTGATCTAGGATCGTCACAGGTTTCACCATAGTGGAATGTGACATCGTCACAGTTTTCTCAGTCTTAAGGGTGCGACAATTTTCGTACAAAGGAAAAAGAGGAATATCTTGAAAGTTCTAGAATAGAAGCTTCGAAGGTGATGTGGCCTCCAATCAGTTTGGATCTAAGTCACATCCCTAATCTCTTGGGATCATCCTAACCTCCTCACCCTATCCTTTTCAACCTATAAAAGGAGAGGATTTCTCATGGGGAAAGTTGGATTGAGTTGGCTAGAGCTTAGTTGGAAAGTTCTTGAGTTTTGTAGCTTGGACTTTTTGGAGCTTGTATGTTGGCTTTAAGATTTTCTTTGTCAAGATAGATTGTTGATCTCAGAATCTCTGGTGAAAACGTGTGTGGGAAGAAAGGAACTTTTGGAAGGAACTTGACAACATCAAGGCATCTGGTTGTATCTTTCTTCCACATTCTTTAATACAATGATATATTTCTTTCCCATAAAATTGGTCTTATTTTATTGTATGACTCCTTGACCACATACATAGGTTTTGTTGAGTATATGTTGTTGCATTCACTTCGTTGTATTGTGTCTTTTTATAGGCTCAACATCCCATAAGTCTTGGAACGGAGTGAGGATGAGACTGGTGAGGAAAACCGACGTTTAAAAGGTATGTCATTTATCTCTTGTTAGTCAGTATGCTTGATAATTAAAACTTAGGGAAAGGTTTATATTATGTCTTATTTTGTTCTAGTTTCAGGGTGAAATTAGGGAGATCAGATTGTGTCTGCACTTACCGATTTGTACGATAACAAAATTGGAAAAAATACTGGGGAACAAATTGTTTTCCTAGTTTGTCTTTATTTCTTCCTTTGATTGCCTGGGTTCTATTTTCTGAGTCACTGGGATATCTATATGAACTCTTTGACTGTTTAAATTCACTGGAAAACCTTCTTTCTTTTTATTTTTTCCATTTTTCCTTTGATCGTCACACCCAGCTTTGAGAGACAGTGTGACGATCTAGGATTGACACATCCTTCCTTTAGACACAGTGTGACATCATTGAACTATAATTTTCTCTAGCCCACGACGATCTAGGATCGTCGCACTATGATGGCTAGTAGCCCGCGATGATTTTGAGAAAGTATTTACTTTTTGATGGTTTTCCCTGCCCATATCTATGATAAGTGTTTGGGGTGATTTGTTAGGTATGATTACAATCATCTTGACAAGATTTGAATCTACTTTTATCCTTATTTTCTTTGTTTTATCTTGTGTGCTTTTGAAATATTTGATCTCTTGCTTTGAGTGTCTTTCGGTTACAACACATTGTTTTTTCTTTAGATTTGTTTGGTGAAAGAACTTCTATTGCTTTTATTGAATAGTTCGTGTTAAAAGAGAAAACAAAATGGGTTTCTTTTTTTATAGATATTTGCTATTTCTTTTATCTATCTTTGAAACAAAATTTAATTTCTTTCTTTGCATTAGGCTGGGGGCATCTTTGCATTTGAAGTAGCGAAATTGCATGGTTTTCAGGAATTTTTTTTGGGGGGGTAAGAATTGTGTATTGGTGTACAGTCTCTTTGGCTCATTTCTCAAATATATTAATATTGACGAGTTCAATAACATTTTTGGGACATTGTGCATCTGGGAATGATAACATTTTCTCCTTCTCGTAATATAGATTTCATCGAAGTGAAATATTTCCATTCTCATTTATTTGCATTGTTTAGAGTCGGTCAAAACATTATTTAGTCCATACCATTTTCCTCTTGAGTAAAAAACAACCTTAAAATAAAGCTCTTATACAAATTGATTAGACATTTTTATATTTTCTGGTAGCAAACCTACATTAGCTTAGGGTGTAGGGCTTTGGAATAGGTGTGAAAAATAACTTTCCAAGGCTCTAAACAAACATAAAATATTGAGTTAGGGAGCGGTGAAATCCACTTGCTACATTTTGTCCTGAGAATCCCTTCTAACACAAGGGTCAATCACAAGGTCACATTAGGGCCGACATAGTTACTCACCTTGCTTTGTTGGTCTTAGTGTAGATATTCACGTATTATTGGGGTTCACTTAAGAAGAAAATCCTGTGTGGACCTTCTCGAGGATACCCTTCCCTTGCACGTGTATTAGACTGTCGACTACTTCCCTGGGAATCATTGTCGTAATTGGTAACCTTAGTATCCTTTCTCTTTAGAGTCTTTACACAAGGTGAATGTGCAGGGGAAAATATTCACGGTACCTGGAATCGACATTGGCCAAACTTACTCGGGATCCTTGGATGGTATACCCATGATTATGTGTGGGAGCTTGCATGAGGGTGTAAGTCCGTTAAGAAATTCGTCAACATAACTTTTCCACCCGCTCTATCTTATCCCCTTCTTACATTGTTCTCGCGATGTTGGATTTCATCACCAACTAGTGCGTTCATTGTGAGAAGGTTTTGTTTGTTTGCTTGATTTCTAAATTTTTAGTGTGTGTTGTTTGTTTTCCCTAGAATACTCTAGGTTGGATCTATATTTATGGAGTCAGTTCCCGGAATGACCAATGAAGCAACCCCTTCTCAAGGGGAGCCTTTTGTTTTTCCTTCTTATGGAAATGTTGGTCCTCCTCACATCGCTTCTTTGACCCTTCCAGGTCTCACAATTGGATTATCGGTATGGTTTTTTTCCACTCAGGTAATCCCAAATGCAAAAAGTTCTTCGGTGGTAAGAACTTCCCCCCAAGAGCATCAACCCCATGTTGATCCTTCACCGTCTTCACCAGTAAGATATTCTTCGCCTTCTTAACTTGAAAGGTCTTCCTCCATTTCATCTTCTTCGTCGAGTGAAATCTTTGAAGCTAGTAACTCAGTGGATAAGAAGAAGAAAGGGAAGAATAAGAAGAAGAAAAATAAACAAGGGTCCAAATTTCCAACCACTGCCATACATGTTGGAAAACAACCATTTCTTATTACTCGTGCTGGGAGTGTTGATGATTCCAAGATCACCCAAACAGCCTATAATCCCAAGTACCCTTGCAGGCTTTGTAAGGGTATCCATCTTCTTAAGGATTTCCCTAGTATATCTAAGGTTATAGAAGCATGTTCTACACATATTCACCAGCCCATGTCGTCAGTCTTTGAACAACATGTTGACGACCTCCCATCAACTAGCCAAGATACCGTTGGGAAGAAGAAAAGTAGAGTCAAGTTCTTGTGCAGGTTATGTGGAAGGAGTCATGAAACTCACCTTTTCCCTCGTATGGATGAAGCCTTGAAATTACTGGAAGACATGACTATTTCCCAACCTCAACTTCCAGCTACTTACCGTAATATTTCTTTCAACCCACCTATAGTTGATGGAATGATCAATATGGTCACTTTTCCAGTTAGTCTGGTTGATCAGGTAGTTAATATGATCACATTCATAGTTGAACCAGTTGGCAAAGTGGTCGATCCGATCCCATCCTCGATCAATCTCACTCTCTCATTAGAGAGTGCAACCCAAGCAGTCGATCCCTTTCAAACCGTTGACCCCGTTCTCCCCTTGGAGAGTGAAACCCAAGTGGTCGATCTGATATCATCATCAGTCAATCCTACTCTCCCACTAGATAATAAACCTGATGTTGCTCAAGTTTTTCTTGTTGATACAGACACTACCGTGATTGGGGGAATTCACCCTTCTCCCCTGGAACCCCCTTCAAGTAATGAGGCTGTCTTTTTTTATTGGGGTGCACTAATTGGACCTTGTCTTCCCTCTCAAATTCTTTTCAAGATTACAGTACAAGTTTGTGGTCAGGACGTTCCTCAAATGTTGATAGATGAAGGTGCATTTGTTAGTATTTTTTCCTCTATTTCTTGGAAAGCTTTGGGTTTTCCTCAGCTTGTGTCATTTACATGATTTTTTTATCTTTTAAAAGAAGAACAAGTCAACTTTTAGGGACCCTTCCTCAGTTTCCCATAACTTTGGGAAGAAAAACTATCTTTATTGATATCATGGTCGTCCATGATTCCTTAGATTTTGATTTGCTCCTTGGGAGAGATTATGTCTATGCCATGAAAGCTACCGTGTCCTCTTTTTTTTGTGTGATATATTTCCCTCACGATGGAAGAATTGTGGATATTGATCAACTTTAATTCGTTGGCCTTGACTTGATCATCAACTCAATGACCTCCCTAAATGGTTCTTATATGAAGATGGTATCACCCCTGCCACAGGTCAATTATGTGGCGTTGTCTCCCATGCTTTTAGTTTTCGATGCAGATGAGCCCATCACTGTAAGCTCAAACTCTTACGAGTTAGATCTGGTAGTTGAAATAGTGATCCCTTTGGTAGGGATATTGGAGTCTAATATCCTTACCCCTATCACGACCCTCAACATGTGTTCCTTCCAGAGTGTGTTTCTTCCATCAAGTGAAGATCTCTTGGAATCCATGATCGAGTTTTGTCCCTTGACATGGTGTCCTTCCAGAGCGTTGTCCTCTTGGAAGCCATGATCAAGAATATCTTTGAGAATGGTTTTTTGATTTCAAGCTCATTAAAAAATGAAACCATCTTTGAGCATGGTTTTCTGATTTCAAGCTCATTAAAAAATGAAACCAACTTTGAGCATGGTTTTTTGATTTCAAGCTCATTAAAAAATGAAACCAGCTTTGAGCATGATTTTCTGATTTCAAGCTCGTTAAAAAATGAAACCATCTATGAGGATCATTTTGCATCTCTATGACAACCTCGTTAAAAAATGAAACAAAGGTTAAGAGGATAGTTTTTTGTCTCTGTGGAAAACTCATTAAAAAATGAAACAGGGTTTACAAGGATAGTTTTTGCGTCTCTGTGACAACCTCATTAAAAAATTAAATAGAAGTTACGATCATAGTTCTTATCCTGTGTAAAGCTCATTAAAAAATGAAATAGAGGTGTGGGGATTGAACCTAGATTCTTGAGAATGGTTTTCTGATTTCAAGCTCATTAAAAAATGAAACCATCTTTGAGCATAATTCCTGCTTTTGTGTCAAGATCATTAAAAAATGAAACAGAGGTCTAGGGATTAAAACTAGAGTCACGAGCAAAGTTATTCTCATGTGTCAAGCTTGTTAAAAAATGAAACAAATTCCCCTTCTTCGATTGAGTCAAGTACTTCGTTACGTATAATATTTGAATATTCTTTCCATCCACATGTATCATTGGATGAAATGAATCTTGGGGGGGAATTATTACAGCCTCTGGACTTCATGCTGAAGTTAAGTCACTAACTTCTTAAGCTAGGGGCTAAGTACCAACCATCCCTGGATTATGCTCTGGGAAGTCGCAATCATAGTTTTTCCTAGTTCAAGCTCATGTAAAAATGAAACCACCTACCTCGAGCATAGTTTCTTTTGGTTTGATCTTGTGTAAAAAAGAAACTAGGTCCAAGCATGGTTTTGTTTTGTTTTAAGCTTGTGTAAAAATAAAATCTATCCCAAGCATATTTTTGATTCTTTTTAAGCTTGCGTAAAAATGAAAACAATCTTGAGCTTAGTATTTGTTCTTTCTCGTGCTCGTAAATCAATGAGAATGTAACCAAGTATACTTTTATCACTTTTTCGAACTCGTAAAGGTTATACGAAAAAGGAACCCCCTGGAGTCATCTTTAAGCTCTTTTTAGAATCTCTAAACATGAAAAGATTGTCGAGCAATCTTGTTCTTTTCACGCTCGTTAAAGTATTTGAAGAAAATTTCTGTTGAGCGGTAGTTTATCTCTTTTTCGGTCTCATCAGACTATTTTACGAAAAAAGACATTTTGGAGTTTCCTTTAAGTATTTTTCAGAATCTCTAAATATGAAAAACTACTGAGTTTACTTTCTTTGGAATCGTAAAATAAACATCAAAAGGACCATATGGGACCAAACCACTCCTTCCTAGGGTTCGTTAAAAATACTGTGAAGGACTCATCCGAAGGATGAGCTTATAGTTCAAGCATATGTTATCCTCCTCAAGCTTGTGTAAATATAAAGAGTTACTCACCAGAAATGGTGGGGGGAAATTAGGAAAGAAATATGTCTAAACATGTATTCTATGGAAGAGTCTCTTTTGAACATGACACCCTTTCACTCTCTTTATGTCTAGGTTGGAAAATCTTCTTGTCTCTTGATCATACTCCTTTGTAAGATTACAAATTGGTCTGTGATCCATGTTGTTGATTCAGTGTTTTTGATACATTTGTCATGTCATCATTATGTTCAAAGAGAAGTTCAACCCAGAAAGTCTTCGATTGCATCGACCATTTCTGCAGTCCTTAATCCTTCTATTGCATCGAGCCTCCCTGAGTCAGTCTTGAATCATGTGTTACTATGGTCTACTTCAAATCTTGTTACCTATTTCATGTCATTGATGGGGGATACATTAAGGCCCTCCTGTGACTAGTCTTTTCCCATCGAATTCAACTCATTATCCATGAATTAGAATTAGACACTAATTGGTACCTTGTAACTTGCATTCCTCAATGGAAGGTTTCCTCTCTTTCAACAGTGGGTTTTCATTATTGACCCCTGATCGGGAGATTTCGTCGAGTGTTCGACTTCAACTCACAAATTTTCACCCTTTGGATTGTACTAGTGTACCTTGGGAGTCATTGACATTAATGGTGATTTCCCTCGCACTTGTTAACGATATTCATTAATGACCGGTAATCAAGTGGTTTCTACCATGTTCGACTCAGCAAATGTATTCACATGGTTAGATTTGTACTATAGAGTTGTGGAGATGAATACCCTGGATATTTTTTAACAGATTCAGGTTGCGTTGGAGTATATTCATGTTGTAATTTTGCATAGATCCATAGTGTATATCTCATGACTATGTTCAAATTTGATTATTTAACACATAAATCCACAGTGTATTTTTGGTGGCTATGTTCATATTTGAGTCATATTGGCATGAATACACAGTGTATGTCTAGTGGCCATGACCTATCTTACTTGACAATGAATCTTTGCATGTTGACATCTATTCTTTGAGTCATTTGTATTCTGAGTATGGGAATGCCTACCTCAATGATGATATATTATTGTACTATATTTCCTTGTTTGTTGGCATGTTTCCGACCAACGTGTTCCTTGTTCGCTACACACACTCGACAAATTATTTCAGCTATCACTTTGTTCTAACTTCATGCTTTGGGGGGATATCTATTACACATTATTTGTGTCAAACCTATGTCTGTTAATGATGTAAACCTATCCTTTTTCATTAGAAGGATCAATGGACTTAATCCTTGAAGAAGAATGAAGATACTTTTTCCAAAGAGATGAAATTATACTTTTCCTTTGTCAAAAACCTTAGAAAAAGGGATCATCACACCTTGATTAGTGTTAATGGTGCAACGATATAGGATCGTTGTAGGTTTCACCACAGTGTCCTGCGACATCGTCACAGTTTGATCAGTGTTAAGGTTGCGACGATTTCCATACGAAGGAAGAAGAGGAATTTGTCGAAAGTTCTAGAATAGAAACTTCGAGGGTGATGTGGCCTCCGATCGGTTTGGATCTGAGTTGAATACCTGATCCCTTGGAATCATCCTAACCTCCTCACCCTATCCTTTTCAACCTATAAAAGGAGAGGATTTCTCATGGGGAAATTTGGATTGAGTTGGCTAGAGCTTAGTTGGAAAGTTCTTGCGTTTTGTAGCTTGGAGTTTTTGGAGCTTGTATGTTGGCTTAGAGATTTTCTTTGTCAAGATATATTGTTGATCTTAGAATCCCTGGTGCAGAAGTTTGTGGGAAGCAAGGAAATTGAAAAAATCAAGGCATCTGGTTGTATCTTTCTTCCACATTCTTTAATATAGTGATATATTTCTTTCCCATAAAATTGGTCTTATTTTATTGTATGACTCTTTGATCACATACATAGGTTTTGTTGAGTATTCGTTGTTGCTTTCACTTCATTGGATTGTGTCTTTTTATAGATTCAACATCCCATAAGTCTTGGAACGAAGCAAGGATGACAATGGCAAGGACAAACGATGTTTAAAAGGTATTTCATTTATCTCTTGTTAGTTAGTATGCTTGATAATTAAAACTTAGAGAAAGTTTTATATTCTGTCTTGTTTTGTTCTAGTTTCGGGGTGAAATTAGGGAGATTAGTTTGTGTGTGCACTTACGAATTTTTTCGATAACAACCGGCTCCGATACTAATTGTTGTTATACTAAGAGGGGGGGTGAATCATTATGAGAACTTTTTACCACTTTCAATCACAATATAAACTTTAAATTTATCAACAATATATCATTTATGATTGCATTCAATATATCAGGAGCATATAACCATAAACAATATCATCACATCAAATAACCACATGCATAATACACCATACTTTATGTGGAAACCCAAATGGGAGAAAACCACATAATGATTTCTTATATATATCAAGAATACATTCATAGGAAGCACCAACTTCCAAATTTTATAGAACCAATTGGAAGGAGGCACCAACCCCCTGATTTATAGGCACCAACCTGAAGGAAGCTCCAACTCCTTGAGTTCTCTGACACCAACCAAAAGGAATCTATGACCCTCTGATTTACAAGATCCAAAATAAAGGAAGCTACGTCTCCCTGATTTCTACGACACCAACCAGAAAGAGGCTAAAAAAACCCCTAATTTACAGGCTTCAACCTGAAGGAAGATATGAATCCCTAAGTTATCCAGCACCAAATGGAAGGAGGCTACAACCCCCTTTCCTTTCCCAATCCTTCCACCCTCAAATATATGTGTAGACTCATTATCACTACCACGGATCAACCTATAATTGCCACTGTCACTGATACGTTAATCGACCTATCACTGTCACATAAACCAACATGTCAATGTCACTATCACATAAACCAACCCGTCATTGTCACTGCCACATCAACCAACATATCATTATCATTGTATCATCAACCAACCTTTCACTGATGATCAACCAATCATCCACCTTGTCACTTTCACTGCCACTTTCACTGTCCCTGTCACTGATATACCATCATCATCCAACTATAACCAAATCCACTCACATGGATACCAAAACCATCACCATATCATGTACAAAACCTATACCATACCATGCACATCAACCATGTACCATATCACATACATCAACCATGTATCTGATCCAAAAAGGATCCAAAGAAGACTAAGGATAACTCAAAATTCACAGAAGCACCTCAAGAAGCTCAGAATGGCCCCAACAGATAAAGAAAGGGAAAAAAATAAAGTATTCAAAACTCAGTGAAATTGGAATCATCACGAAGATCGAATTGAAAGCTTTCCAATGGAATAAATAGATCGTCAAACAAATTTACGGATCAAAATATATCTGCGGTCAACCTAGCCCAGTCAGCAGGAATGAGTCAACATCCATACTATTGATTTTAACATTAGTATTGATGACGTCAACATCCGTGTAGGGTACATGACACACATAGAGGGTGACACATGTCATGATGATGTCAGCATGATGACGTGACAACACCATAGGTTGCCACGTGTCACTCATTTTTGGACTTTTTCGATCAGTCTTTGGACCAATGGGAAAGTGCCATGTGGAAGTTCGTACAACCAAGTGGAAGACCATACATCCACCTGGAAGGTGACATGGTAGATTGATGTGAAAGAGGTGATGTTGTAGGTCCATGCAGTATGGTGATGTGGGCCAATGAAAGGTTGCCATGTGGCAACGGGAAAATTCCCAAGGATGCCCAACAACCGAAATTCAAATTTAGAAATGGGGTTGGCTAGTGCCAACCCCCAATCCGCAAAATGTAACACACAATCTTCCAAAAGGTTGGGGTAGCTCATTTCCAGGTCTGGCAAGATCCACCATATCATACTATACTCCAAAGTTAGCAGGGGTTACAATTACCATATTGTATTGTTACAACAAAGTTCCCAAAATGGGAGGTTTGCGAGTTCGACCCCGGGACCTCCCCAACAACAAATTCCTTCACATACCTCCGCCAAACATTTGGGCTAACACCCCTGTTGGCACAGGGGGAGACCCAGGATTCAATTCTAACAACAAACCAACAAACCCTAACTATTGGCCCTTTCGGCAACACCTGTGAAGCAGATGAAGTCTCACTTGAAGTAGAAATAGAGGGGTTACAGGACACGGGTGTCTACAACTAGGGGAAGTGAAAGATGATTTTAGAATAACAATGCAAGATAACCTATATATTCTTAACAGTATAATGATTAACTTTGCGAAGTTAGTATGTCTCTTATCTTCAATAGGGAAAACAACAATGCAATAACAATGTAAAAGATAGAAAATAACATAGCATCAACTATACAGAACAACGCGATTTACGTGGTTCACCCTCTCCCTAGGGTTACATCCACAGAAATGGGTTTATTGATAAAGTAGGTGAAAATACACATTTCTATCTGTGCACTCAGCTAGAGATCCTTCTCTCTCTCCTCTTTATCCCCCAACCCTATGCACCCAACTGTAGAGTCGATCTTCGCACCCAACTGAAGATCCATGATTACAAGAATGCTCTAAGACATAACACTTTTACATATCAATATCTCTACATCAACCACCCCTAACTCTTCTTAGACTTCTATTTATCCTTATATGACTCTTAGAAACCCTAGAACGAAGTCTAGATGCAAAAACCCTAGGTACTAAAACCCTAGGTACCAAAACCCTCCTTTTAAGGACTTCGCCGACCAGTTCGTCCTTCTTCTCCGCGAGGTGCTCCAAAGCACCCATTGGTGTCTTCTTCCGCTTGCTGACTTGTCCACGATCAATATTCCTTGTTGTGTTTTCTTCCTTGATATTATCTTTCAATGACTCACTTTCCTTTACTTTGATCCTTCTTTTATGTTTATTTAACTACTTCGACCCTTCCTCAGTTTGTGTGCCTTCTGCACACTTCACACTTAGTTTTTCTTCTTCTTTAATATTTGATTTCTTCCTTAATATATGACCAAGGGCCAAGAGGCCCCCAACACTCAGCTATGACTCGTCCCGAGTCACTGCAGGATCAAACCTCCTGTATTACTTCGACTACAGATTGTGTGAAGTAGCCTGTGCTTTCTACACTGTCCCTCATATCATGTGCAGACTGTCTTTTCTGTGTCTGGTAGCCAATTTCAACTGCACCTAGTACCTAGACCATTCCTTTTCTTTTACTTAGAGCTTCAGGGTAGTTGGTTGTCATAATATAGATTCAACCAACTCCCATTTACTAAACCATCCTTCCATTCTCCATTAAGGGTCTTCAACTATGCAACCCCTCCTTTTGTAACATAGGTGACCTCGAATGGTCTGAGCCAATGTGTCATGAACTTACCTGGATGCTTCATGAACTTGTTGTCATATAAGAGTACCAAATATCCCTGTTTAAATGCTTTCCTCTTGATATGTCAGTCATGGTAAGCCTTTTCTCATTCTTTTTGTACCTGCTAATGAAATCCCACAATGAACCTATCTTCCTCTAGTTCCATCAACTACACAAGCCTATATTGAACGATGTTGGTGTCATCCATTCCTGTAAATGTTGCAATTCTTAAGATAGGAACCAAATATTCCATAGGTACCACTGCTTCCAAGCCATAAACTAACTTAAAGGGAGTCTGTGTTGTCATCCTTTTGCAAGTAGTTCGATAAGCCCATAACACCGTTGGAATTCTCAAATCCCAATCATCTCTGTTGATACTGCAAATATTAGTCAGCATTGTTTCCAAGATCTTATTGAAAGCTTCGACTGTACCATTTACTTGAGGGTGATATGGTGTGCTCTTCTGATGGTGAACTTTGAACTCCTGATTCAAGGCTTCAATAGTTTTTTTATGAAGTGTGTGCCTTGATCACTCATAAGGATCTCTGGCAATCCAAATATTGTTATGATATCATCAAAGATAAACCACGTAGTTGTAGCTACACTACAATCCTTAACTTATCTTTCTTTTGGCCATCTGGTCAAATACTCTGTAGCAATGATGATATATCGAGCTCCTGTGCGCTTTCCTGGTGGATTGATCGGTCCCACAAAGTCAATAACCCATTTCTCAAATGATTGTAATGTTAATTGAGGTGATAAAGGTATCTCATCCCTTCTGGAAGGCTTCCCTACTCTTTTCTATATATCTTAGGCTCTGTAGTATTCCTTAGCATGCCTATGTAAATTAGGCTACCGAAGACCATCTCTCCAACAACCCCCATCATTTAATCCGCCCCAATTTTTATTTAAAATTGGTTTTTGCCAGTGCACGGGGGTCATACCAGGGGATGCACGACCGTATAGATGGGGCACAGAAAACAAGAAGTTATCCATTAATTTATTGAAGGTGCAAGCATGGAAACCGAGACGAAATTTCTCATGGGCCTGAAAGTGCCAGACTCAGATCGAGGTGTGGAGACAATAATTTTTGGGTAATTCGATGCCATGAATTCAGTGGTGCTGTTTGTTTTCTGATCTGAGAAAAACTTCTACAGATTAGCTCCAAAATGAGGTATACTTATGTATTTTTCCAAATTCCTTTGTTGAGTTAATAAAAATGCCTACCCATTTGAGAGCAGGACTCGGAGATGTAGTCCACCAGGGACGAACTCCGTTATCAATTTTTTGTGTTCAGATCTGATGCATATGTCTCTTCATTATTGAGTTTTTCCTTCTTTATGGTGCACTTCATTTTGTGCTCATTTAATACTATTCTTTAGTAAGTCACATCGATGAAAATATCCTGGATCATGTTGGTATCAGAGCAATCATCTTTGACTTGAATTGTCGAGTGTGAATGCTTACTAGGGCCAAGAATAAATAGGGTGAAGGAACTCTTAATACTTTCAATCCTTAAGTTGGTCATGCATCCTGAAGGAAGAAAATGGACTAAGAGGACAAGTGTGATGAACAGGAGAAAAAATTCCATATGGTCTTCTATCACATGTCATAAATGGTCGAGTGAATGTATGGAGACAACAAGAAGAGGATGAATAAGAAAGGGAAGAAAAAGGAAGCATAAATAGATGATAATGCTTCAGTGAATCAAGAGACTGGAGGAGGATACCCTCCCGAGCCTCCATCTTCACCATATAGTTCTATCTCTTCTTCCTCTGATCATTTTGATCATTCTCATCATTCTAGCCATAAAGCTTCTTTTAAGAAACCATTATTAAAGCTTGATGTAAAATTTTCTTTACCTATGTTTAATGAAGATATTAAGCCTGAAAATATAGATAATTGGATCCGACAGGTTGAAGTATATTTATGTGTTCAACATATTGATGAAGATTAAGTTAAAGTGACATTGGACTCTCTTCAGTTGGAAGGAACTTCTCTCGTATGGTGGGAGAGAAAAATTCAGGACATAAGTAAGTGTGTTAATATTCTTTCCTCATGGTCAGAATTTAAATCAGCAATAAGGAAGAAATTTTATCCATTGGGTTATTTACATAAATAAATGATGGAATGGAAAACTTTAAGACAAAGTAAAGGTCAAACTATACAAAGTTTCACAGAAGAATTTAGGAAGAAAGCTCTTGCATTAAACATTCCTTTAGATTCTTATTTAACTTTAATGAAGTATATTGGCGCACTTCACTATTATATTCTTCATACTTTACTATTTTTTAACCCCACCAGTCTTGATGAAGTTTGTGTGCAAGTCACTCAGCTTGAGAATAGGGGAAATAATGTTCAAGAAGTTCCCACAAAGAAACCTTCCAATTTCCCACATAACCAGTTTAAAAAGTTTAAAAGGAAGGACAAAAACACTGCCACTGTAAAGAGGGAAGAAGGAAATCCATCTTGCCCTCATTGCAAGAAGAATGGTCATGATTATGAACACTATTGGAAATTACATCCAGAGAAAATACTGAAACAATTCGGTGGAAAGGGGAAGACAAAAACCGTTTCTACAGTGCAACAAGATCTTGGTTCTAATTCAAGAGACGAAGAAAAGTTCACAGTGGTTGGAGTACAAGGTAAAGATTCCCTTCATGTTAGTTCAAATTCCAATAATGAATCTCATGACGATGAAAGAAATAAGAATGAATTATTTCACATAAGGGTTGTATCTAAGCACACTAAGATAGATACATTATTTGATCTGGGTTCCAAAATAAACTTGATATCTGAATCACTTTTCAAAAAGATGGGTCTTTAAACTAAACCACATCCAAAGCCTTATCCTCTTGGTTGGGTATGTGATAAAGTAAAACTTAATGTCACCAAGTAGTGTAGGGTCATATTTTCTATTGCTTCAAATTTGATTGATGAAGTGGATTTGGATGTCGTATCACTTGAAATATGTGGCATAGTTCTAGGGAGTCCTTATCTTTATGATAGGAAAACAATCTTCTTTCATCATGAGAACAAATATCACCTTATTAAAGGGGAGTGGAATATATTGTTAGAGCCCACAGTATGAGGGTAAACACCACACTTGTTAGTGCAGGATAAATTAAGAGACTCTTAAACACTAATAAGAGATATGTACTCATGGTCGTAAGGGAAAAGGATGTTGAAACATCCGACGCCTTCCAAGGATGTGATTCTTCTCATAAGAAAGAATTAATTGATATTGTTTCTGAGTATGATAATATTTTTCAGGAACCAGATGGATTACCTCCTAAGAGGGAAATCCAACATGAAATACATCTTCAGCAGGATTCTCCTCTTCCTAATGTGGGCATGTATAGGATGTCAGTTGTACAGATGACAAAGATAAAAAACTAGGTACAAAACTTATTGGATCAAGGGTTCATCAGGCCTAGTTCATCTCCTTGTCGTTCTCTGATCATGATGGTTCCAAAGAAGGATGACACATGGTGAATGTGTGTCTATTATCGAGCCTTAAGAAAAATCACGGTGAAAAATTGATACCCTCTTCCTCGTAAAGATGATTTACTTGATCAATGAAAAAATGTCGTTTATTTCACTAAGTTGGATTTGCGCAGTGGATATTATCAGATCAGGGTTGTAGAACAAGATGCATGTAAAATTGCCTTTAAAACCAAACATGGATTTTTTGAGTGGTTAATTATGTCATTTGGGCTTTGTAATTCTCCGACAACCTTCATGCATGTGATGAATGATGTATTCAGGCCATTTCTAGATGATTTTGTAATTGTATATTTAGATGACATTATTATATTTAGTAGGACTTGGGATGAACATGTAAAGCATGTAAATAAAGTATTAGATACTTTGCAAATGGAAACATTGTATGTAACATTGTCCAAATGTGAATTTGGCAAGACTGCACTCGTGTACTTAAGTCATATTGTAGGAGGAGGACAATTGAAAATTGATCCTTCCAAGATTGATGTAATTGTAAATTGGCCTAAGCCAAAAAGTGTAACCAAAGTACAAAGGTTCTTAGGTGCAGTCCAGTACTGGAGGAGATTCATTTCAAAATTTTCATTTCTTGCAACTCCTTTGCATGCCTTAACTAGTGTGAATAACACTTTTCAGTGGGGAGGAAAGCAACAAAAGGCCTTCGACACTTTGAAGGAAAAGATCAGTACCGCACCAATATTAGCACTGTCAAATCTTCAACATCCTTTCAATATTGAGACATATGCCAACAAATACACCATGGGTGCAGTATTGATGCAATATTGTAAACCTATCTGTTACCACTCTGAAACTTTTAAACAAGTTGTTGTTAACTATCCTACATATGATAAAGAATTGTATGCATTAGTTCAAAGTGTAAAGAAATGGAAGCACTACTTGTTAGGGAAGGAAACAATCATACATATAGATCACCAACCCTTACACTATCTCCAAGCACAAACCAAGCTGCAACAATCTCAACATTACAGGTGGATGGGTTTTCTTCAATAGTTTTATTTGGTATTCAAATACAAAAAGGGTACAAGTAACAAGGTAATTGATATTCTTTCTAGACCTCCTATTGTTGCTTCTATTATTTTGAAGAATTCTTATTTATCTAATGATATCTGTGTGGAACAATATGTTGTTGATATTTTAAAGAGGTATTTGAGAACCTAACCCATGGTGCACAGGTAGAGAACTATTGTCTGCAAGGAAAACTACTCTACCATATTGGAAATATTTGTATTCCTACTAGTGAACGAGTCCATGTAATGTGAGAATCTCACACTTCTCTTGTGTCTGGGCATTTTGGGGTAGGAAAAACTATGGCTAATCTACAAAGGTTTTGTTACTAGCCTTAGATCAAAGCAATTGTAACTAAATATCTAAAGGGGTATGTGATGTGTTCTACTTGTAATCCCACTAATAGAAAAGTGGGTCTATACTCACCACTTCATGTTCCATCCCATCCATGGGAGAGTATCTCCATGGATTTTGTAGGGGGATTACCAATGTCAAAAAGGGATCATGACTATTTGTATGTTGTAGTGGATAGGTTCAACAAGATGTGTATCTTGATGCCATGTAAAAAGTAGATCACTGTTGAGTAGAATCCTAATCTCTTCTTTCAGTATGTTTGGGTTCACTTTGGGTTACCCACATCCATTGTCTCGGATCGAGATACTCAATTCCTTGGAGATTTTTGGAAAAACTTGTGGAGAATGATGGATACCAAGTTGAAGAGGAGCATTGTTTTCCATCCATAGACTGATGGACATACAAATATTATTAACCAAACAATGGTACTTTGTTTTCGAGGCTACTACAAAAAACATCCCAAGTTATGGGATGGACAGATACCCTATGTACAACATGCTTACAATCGATCCTTGCATTCTTCCACTCAGTGTTAGACATTCGAGAAATGTCTTGGATATTTACCTAAGGTTTCTTTGGACTTGATGTATGGGAGAGATTTCGATTCAAATGAATAAATAAATGAAGACAAGGCCCGAAATTTCATTCAAAGGATCCAACAGGTACACCAAGCAGTCAAGGAACAATTGGAGAAAATTCAAGCACAGTATAAATCTCGACATGAAAAACATAGGGTTGATCATCAGTTCCAGGTTGGAGACTAGGTATGGCTTCACATCAACAAGGAAATATTGAAGGGTGAAGGCAAGAAAGTCAAGCCCATCCAATATGGACCCTTCATTATTTTCTAGAAAAGTGGTACCAATGCTTTTCATTTAGATATTCCACCATATATGAATATTTACTCAGTTGTAAATGTGGAAAACTTGAAACTTTTTGAGCCTGCCATGATCATGGATCAGCGTGAGGAAGTTTCAATACCTTCAATTGATGAGTTTTCGCCTAATTACTTGGACACATTGAAGGAATATATCATCCTGGACATAAGGATGAGGACTTCACATAGGGGTGATGTTGATTATCTTCGAGTGGGGTTAAAGAGAACACATCCAAGAAAGGAAAAGTGGATTGATAAGGACAAGGAAATGGAACTCTCCCCTCACTTATCTGTTGAGTAATGAAATATTTTGGTGGTCCAAAAAGCTCTCTGTGGGAAGACATTATCTAAAAAGGATACAGAGAAGACTAAGGATAACAATCACCCCAGCAGACAGAGAAATGACAAAACTTCAAAGTCCTCAAAACTAAGTGAAATTGGCATCATCGCGAAGAGTGCGTCTCAATCTTTCCAAAGGTGTAAACGACTCGTCAAACGAAGTTACAGATCAAAATATATTCATGGTCAAAGTTTTGGTCAACCTAGCTTAGTCAGTAGGGATGATTCAACATCTGTATTGTTGATGTCAGCATCAGTACAAATGATGTCAACATCCATACAGGGTACATGGCACACACAGAGGGTGACAACGTCATGATAATGTTATCATGATGATGTGGCAGCACCATAGGCTGCCACATGTCACTCATTTTTGGACTTTTTCGGTCAATCCGTGGACCAATGGGAAAGTGCCACGTGGCAGTCTGTAAAACCACGTGGTAGACCATACAACCACCCGACAGGTGACGTGATAGGTTGATGTGGTAGGTCTGTTAAATATGGTGACATGGGCCAATGAAAGGCCAACAAGTGGTCGAGTCATGGGCTTCCACGTGGCAGTGGGAAAATGCCTAAGGATGCCCAACAACCAAAATTCAAAATTAGAAATGGGGTTGGTTGGAACCAACCCCTAGTCTGCCAAATATAACACACAATCTACCAAAAGGTTGGGGAAGCTCGCCGCCAGATCTCGCAGGATCCTCCATATCAGACTATACTCTGAAGTTAGCGGGGGTTACAACTACCATATCAAATTGCTACAACAGAGTTCCCAAAATGGGAGGTCTGCGGGTTCGACCCCGGGCCCTCCCCAACAACAAATGCCTTAATATAACTATGCTAACCATTTGGGATAATGCCCCCATCATTTAATCCACCCCAATTTTTATTTAAAATTTAGTTTTTTCTAGTGCACGGGGGCCATACTAGGGGGCGTGCAACTGTACAGATTGGGCATGAAAAATGAGGCATTCTCCATTAATTTATTGCAAGTGCAAGCACAGAAACTGAGACAAAATTTCTCATGGGCCTGAAAGTGCCAGAATCAGATTGAGGTGTGGAGACAATCATTTTTGGGTAATTCAACGCCATGAACTTAGTGGTGTTGTTTGTTTTATGATCTGAGAAAACATTATGCATCTTAACTCCAGAATGAGGTATACTTATGTATTTTTCCAAGTTCTTTTGTTGGGTTAATAAAAAGGACTACCCATTTGAGAGGACCCGGAGACATAATCCACTAGAGACAAACTCTGTTATCAAGTTTTTGTGCTCAGATATGATGCATATGTCTCTTCATTATTTATTTTTTCCTTCTTTATGGTGCACTTCATTTTATGCTTATTTAATACAATTCTTTAATAATTCACATCGATGAAAAGATCTTGGATTAGTATCAAACCTGTACCATACCATATGCATCAACCATGTACCATGACTTGTACCATACCATATGCATCAACCATGTACCATGACTTGTACCATACCATGTACATCAACCATATACTAGAACCTATACCATACATCAACCATGTACCAATATCACCAAGAAGTGCCTCTAGCAATGTACCATATAATCATCAACTCGTAAACCAAAAATTGTACCAGAACATGTGCATCAATCAGATACCATATCACTCATGATATGTTATACACCATGTACCATACGATTTCATCAATGAATTTCCTCAATCATGTGATAACATCACCATGACATGTACCAAAGAAGATACCAAGATATCCAAGATACACTTCTAACAATGTATCATATCATCACAAAGGTGTACCATATCATGTATCATAATCATCAAAACATGCCTCAAGCATGTACCATAAACATAACCCGCAATAACACATGTAAATAATACCTCTAATCCTGTAGCATACCTAATACACAGAATTGTAGACTTATATCTCTTCCTCAACTTCAACATCAAGAGAATAGAACCTTCATCAAAATTTACCTATGTCTTGCGGGACTAGTTTTGGATTAGTCACAAACCCTAACTTTCAACAAGCATAACTTCACACCTTCCTGAATTTTATCCTATTCTGGGGAGAAAACTTGTACAACATGCCACACACTCAATATTTGATATTGGATTCTTAGAACACATCTTCACAAGACTTCATCTTCCCTTGGAATTTATCCCTTCTTTACTTCATTTTCCCTTTGAAATTTGCACCACACTTGTACTAAGAGAATACAAGATTAAATGATAAAAATGAGAGGTTCTTAATGTGTATTTATACATTTTCAAAGTAAATTCTCTCATTAACTTTAGGGATTCTTGAAATTTCTTGTTACAACCACCTTACCCTTTAATTAATGAATTGTAACTGTTTAGAGGTTTCTTAACCATTATTCGGGTCTTCCACCTTCAATAGACCATAACTTCTCAACCATGAGGAACCACATGGCATACACCTACCATTTGAGACAATATGATGAGGAATATCCATGTATGAGTGTTTTAGATACATTTACATTGTCCTTCATCCTCTTTTTACTCAAACAACTTTGGGCTTCATGACCACACCTCTAGGGATTCTTGTAGATGTCCTTAGTCCTCAAACAAATTCGGGCTTCATGACCAAACCTCTGGGGCTTCTTGTAGACTTCTTCAAATGCACCCACCACATTTGTTGACATCAATGACAACCAACTATCCAAAAACATCAATGACAACCAAATATCCAACAGTTGTCATTCCCAATCCTTACAACATCGATTCCAAACTAGATTATGGACTAGATGATACAGATTTGAAGTTGGACGAAGAAGAAGATCAATGATGTTGAATTGTTGAAATGTAGGTCGAAGTATGTTATTATATATTTTATATGATTTATTCTCTTTAAATTATTTTCTTATATGTTTCTTGTTACATTTTATGCCATATTCTTGCATGTATCATTGGTTGGCTAGAATTCATTGACCTTGATTTCTCTCATAACCCACCAACCTATATCCTCCTAACCCATTTCCAACACGTGTAGATTGATTTTAACTATTAGTAAATATAAATTATGTTATAAACAAATAGAAATTAAAAAATAATAAAACAAATATAAAACAACAATACTCAAAGATAAAAAAAAAAACACACTATAGCATCAAACCCCCTACCAAATAAACCCATCCAAACATGTTGACCATTGCATGGATCTAGACCACCTACAAGGATGATTTTAAGGATGGAAATTTATTTTAAAATGTAGAAACCTTGGTGAATCTTACTAATCCTCCATATGCCAACTATAAATGTTTGGCGATATTTTTATAAAAATATTCAAAATTCTAAGGATTTTATATAGTTTGTATAAAATTTTGGCATTTTTTAAGGTAAAATAATTTTATCCTATAGAATTTGGGCGAATCATTTTTAGAATAGCGAATCTTCTTTTGGAAAAAACCATCGAAAATTAGCCCATGAGAAACATTTAGCCTCTAAAATCATCCATGCCCACCTGACATTACATAAAGTGTGCAGAGGAGAAAACTCGTAAAAGGAGAGACTGACCCCACTTGTGTTTCCAAGGAGGGATCGACCCCACAAGGTCTTTGGTATGTAGCCTCGTTGCTAATGTAGATAGAGAATGTAGATCCTATAGTTGTTTGTTCAATATGAAATTGTTCACAATGGATCTATTTGTGTTCAATTCAAATCAATTTTGTCGTGTCATTTAGTCCTAACTTTAGGTTTGATACCCTGTATACTACATCTTTTTTCCATATTTTTGTACACCCTATTGGACCCTCAATTTTGAAAGTTCCAGTTTTGAGGCAGTTAGAGTGTGTTGCGGAACATCACAATGCACTAGCAGAGAATTCGAGTGGTGGAAAGTGATAGATTAGAGCGCTAAAGAGGAATGCAGTTGTCCACTAGCTGGAAGGAACAACAGAAAGCGTCAGAACCTTCTAGTGGAAACCAATAAGATGTAGAATCAAGAAGCTATAATGAATGAATCAAGAAGTATCGCAGAAAGCTAGAAGACAAGGACTTATGAAATAATATAAGGTTGTTGCATATGTTGATGTTGATAGTGTTGTTGATGCTATGATTACTAGTATTGATGTGGAATATGTTGTTTCTCATATATTTGTTGTTGTTATTGATGTGGTTGATGTTCAATTGTAGAACCTTGAGCTATATCGACCCTAGTTTTATGTATCAACAGTTGTATCTTTAATGTATCTAGTCTTGGCATTTTTTCCAAGGCTATGATCAAACTAGTAACGAAATGTAATTATAAATATTCATCTCATATGAGATACGACTATTGTATACTCGCCTTTGATAGATATTGGGTAATGAAAATATGGTAAATGTTTATTTAGGGCCTAAAATTTTGTTTATTTGTGTGTGAATGCCAAGATCTTCATCTACGCAAGTGTTATCTTTGTTTCTTTTACTTGTTTAGTTAATGCTTGGGAATACTCTCAACAGAGGAATCTTTTGATAGGTTATGCATTTGAATATTTCGTTCTAGTTACGTTGTATGTGTATAATAATTTATAATCACATGATTAGATCTATTTGGGTTGTGATACTCCCACCTAGGTGTTCAATTTGACTCCCTCCACTCTCACACTAGTCTCCGTTGTGCTTCGGGTGAGACCTCATTCCATTGTGGAAGGTTGAAAGTGCCAACGCTGCTAGAATACATCAGTACCATTTTTGTTAAATTCAGAGAACCTTGGTCTCCAATATCAGGCCAACAAATGTTTCCATTGTCGGGACCTATTCTTTAAAGGGGAAGTCTCTGTAGAATGTATTATTGGATCTTGAAATTAGATACTTAGAACTAGTGGTAACAATGGTGTGACGAATTCATACAACAAGAGGTCATGTTGAGGAACAAAGGTTCAAAGTCATGAATAATTATGTCTTCTATTTACATTTTGCGAGTGACCAGTATGAAATTTTTTGGGTCTGGTTCTTGGAAGAAGTGTTACAGTGACTCTTCCAGCTCCAAGAAGCTCCCGAGTAAGAAAAATGGATCAAGAAGCAATATTGTTGGACCGTAACAAGCTTAGCAAGTCTTCACCGGTGGGATAATACAATCTGTATAGATGTATAATTATGGGTAAAGACCACATTAGATGGGTATATAATTGAATTTTCTACATAAAACCACCAATGTTTATCGAAAGAAGAGGCGATATTTCAAGAAGGTGTTCGAGGAAGATTGTTGTAGGATATTTCCTTGTGGATTAAGATTTTGTTGGTGGAAGAAGGAATGATGTCTTATTTTCTTGGAATGGTTGAGTAAACCCCCTGCGCATGAAGGGCAGGTGATTCAGGAAAAGGGTTCGTGAATTAGGCTAAGAGATATTTATTGAAGTATGGGGGGTCAGTGTGATAAGAGTACTAGAGTGGAATGATCTCAAAAGAGGGTTTTACTGATTGAAACAAGGTGGAGAAAACATATGTGGAAGGTGATGAAGTGATCAGATCCATTGCGGAAAGAGATTGACCTCGAGAGTAGTCATAGGAGAGAACTTGAGAAGTTACGAGAGTTACAGATGAGAGGGAAGTTGGATAGTCGATGTTTGATAGAGAGATTGGAAGAGATGAGTAAAAGTTTGAGAGGGAGCTCAAGAAAATGTGCTCATTCTAATAAAAAAGAATGAGTCATAACTCTGGAGAAAGTTGTGGAATCGGATCCTATAACACCAGAAGACATTGAATCTCTGCAAGAAAAGATGATATTTCATTTTAAGGAAACCCCCCTAGTGAATAATCATGTGACAACGCCGAAGGAGCTATCCATGAATCACCCTATCCCTCAGCGCCTCCTACAAATCCAGTAAATTCAATACCAAATCCTACAGTAGTTCATGTTATTCATAATATTTAAAATCATGTATGTTCTAGTATAAGTGTTAGCACAAGTATAGAAAATCATTCTATCCTATCACAATCATGTCCTTTAGGGTTTATTTTAATTGGGTTTTCAATTTGTAAAATGGTGGGTCAAAACGTTGGATCTCTCACCTGATACCCACAAATATGGGGTGAAGGGGATGAGGATGTCGAACAACACCGGTTCCTGTGTGAATCCATATGGAGATCACGCGAAACCTTAAACACAAGTAATTTAGTCAAGTTCTAGACCACCTTAAGAGTTCGAGCATTGAAATGGTATATGAATTCCATTGATCATGGGAATGATCAAGGACAAGCATTTACCCTCCCTCGGGTCAAGAAAAGATTCATAGAAAAATTATTTTTACCGTAGTTAGAGAAACATGCTCTCTCTGAGTTGCGAGAGATTAAACAAAGAGATGGGGAATCAAGTTGGGAGTACAACCAGAGTTTCAAATATGCAATTGGGAAGCTGGAAAATCCCATTCATGAAGATGATCAGTGGGAGTGGTTCATTCAAGGACTATTAGCGCTGACAAGGATCCACTTAACACAACAAAGAATCACCACCTTGGGAGAGGCCCTAGAGAAGGTGATGAATATTGAAGCAATGTTGGGATACCCAGGAGCTTGCACATGATGTGACCTATGGAGGATGATAACATTGCGTAGCTTCAAGGATATATTTCAACGCTCATAGTGAAAATTCAAGAGTTACCTCTACTGAAAGTAAATCAACCACACGCATAGTGCACATGTTGCTTTATAGAAGGCCACACTGCGACATAGTTCCCAAGGTTGCAAGGTGGTGGACCAGTGAACCATCCCATGCGGCCCCCACTGATGGGACTAATAGAGAGAATTTCCGAAATTGCAATGATGACTCATTTTCATCCACATGTTCATAAACATGCTTTTTTGAATCAGCAAGGGGGGGAAATAAATGAATATTGTGAGATCTGTAGAATACATGGGAATCCTCCGAGGCATTTCCCAATCCTACATAAATAATTGCATGTCCCTAATATTGTACACTATGAATTATGTGGGTCAACAACCCATACTATGAAGAAATTTTGGGATTTGGACGCACTAGTGGACAGATGGGAACGTTCTGCGTTTCGGGTCGAGTAGACTCCTCAAGGGTTTGGAGGAGGTCATCGAGGTGGTGGAGGGTTTATAGGAGGTCGGATTGGTGGAAGGGGATCTATTCGCTACTATAACTATGAGGAGAAAGGGCATATGACAAGTGATTGTCCACTTTCGAGAAGACCCTGGTGTGCACACTCTAGAAACAATACCCATGCCACTGATGAGGTCTTGATTTGATTGCAAAATGGGAAAATAGTGCAAGGAAAATAAGCGCCAATATGATCAACATAGAACCAAGACTATTCTCGGGAGGGAAAGAGTATAATATTAATGTTATTACGAGGGGAGGCATAAATATTGGTAATGATGTTGATTTCCCTCAACCTCGCTAGATTCAAAAAATTGTACCTGATCCTCGGTATTATCTAGAGAGCCAAAAAGAGTTTTTCAAAAATATTTTAGAACTATTCATACATATGTCTAACTCAACAATGCTGGAGAGGGTGAATCCTGAGTTCATAATCCACAATAGAGTTGCGAAAAACCTTGGATATTCCATGGTTCCAATAGATGGATCACATAAGCCTGTTAATTTGTGGTTGCATCTTTTCTATGACATTTTGGAGAATTAAGAACTTACCCATAAATTGTGAAATACCATTGGAATCACTTTGGTAACTTGCAGAAACTCAGGGGACAAAATTGTTGCTAACCTGCTAGAACGGAATAACAATTGAGTACAAAGAAGGAAGAAAGGGTATGGTATGGAATTCAGACTAAATTCTCATATATATAGTTATGAGATCAATGATGTTATGATGGACTTGGGTTCAGACATTAACATCCTACCCAAGAAAACGTGGGAGGAAATGGGAAAACCCATTTTGGATTATTCACCCATTTAGTTGTGCATGGCCAACCAATACTACATTTACCTTGCGTGAGGGTCAGAGAACATCAAGGTGGACAGTGCAGGGGTTAAGACCATGACAGACTTTTAGGTCATTGACATTATGGGGGAGAAGGAATTGTATCCTACCTTTATTGGAATTGATAGGGCCTATGACAAATATGTTATCATTTACCTCAAAAAGGAGCTCATGATATTTGAAGAAGATGGAGTAAAATTCATCTAGTCCTTGGATCTGTATGAGGAGCATAGGTTCACTAAACCCTATAATGAGAACATGGAACCATATGTCTTAGATCAATTGTATATCATTACTATAGGAAAATAGACGGACTATATTAACCCCACTACAGATGGATTTGTGAGTTGGCGAAGTATTCAATTTGTGAGAGAGGACTCGGAGTCAACTTTTGAGAATTGGTAGCATGGACGGCATGAAAAATTCTCCAAATGTTGTGCAACCGTTAGAGTGTCCAGATGGATTGGGACTAAACTTAGAGATAATTCGGTTGATTATGGTGTCTCTAAGTTACGCAAATTTTTGATTGAAATCGAGGAAAAGGTTGGGATAGATCAAATCATATCGGCTTTAGAAGTATCTATGTGCACAACCCCGGCCAACTGGTGGGTGATCCATAAAATCACTTTTCCTTCATGGGACCAAACCAAACTCGCTATGTAGTATTGTTTCATTCCTTCATTTTCGGGACATCCAGAGAGTTCAGAACATAAGTTGCAACATCACGCGCTACCAGTCAGACTCTACGAGGGGACAACCGATCCAAGAGAGCATGTTGTGCAATGTATCAAAGTATATACAACATCACAACTACCTCTTCAGTTTTGGGTGCACTATTGTTTTCACTCACTGGAACAAATTCCAACTACTTGGTATGTACACGAAGAGATCAAACCTCAAACCACTTGCTGGGAAGTACTCCAGAAACAATTTTTCCAGGATTTCTCATTTTCAGGTAAGTCTCTCGAAATCACTTTAGTATTGCATCATATTAAAAATTTGTTGTTTACTAATGAAATCAAGGCTCCCATCCCACCCATAGTCTATCCCACACATGGGAATTTTATTTTGTCTAACCATATTCCTCTTTCTACCCATCTACTTGCCCATTGTAGTAAAATTGATACATACCCTAATGACCTAGATGACCTAGAATACCTTAGGCATTTTTCATTTAAGGAGTCTAAAGGAACTAGAGTTTTCAAAAACACTTTCCCAGCTGAATTTAGTACCTCTTACACTGCACCCTTGAAGTTGCGCAAGGTAAACATAGGTAGTGAAGACAATCCCAAGATAACTTTCATAGGTGACTACTGGGATGAGCAGACCATGACTGGAATCCAAGCCTTATTGCGTGGGTACGAGGACCTGTTCCGAAAAATTTATCTGAGCTCAAAGGAATTAAGAGAAACCTAGGAGAGATGAACACAGAGCTAAAACCTCGCGTAAAACATGTGAAGCAAAAACCATGACGGTTGAATCCTCGAGTTAAGGAGAAAGTGAAAAACAAGACTGATCACATGCTCACAACAATGTTAATATTCCCTTTTGAAGAGGCAAGATAGATCAGACCCATCGTAATTCAGAGTAAGAAGGACACAGAGGATATCCACATTTTTGTTGATTACAGGAACCTGAACTCTACTTGCGTCCATGATACGTTCCCATCTCCCTTCAATGATGAATTTTTAGACCAAATGGAAGGTAAGGAAGCCTACTCCTTTAAAGATGGTTATTTTGGCTATCATCAAGTCCGGATTGCAGAGGACGACACGAGAAAGACCACCTTCACTACTGAGTGGGGGTCATTTTCTTACAATGTCATGACTTTTGGGTTGAAGAACACCCCAATGGTATTTTCCAGAATATTCATTCCGACATTCCATGACTTCATCCATAAGTTTTTGGAAGTATACATGGATGAATGGACAATTTATATATTTTTGAAAGAACACATTGCTCATTGCTATGCTCCGGTTGATGTTTGAGCGTTGTAGGTAGTTGCATATTTCCCTGAACTTGAAAAAGTGTATATTCTGTGTACCCTTCGAGAATATTCTTGGACATATCTTGTCCAAAGAAGGGTTACTCGTTGATCCCGCAAAGGTTGTGGTCATCCTTAATATTCGACCCCTGATATATATAAAGAAACTACTCTCTACAGTGGGTCACACAAGATATTACCGCAGGTTCATTTGAAATTATGCATCTATTACAATAGCTTTGGAGCAACTGTTAAAAATATCCAAAGGATTCCATTGGATTCCAGACTGTGATAAATCCTTTGATGTGTTAAAATAAAATTTGAGTTCTGCACCTATCTTGACTTACTTGAATTGGAAAAATGAGTTTCATTTCCATATTGATGCATCTAGAGTTGCGCTAGGTGTTATCCTTACACAACCAGGAGAAGGGAATATCGACCATCCTATCTATTTTTCAAGTTGAAAACTATCTCAGTGTGATACATTATTTTGGTCACTCCAGTGATCCATTGACAACATGTGTTCATGTTCCCAAAAAGAGCCTCTCTTCGTGAGGAAAGTGACTGAATTTCTCTTCTCAAAAACCCTATTAAGGAAGGTTGTTGTAGGCTACACCATATGTAGAGTGCGGAAATCCTTGATCGTCACCTTCTACCCTAAATATACGTTGCGACATCTCCCCAAGATTTCCTACAGCTAGGGTGCAGTGATGTCAAAAGACTAAGAAAATGGGAAGTTTCACGAAAGTTCTAGAAGGGGATATTCTATAAGGTGAGGTTGCATCTGTATGGTTGAGATCTTACTCACTTCTCTAATTTGGTGGGATCATCCTAATCTCTTCAACCATCTCTCTTTCCCTTATATAAAGAGGGATCTCTCATGGAAAATGTTAAGCACAGAAGGTTGATTCAAGCAATATCATTATTGAATAGGATAATAATTGGATGAGGAATTCTACTTCAGTTCATACTCGAGGGCTTCATTTCAGTTCATCAATTCATTGTGTACCTTCTTCATTCAAGGTCAGAGAAAGTGTGTGTGTTGGATAAAAGGGTCATCGGAAGGGGAACTTGCAACATCAAGGCTTTGGTTGTAATCTCCACTTTCATTTTAATATGATACAATGATATGTTTCTTTCCCATAAAACTTGTTTTGTTTTATTGTATGATTCCTTGATCACATACATAGGTTCTCGTTTAGTATATTATTGCTTTCACTTGGGTTGGCTTATGTTCCCTTGCAAATTCAATATCACAGGAGCATCGGAGTGGAGCTAGGACGACAATGACAAGAGGGAGTGATATTCAAATGGTATGTTGCCCATCTCTTGTTAGATAGTAAACTCAATGATTAGAGCTTAGGGAAAGCGTCATATCATGTATTGTTTTGTTCTATATCTAGGTGGATCTAGGGAGATTTTTTTATGTCTGCATTTACCGATAAGTCCCATAACAAAATTGGCGACCATACTGAGGAATTTACAATCGCGACTCAAGGAAAGGATTACTCCCTGTCTAAAGAGAGACTTGATGATATACCGCCTTCATTGGTTCAACCTTCTCCCCCAACTTATCCTCCTAGTGGTCCTCTTCATGTCAAAATACTGGGTCTCAATACAATTCTTCGCCCTCCTCCCAAGGGCGTTGTTCGAAAGTCTGTGTTCAATCCTCACGCACGTGCTGCACAAAACTATAGTATTGTGGAAGATCTTGCGCAAGCACCCTCTGTGATGTCAGATTTCGAACTCCTTCAAAGTTTCCCTGCTCAATGAAAGGCACTGTTAAAGGCCATAGGTGTAATTTTTCCCATGGATACTAATCTAATAATCTTTGTCTTGGAAGATCATGTTCCAAGGCTTCATCCTTAGTTAGAATTTCAAATCCAAGTTGTTGTTGAAAACAAGAAAATCTATAGAAATGTTATTAATGAAGGAGCCTAGACTTGTGTTATGTCCATTACTTGATGGAAAGATATTGGCTCTCCCGCCCTCACTGAGTAACACAATACACTTAAGGCCTTCAATGGTATAGGTTTTAAACCCTACAATGTTCTTCCCTCGTTTTCTATTACGTTGAAAGGTAAATCGATCAATGTGGAGGTTGAGGTCTTCGATGCACCTCTTGATTATAACCTTTTACTTGGTCGTATCTAGATTGATTCCATGTGTTCAGTTTTGTCTACCCTTTTCCATGTGTTATGATTCCTGCACCAAGGAAAGGTCATTACTGTTAACCAACTGGCCTTCTTTAATTCTGATTCCCATACTAGCAACGTTCCTTTTATCTCAAAGACACTTCCTGGTTACGAGAATGTTGGATTGGGTCTTTTTAAAGATTCAACTTTTATGGGTACATTTCCAATCCTACCACCCAATATTCCCTTGCCTTTTGTTGCCTCTATTAAAATGATATCCACCACTGTCTGTGAAACTCCTGAGTCATATGAACCATGGGCAGTACCTAACCTTGGTGAGTACCTTCATTACGTGAAAACATTACTTTAAGTCTGGTCGAATCCACTTATCACGCTATTCAATCGACAACCCCCTCCTCTCCTTATCTTTTTGATTCATATCCTGATCTGTTTCACGTGATTTTTCCTATTGATGATATGATCATGTCATCCATGTGTATGGAAGACACCCCATGGGAGGATGGACATCATCGCTCCATTATATTCTTAGAACATGATACCATAGAGAGATACCAATGGATTTAGACTCTGTCAACCGTTGTTATTTCTTCCATTCCCAAGTCAACACATGATGTTTTGTACGAAGGGAACTTGAGTAACATTTCACCTACCGTCCCTCTCGACACATCCATTAAACTCGAAGTCATGGAGAATGTTCATATCAGGGCCTCAAGTTCTACTGATGAGGTCCACACTTATAAATCCCTTTTCCAAGAATTTTGTGACGTTTTTGCCCGGAGTTATGAGGAAATGAAAGGTATTGATCATGATATTGTTGTGCACGAGATTAAGACATACCTAGATGCTAAACCCTTTCGACAATGAATTCTCCCAGTACATCCAGACAAAGCTGTTGCTATCAAGATTGAATTTGAAAAGCTTCTTAAAGTTGGCTTTGTCTATCCCTTGGCTTTAACTGACTGGGTATCCAATCTAGTTTCGGTAAATAAAAAACAAGGTACCATCCGTGTTTTTGTAGATAATAGGGACATAAATAAGGCTTGTCTTAAGGAAAATTACCCAACCCCTTTCGTTTACCAAATCGTTGGCGACTGTACCGATAGCGAAATCTTCTCTTTAATGGATGGTTTCTCTGGCTATAATCAAATTAATATTTTACCCGTGGACCAACACAAGACCGATTTTTTTTTCCCTTGGGGAACCTTTGCCTACTGGAACTTACCCTTTGGTCTCAAGAACACCGGTGTGACCTTTCAATTGACTATGTCTTATGCTTTCCATGATATTAATCATATTGTGTAACCCTATCTTGACGATATACCGGTGCATTCCATGCGTTGCCAATATCACTCGGCACATTTAAAGGCCATTTTCATACGTTGGCATTATTATCGTATCCGCTTAAACCCACACAAATTTGTTTTTTGTCTAGAGTCCGACTGACTTCTTGGTTTTACCATGTCGATACACGGGATTTGAGTAGACCCCTTGAAGTTTGAGGCTATCCTTAATCTACCTCCTCCTTCCACACTACGCGAACTCCAAAGTTTGCAAGGGAAGACAAACTTTTTTCGTCATTTCATCCCCAATTACGCTAAAATGACGAAAGGATTCACTCGATTACTCAAGAAAGGTTATGAGTTTGTATTGGATGATACTGCAAAAAAAACCTTTGAAGCTTTGAAACTTACCTTAACCTGTACACCATTATTGTTTCCCCCTGACTATAGCCAAGATTACTTCCTCTACTTAGCTTCTTATAACTCTACCATTGCCATGGTATTAGTCCAAGAGGATGACTCACATGATGAGCATCTGATATATTATTTGAGTCAGAGTCTCACGACTACCGAAACCAAATACTTGCATTTGGAGAAACTGGCCTTAGCAATTGTTCAAGTTGTCCAACATTTTCATCATTATATCCTATTATGCAGAACTAATGTTATTTCCGATTGCAACCCCATGCAACATATCCTTACCTGACAATTGCTAGTGGGAAAGTACTCCAAATGGATCATTATTCTCTAGGAGTTTGACTTGGAATTCGAATGCGCCAATTCCATGAAATATTTGGTTTTTTTCGAATTGATATGTGACCTTCCCTCCACTAAGACAGAAAATGTGGCAGAGGATTCCTTGCCTGATGAATCCCTTTTTCTAATCAGTTCTGAGGACGTATAGTACAGATATGTCATCATATATCTCCAGACTCAAAATTTCTAGCCCGACCTATCTAGTACAAATCGTCGTCATATACGATATCAAGCCCGTCAATACATCATTCTCAGTTGTTGGAGCTGCCTTTGTTTTCTAAGCCCATCACAAATTTCATTTTTTAAATGCTCGAAATCTAAAGATGGTTTTCATATTTTCCCTCTGAGGTATCAAGATCTTCGAAGCTTTATCACGCGAACAACGATGATTTTTATACTCTCGAAACGAGTCCTACCTTTCGTTGAAACTTTTCCTCTTTTGTTCTACCTCGGGATCTTGTAGGTCGGATACAATAAGTCATATAAGTCACACGCCCTGAGCTACGAAACAGCGAAATCGTTTTAATATTTTACTCAGGACAGTAACAAGGGTAAAGTTTTCCCCAACCCATGTTTAAACGTCGTCGGGGTTTCGCACCTCGGCGTTCTATAAATCCAAAATTTTAATGTCGTAGCCCCGATAGCTGAGAACACGAGGTCCTTATTTTAGCAACCCGTGTCAAAGTTAAAGGTAAAATCTAAACCATGGTAAACTTTTGTCGGCAATTCGCCACTCGGCGTTTTCTTTTTCAAAAGTTACACCATCTAAATCCTGACTCGCGAAATCACGATCAGGATATAAACATAATTAATCAATCACTTAATCCAAGTTTATATTCCCTTTTAATTAATTCATGTTATCGCGATCTCACGGTTTCGCATCTCAGCATGCTGACTTTCTGGAAACGCATTTTCGAAGCTCCAAGTTGCGATATGGAGAATATAATAATTATGAAATTAATTGAGCCCCTAATCGCGATTAACTTTTTATTAACCAAAATCAGTCATCGCAGTCTCGGGTGTTAGAGTTTCAAAATGTTAAAGTAAAATCCCCGATATAACGAGTACCAAAACATTGATTAACGTTGGTAAAACCAGATTAATTAAGCTAAATCAATTTATCCCATGTTTTGATGCTTGCACATTTTACGAGGTAGCCTTATTCCTTCCGTGCACCAACTGATATTTCAAACCGCCAAAATTTATGGCATTAATTAGGAAATAGGGCAAATCGATGAATAAAATCGGATTTTTATGGAAAAATTTATTTCTGAAGATGATTTGGCAGAATTTTTCTGAAAGGTACCAAGTTTTTTGAATATATATAAGAGTTGTGGTTCATTATAACAAATGCATTTTCATATCACGCAGAGCACCTTATCTCGGAGCAAACTGACTTCTGTATGTATACGTATCTCTATCGCAGAAGAGATAAAACACAAGCTTCAGCCATGGTTTCGCGAAAAGTATCTGAAGCCAGTGTTGAGGTCTCGGGACAGGGCTCAGACAATGTTGTTGATACTTCACCTTGAAGTATCGATTCGGTCCCGAATTGGTCTTTTGTTTCAGATGTTCTGCAAGCAGAATTGGTGGATTATTCCGATGACTCAAGTGACAATGAAAAATATGATATAACCACCAAGTAAAAAATAGTCATTCAATCCGGAATGCACAAAGTAGAAGCCAGGCCACGATTGCTTCCATATTATGACATGGTCCGATGGGCATTAGACCATGTGGACCTACCGACCAGAACCATCAAGAATGAGCAAAAAGTCACCATCGGGACTTTCAGGCTGGAACATCTGCAAGCCATGTATAAGCTGCCCACGACGTCTGACTACACATATGGCATTGAATTCATGGACAATTTCAAGGAGAAGGAATGCATACAGTATGATAAAACCATGTCTAGTTTAATAAAGGATTGGGTTTCGAACACTGCGAAGTTCAGAGCCGATACCCACGGTGTATATTCAATCGCTTCTTTAGAACCTCAGTACAAATATGTAGCCATGATGAAATGTAGGCTATACGGGAAAGAGGACACCTCACATTTTTATCTTCCATGGGTGCCTCTAATGTTTTGGGTCACCGAAGGCGGTTCTTTCAACTGGGAAAAAATGTTTTCTGATAGCTTGACCAGTCGGGTCGCAGAGTATCGGGCACAAAAAGAGAACGGAAATGCGTCTTCATTCTTCATGTCTGCATATATTATGGACGTTGTTTGTTTTTTGACACTGTTTCCCTTAATCAGCTGGAGTTGGACTCCAGCAGAAGACGAGCCCATACACGTTTATCATGCAAAGTTATGGGAAAACAAAGTGGCAAATTTTGTGTATGAAATATTTAACTGGGTGATGGTGCCCCTACATGTCACCATTTTTGGTCACCCACCACCCAGGATCTCGGACAACATAGCAACGAATCTGAGCAGAATAGCAGACTGGTATGTAGAAGTGGTATTTTCATACCTCTGATTTTTCGGGGCTTCGGTCCCCCCGCATGCATTACCATTGTTCATTCCTGACAAGTTGGCTTGTCGTGAGGTCGCTAGGCAAACAATAATTGGTGGTATAAGAAAAGAGATTAAGGGGTACTCGAAGAAGGTATGACCACCTTTTCCTGTTCATTTGAATTCTTATTCTTTAGTAGATTTCGGGCATGCCAAAGCCGAGGCAGCGACCCTGGAAGACATAGATTTGGTATCCATTGAATACAAGAAGCACGATCCATAAAGGGTCGTGAGCAATCATTTGGCCAGTTACAGGCTTAGGAGATTTGAGCACGAGAATTCACCCTCGGATGACATTTTCCGAGGCGCAAGGTCGTATGCCAAGATCCTATCTTGGATACAAACCTTGGCACTCGAGGAGAGAGCCGATGTTCTGAAGTTCCAAGAACATCGACGCAGTTGTCTTCCCGCAGTGTTGTAGGGCGAGAGTCCAACTACGACAGAGATCAAACAAAAGGATGCCGAGGGTTCTAAGGATGCGAACCCCAATCAAGAAAAACACCAGGATGAGAGAGAGTAGACCAAGAGTCTGAAAGTAGAAATAAAAAATCCCGACCCTCCGAAGAAGCAGATTCTGGTTACTACTCCGGGAAAATCAACAAAACAGGTAGGAGAACCTATCACATCAGTTACTCCCTTGCAGTCGACTCAGGGAAATATTGAAGCAGGATGGATATTCAACGAAGAGTTGAGGCCTATAAGGGTAGAAGGACTCCCTCTGAATGAGTTTTTCTTCGATAAGAAGAGAAAGGCAGTAGTAAAAAGGGAATTCTATCAGGAAGGAGAGTCGACTGCAAAGAAATATAAAGTTATAACTGATGGAAAAGACAAGAAAAATGAACAATTCGCGACCGAGATAGCAGGGACATTAGGAGAATATGCCTCGGTGAATCATTTTTCAGTCGGACTTCTAAGAAACCATCTAAAAAGAAAGAATCACCTCATCAAGACCCTGGAAGCCAGACTAGCCACAGCAACAGAAACTACCAAGGTCCAGGCGAGCATTGGAATAGAGCAGGCCAGGTTGGCCGATAAAAGCGAGATAGATCTACTTAAGACTAATCTCGAGCAAGCACAGTTGGTGGTCCGAGATGGTCAGATGCAAGTGAGCCAACAAAGATATTTAATCCAACAATTGCAGGCTAGGGTGGAAATCGCTGAAAGCAAAGCGATAGATATTGGGATGTTTCAGTCCCAGGCGATGGAGATTCAGGGTAGAGTCTCTGCGGCTGAACAAAAATTTCTCGACAAGGTAGGGGAGATTTGGGACAATTGCTTGCTGGTTAATCGAGTTTTGGAGAACTTATCTGCCAGAGAAAGGGAAGCGGGAGCAACATGGGTCACCTTCCAAGAGGCCGTGATAGCCACAAACAATAGGGGTTCGGGAAGCACTCCCAGATTCACCATTTCAGAACAAACCAGAGGAAACATTCTATTAAAAGAATGGGAACACAACAACGTCGAAGGAAAGCAGCAAGCCAAAAATATAATGAATTCCTTAGAAGAGGCTTTTAGTTCTATAGACGGCGATATCCTAGGCATTGAGAGAAGAGGTAATGTCGAGGCGTTGATGCAAATGGATATGTAAAAACTCTCGCTTGATCTGAGGGAAAAAGACTATGGTGGACATAGTCCAAATAGACAAAGGCATGATTAGACCAAGCGCGCAATTATGCACCATCGACATCATAGATGGACAGATGGATAACAGGTTGTCGCAGTGAGCCCGAGAGTGTTACTTCTTCGAAGCCAACTGTCAAGCAGAACCGTCGCGACTGATATCTCAACTGGTTGAAATATGTGTCGCCTGTACCGAGCACGTGCGAGGACAAACGTCTAGCACCAAGTGAAGACAGAGAAGAAGAAATGGAGCAATTTCTCTCCTCCCTGTCATAACTGAAATTTTGTGACTATTGAGATTCTATCTTTGTAAAATTGTATAAATATACCACAAAAAGAAATGAAAAGGGCTGGACCTTTTTGTGTCGATTGTAACAGAGTTTTTTACAATTTTTGAGAGTTAATACAAAGCAAATCTGAAGATTCTCAATTCCGTCACGACTGTGTTATGAGTTTGTTTCCTTGTATCTCATATTTTCATTTCATTTCATATTCATAACTGATGTGCTTCGTTATAATTTAGTATGACCACTACTATAGCGAATGAATTTTGGTTTTTTGTAATTGTTTACTGTTTTTCCTCTGTACCAGCTATCAGTGGGTATAAGACTAGCCAACACTTTTGGAATTCTACACATATTATATGCTACATCGGGTTATTTCTTTACAATTTTCCTCTCCTGTTTATACGTGAGATTCTCCCTTGATAGGATCCTTACATCATAGACAACTAAATGTTTTTCTCCCACCTCATACATTTTATTAAGATATAACTTAGTTACGGGAAAGATCCTTTGATTTTCATCCATATTTTATTCCTGAAACAGTAAATTCTCTTTCATACGACCAAATTGAGACAGTACTTAATCTCTCTCTAAAATTTTTCCTAGTTTTACTGTTCCTCCATGAATGTCCCTGTAACAACACAGCCCAATATCGAACCCGGATTATCAAACCAAACGCACATTGCCTTAAACCTTTTCGACACTATTCTTAAAACAACTACTAACTGGGTCAAACTTGAACGTTCATGGGAAGCCATTGAACAAGATATAACTATCCAGGAACAGTTGGAAGCTAGACAATGCCAACATAGAAATATTCCCTAGTTTCCTTTGCCGAAGGTTGACGTTTCTCTCTTCTCCACCTTTTACCCACTTTCATATGCCTAGACACTGTACTTCTAAGCCTTAAGTACAGACTCTGGAACAACATCTTTCTGGCGCTGTTGTCGGGGACCGAAGTTACGAAATATTTTTCCCTGGGAAAATGACATTTGTTTTTCGTTGAAAGTGTTACCCTTTGATAGTGAACAAATAGTACACACCTTTTTTAAGGCTTTCTAATATTTCACATAGAGACTCCACGAATAATAAACTGGCATCCGGTCGAAGGAATACCAGACAAAACTCGGATGGTAAGCAGATTACACCCGTTATCGATCCTGAGAAGATTCTAAAGGCGAGAGGCTCTCTTAAGCCAACCGCTGCAATTTACAAACTTAAAACCCCACAACTAAAGACTAAGAGTTCTTTCAAACCCTCAACTTTGCTCAGTCCTCTGTTTGATACTAAAGTTTCAATGCCAAACTGCTCAAAAGTTAGGAGTGAGATTCATCCGACAATCCCCTTAGTATACAAAGGAAAGGGCCCTCTTGAAATTTCGTCGGCAGTTGACACACCATCTTTCCTTCAGTTAAATTTCTCAACCCCACCAAATTCTGAAGAGTGTGTTACACATTCGGTTTCCACACCCGTCAATTCTCTAGATTTCGTCTCTTGCAAATACAAGGAACTGAGTCCTCACATTCCTTACCGTTCCTCGTCATATTTTCCTCTTCGCGAAGAAAATAAAGATTCACTTTTAATTTTCCGAAATCCCCTTTACAACTTTCCACAAATAACGATGGCAGTTGCCGGAGGAGGAGGTGTAGGGTTTATCGGAGGAGGAGGGGGAGGAGCCCCTCTAAGAACCCTCTAGGAGAATTTTGAGACCAAAGGGCCTGGTGTTTGCAAAATTTGCAGCCATATATGCTCCCTTATTATTGCCCGTCCCCGACCTAGTGTTTGCAAAATTTGCAGCCATATATGCTCCCCTAGTATTGCCCGTCCCCCTACACGACCTTCCCGAAAATTACATAAAAATTTTACCGAAATTCACCGGGGAAGGGGATCTGACCACGACCGAACATTTTAATTTGTTCAATCAATTCGTTGATATCCTGGGTATCGAACATGAAGATCTATATTCAAGACTTCTTGTCTAAACCTTCGAGGGCCAGGTCCGAACTTGGTTTCAGAGCCTACCCGCAACATCTATCTTGTCTTATGATGCTTTGGAAGATGATTTCCTCAGACAATGGGGTGAGAGAAAAGACCATCTATATTATTTAACCGAATTCGGGTCTTTAAGAAAAAAGAATTCAGAAACAGTCATGGAATTTATTCAAAGACTCAACAAACTGTACAATAAAATTCCAGCTGAAGTTAAACTGTCCCAACCCACGGCCAAAGTAACTTTCGTCGGAGCTTTCGAACCAGATTTCACACTCCTTTTGCGAGAAAGAAGGGGATTCACCCTGAACCAAATGCATGACGATGTGGTAGAAATAGAGTATAATATGATGGCTTCGGGTAATCTTAAAGCTAAGTTAGAAATGGGAAACCGGGAAATTAAACGCTTTAGAGAACAAGTTGGTTCATCAGGGTCTAATAGATCCGTAGATGATAGGGTAGATGATATGGCCAGAGTAATTAAAGAACTATCTAATAAAATATCCAGAATGGAGCTCGAACAAGCCAAAGCTGACTCTTTCCCCAAAAATGATTTCAAGAGGAACCCGAACCCCCCGAATCAACAAAGACAAATAAAAAATGAAGATAAAAAAATACAAGCTCCCTTAAAGAATGAAAATTTTATAGGAGCGAACGATTTTCAAGACTTCGAAGATTCGGATAATGACATCACGAACTTCGGTGATGACTGCACTCAACCATATCTTACTTGAGAAGACTATGAAAAATCTCTAAACACGCCATGACCATCGAATAAGGGTGAAGAAGGTGATCACACTGATCTCTGTGAATCTCAACCAGAAACTGAGATGATAATGGTTGAGTTTCAACCAAAGTACAACTTAAGATCTAAGAGTAAGCCCACCTCAACTACTCAACCCAAGAAAATACTCCAAAGAGTTCAACCTTATGAGCCTCCTTCGGAAGAGACCTTATTACCCAACAAAAAAACTAAAGTAGTAAGCACACAAGAGTCCGAAGTGGAAAAAGTTGAAACCCAAGCACAAGGAACCGAAACGCAAATAAAATTACATCGTCAACTAGGATCATGTGTGATAAAGCGTTCCAGACGAATAAGTCAGAAAGGAAGGATTCAGAAGTCTCAGCTAAAGAAACAGACAAGGTGAGCGGAGCTTTCAGTTTTGAAAATGAGATAAATAAAATTAAGATACCAATCCCTTTGGTAGAATTAGCAAAAAACCTCGTTTATAGGAAACAAATTACCAAAGAGATGGGTGTCTCTGAGATATAAAACCAGTCTGATGTTTTAAACCTCGAAGATGAAAAACCTAACATCACCTTTGGTCCCCATTTTGAAGGGGCCAAAGACACCATTGCTCCCTTTTATATCACTCTGAATGTGTATGATCAATTGCTACATAATTTCATGTTAGACTCCGGAGCCTCCCATAACGTTATGCCTAAGATTATTATGGACAAGTTAGGTCTCCAGATCACCAGACCTTATAGAGATCTATACTCTTTTGACTCAAGAAGGGTTAAGTGTATGGGGATGATAAAAGATCTGGTAGTTACCCTAGCATAGGTCCCGGTTAAGAGTATCATGATGGATGTGGTTATCTTAGATATTCCCCCTAAGTATGGCTTGCTGTTATCTAGGTCATGGGGAGCCAAGTTGGGGGGTTCTCTTCAATTGGACATGATGTTTTCCACAAGTCCTGTGTTCGGTGGTCATTTCACTCGGTTGTATAGAGAAACGAGATTAGCAAATATAGTGAGTGACCCTCAAAACCGAAACAATTTCCCTATTTACATTGCGGACCAAGATCTGGGAAATTGTATCTTGTCTTTTGATGACGGTTTAGATGGATTTCCGGAGGAAAACGATATAGAGCGAGAGGAGTCAAGTTACATGACAGAGGATCTGTGTAACACCGGTGTCTGGAAAATGTATTTTGGCGGTGCTTCATCTTCTGAAGGGGCTGGTGCAGGAGTGCTTTTAGTGGCTCCCGGAGGTAAGTTCGTTGTTCCTTTTTCCTACAGACTGCAGTGGGATATAGATTACACTAACAACGTATGCGAATATGAAGAGTTGGTCTTAGGATTAGAGGCTTCCAAGAAGCTAAATACAAATAACTTAGAGGTATATGGTGATGCATAGTTAATTGTCAAACAAATAAACCGATAGTACCTAGCCAAGCATCCCAGATTAAGAACATACAGAAATTGTGCTTGGGATCTCATGGAAAACTTTTTCTCATCTGTAAATGTCCACTTTATCCCTCGCGTAGAGAATTTACATGTTGATGCATTGGCAAAAGCAGCTTCAACATTCTCTCCTCCCACAACTTTCAAATTGAAGTGTCACATTGAAATCGGATACAAACCCTCTATACCAGACAATATTAGACACTAGCAGGTCTTTGAGGATGACGAACAAATTAAGAAATTTCTTGCAGCAGTGGGTGAATTCTCTGAAACTCATGCAGACCAAGAAAATTAAAATGACCCGATATGGATCATGCAAGAAGGGGAAGATCTTGAAGCCTTCCGAGAAAAAATTGCGGATCATCGTATGCTGGTCCTTAAAAACAACCAAATTTTGAAAGGATCGATTCCTTTAGAAAGGATTTTTTATCAGAACGACGTACCTGTAAAATCCACTTTACAACCCCAACCAGAAGAAGTGGAGGACTGTGATATAGGAACTGAAAAAGAATCCAGGATAGTAAAGATATCCAAGTTCCTTCCTCCCGAAATGAAAAGTAAGTATAAATACCTACTCAGACAGTATAAGGATGTTTTTGCCCAGTCTTATGATGAGTTAAGAACATATGATACTTCCGTAATTGATCACAAGATACCTTTGAAGCCTGGGGTCAAACCTTTTAGGCAAAAGATTCGACAGATCAACCCCATTTTGTTACCTGTGATCGAAAAATAAGTTAAGAAGATTCTAGACGCGAAAATAATCGTACCTCTGAGATATTTGGACTAGGTAGAAAACCTGGTCCCGGTCAGGAAAAAGAGCGGGGAAATCAAACTGTGTGTGGATTTCAGGAATCCTAATAAGTCATCTCTCAAGGACAACTATCCGCTACCCAAAATGGACCATGTGATAGAAAACATAGTTGGAGCAAACTGAATGTCTATGATAGATGGGTTCTCTGGTTATAATCAAATTGTCATGAATGAATAAGACAGGGAAAAAACTTCTTTCACCACACCATGGGGTACATTCATGTATGACAAAATTCCTTTTGGTTTGATGAATGCAGGGGCCACCTTCCAGCGCGCTATGGACATCACTTTCATAGGAGAAAGGGACAAGTTCGTAGTCATTTACCTCGACGATTTGATGGTTTTTTCTAAAACTGATGTAGAACACTTGATGCATCTTAAACAGACCTTCGAAAAATGTCACAGGTTTGGTCTATCTTTAAACCCAAAGAAATCACATTTCGCCATGCGGGAAGGTAAGTTGTTGGGTCATATCGTATCTAGGGATGGAATCAGGATTGATCCTAAGAGGATTGAAGCAATAGATACTATAAATATTCCCAGAAATGTAAAAGAGATTCAATCTTTCTTAGGAAGAATAAATTTTTTACGAAGGTTTATCCTGAACTTCGCTGAGATTGTAAAATTGATCACATGTATGTTGAAGAAGGACAGTGGAGTAAATTGGACAACCGAGGCCAGAGCATCGCTCGTGCATATTAAGAAATTCATAAGCGAGGCACCTGTGTTAGCAAACCCCAACTATCTAAAATATTTTATTATCTTCTCGTTTGCCTCTGAACACACTATCTCTACGGTGCTCCTACAAAAGAACGAAGAAGGATTCAAACAAGCAATCGCCTTTTTCAGCAAGAGCCTTAGAGACGCAGAAATAAAGTATGATATAATAGAAAAACATGCATACGCCATGGTAAAATCATTAAAGGCATTCAGAACGTATGTACTACACTCAAAGATAATTGCGTACGTGCCTACTAGTTCTGTGAAAGATATATTGGTGCAGCCGGACAACGATGGAAAAAGAGGGCGATGGCTCGCCAAAATCCAAGAATTTGATCTGGAAGTAAAACCGACCAAATTGATAAAAGGGCAAGGCCTGGCCAAACTCTTAGCTGAGTCGAATTTCAGAGCCCTAGATATTAATTGCCTGCAGGAAGACGACGAAGACACGGACCCAAACGAGATGAATGAGGAAACAATTCCAAACAAGATCGAAGAGAAGTTCTTATCATCGGGCTGGTACAGAGACATAGTGTCATACCTGCTAACTCTAAAATGCCCAAATGAACTATCATCATCTAAATCCAGAACTTTAAAATTCCATGCAGTTAAATATTGTATCGCCAAAAGTCAGCTATATTGGAAAGATCCACTCGTTTTCCTGTTAGTCTGTTTAGTTGAATCAGAAACTCAGCAGGTTATAGACGAATTTCATGAGGGAGTCTGTGGGGGGCATCACACATGGAGAGATACATCTTACAAGATCTTGAGGGTTGGGTACTACTGGCCAAAACTCTTTTCGGGCGTCAATGACAAAGTGCGTGCTTGCAACCCTTGTCAACTATTCCCAGGTAAACAGAAGCTCCCGACACTGCCTCTAGTTCCAATCAAAGCTGAAGCCCCATTTCAGTAATGGGGTCTAGACTTCATAGGAGAAATTAATCCCCATTCCAGTGCTCAACACAAGTGGATCTTAACAGCTACAGATTATTTTACTAAGTGGGTGGAAGTCATTCCAACCAAAAGGGCAACAGACTCGGTGGTAATCGATTTCCTAGAAGACAATATTTTTTCAAGATTCAGTTGCCCCCGAAAGATAGTTACTGACAATGCCCAGGCCTTTAAATATATGGCTATGATCAGCTTCTGTCAAAAGTATAACATCTATCTTGGCCATTCCACAGCATATTACCCCCAGGGAAACGTATTGGCCGAGTCATCTAACAAGAGCTTGGTAAATATAATCAAGAAAGTATTGGATGAAAATAAAAGATCTTGGCATGTACACTTAAAATACGTATTGTGGGAAAACCGCATAAGCACAAAAAGTTCTATCGACATTTCGCCTTTTCAGATGGTCTATGGGACAGATGTCATCCTACCTATAAACCTAGCGCTACCAGTGATGAAGTTATGGAAATATCAAAATGAAGAACCCAATCATGTCACCAGGAGAATAAATCAGCTAATTGAGGTTCAAAAACATAGAGTCGAAGTAGATGAAAAGATGAAAAAGTACCAAGATGACATGAAATCATTATTCGACCGCAAAGCAAAGGACAGAGAATTCTTCTCAGGTGATGTAGTGTTAAGGTGGGATGCAAGAAAGGAAGAAGCAACAAAACATGGTAAATTTGACCACCTCTGGTATGGGCCATTCAGGGTCTCGACTCTGGAAGGAAAAAATTCTTTCCTACTGGAAAATATAGACGGAGAAGTCCTCAACGCCCCTATCAACGGGCGGTATCTAAATCATTACATGACGTAATAGTCACCAAATTCAAAAAAAAATAAAAAAAATTATTTAATATATTTTGTACATATATGTATTTCCATTTAAACGTTGCTTTTGATTTTCTTTTTTTGTTCATGAACTTTTGACACATTTCGGATAAGATTCGTATTTGCCTTTTACAGGATTCCAGCTGCATACGAGAAAAGCAGGAGAAGTAAACTGAAAGTTGGTGTCAGAAATAAATTGGCATAAATAGGTGATACCTAAAGTAATTTCATATTGCGCAAAGAAAGTGAAATGAAAAGGTAAAGGTGAGATTGCTCAAAATACATGTTATAAAAGACTGTTAAACAAAACCGAGGTAACGCCATTCAAACTGCAACATCAGTTAAACTGATAAATAACAAAGTTGTTTCTTGGTTTAATAATCTTTGAAAAAATTAAGATAATTTAAACGATTCACCCAATCTAAAAATAGTCAGTCAAAGTAAAGTATCCCCGAAAATATCTACAAGAGTCAGTTTTGAATTGTTTGACCTCTGTGTTTTCAGTCAGTAGGTCACTACCTGGCATCCTTTCTATTTTCGGGTTTACCTTTTAAAAAAAGTCACCATCTTTTCGTTTCATATACGAAGGGATAAAAGTGTTTCATTTTCAACCTCGTGATCTACAAAAGAAGATTGTGGAAAGAAAGTGGGTCTTCACAACTACTCGATCCCCTGCTAAGCGAAGGAACGTTTAGAGTAATCCTAACTTTCCTAGGTTTTTTAATGGCATCAGAGGATTGAAGCTTGCTCAAATAGAATGCCCTTAAAAATTTATTTTCCTTTTTCTCCCTAAGAACGAAGATGTTGTGAAGGTCAAGGGAAGGTTGGTACCAAGTAATCAAAGTAAGTTGACAGACCTATAATGAAAAATATTACACAGATATCATCCCTGATACAAACTGATTTCCCCCATCTTTGCACTCTAAAAAACAAATTATAAGACAGGTGGTGAAAGGAAATTCAGAAATGATTTCCCCCACCTAGTCCAAGAGATGATGAAAGGAAATTCAGAAATGATTGTCCTCGTCTCAGCATTTAAATGCATAAATATATTCCGAAGTGGTGAAAGAAAATTTAGTAAAAGGGGCCAGATAACTTCACCAGGGTACTGAACAGGCTCACTGGCAGTGAAGTAATATCTGAGATATCTGTAAGGCTGTTATACATGAATATCACTCTACTCCGGTAACTAATTCTTTTTAAAACATGATCCACATCCCAAATTCAAACAGGACTTCCCAATTAAAAACACATAATCTTATTCTTTGATGCAAGCCGATAGCCGCAAGATCTGTTGGGTCTCCTAGGACTGTTTCGATTGTCTTGGAACAGACCTAAATTTAGTAGCGGGAAAGGGAAAGTTGTGAAAGGGACTACAACTAAGTTTAAAAAGAGTATCTGATTTTGAAAAATATTTTCAAGGTAAAGAATGAAGTCTCTTTCCCCCTTCGTTACCCTATTCTCAGGAACCTTTTCTCCTTATTGAATGCTATTGACTCCATTTACCCAATATTGGCACGTGGTCTACTATTCTTCCCGCCTTACAAGAAAGTGGGATCCCTAGTTGGAGCCTATGTTGGAGCTGCCTTTGTTTTCTATGCCCATCACAAATTTCATTTTTTAAATGCTCGAAATCTAAAGATGGTTTTCATATTTTCCCTTTGAGGTATCAAGATCTCCGAAGATTTATCATGCGAATAGCGATGATTGTTATACTCTCGAAACGAGTCCTACCTTTCGTTGAAACTTTTCCTCTTTTGTTCTACCTCGGGATCTCGTAGGTCGGATACTGTAAGTCATATAAGTCACACGCCCCAGGCTATGAAACAACGAAATCGTTTTAATATTTTACTCAGGACAGTAATAAGGGTAAAGTTTTCCCCAACCCATGTTTAAACGTCATCTGGGTTTCGCACCTCGACGTTCTCCAAATCCAAAATTTTAATGTCGTAGCCCTGATAGCTGAGAACACGAGGTCCTTATTTTAGCAACCTGTGTTAAAGTTAAAGGTAAAAGCTAAACCGTGGTAAAATTCTATCGGCAATTCGCCACTCGGCGTTATCTTTTTCAAAAGTTACACCGTCTAAATCCCGACTCACGAAATCACGATAAGGATATAAACGTAATTAATCAATCACTTAATCTAAGTTTATCTTCCCTTTTAATTAAGTCATGTTATCGTGATCTCGCGGTTCCGCAGCTCGGCATGCTGACTTTTCGGAAATGCATTTTCGAAGCTCCGAGTTGCGATATGGGGAATATAATAATTATGAAATTAATTGAGCCCCTAATCACGATTACCTTTTTATTAACCAAAATCGGTGATCGCAGTCTCGGGTGTTAGAGTTTCAAAATGTTAAAGTAAAATCCCCGATATAACGAGTATCGAAACATTGATTAACGTTGGTAAAACCAGATTAATTAAGCTAAATCAATTTATCCCATGTTTTGATGCTTGCATGTCTTACGAGGTAGCCTTATTCCTTCCGTGCACCAACTGATATTTCAAACCGCCAAAATTTATGGCATTAATTAGGAAATAGGGAAAATCGACGAATAAGATCGGATTTTTATGGCAAAATTTATTTCTAAAGATGATTTGACAGAATTGTTCTGAAAGGTACAAAGTTTTTTGAATATATATAAGAGTTGTGGTTCATTATAACAAATGCATTTTCATATCACACAGAGCACCTTATCTCGGAGCAAACTGACTTCTGTATGTATACATATTTCTATCGTAGAAGAGCTAAAACACAAGCTTCAGCCATGGCTCTGCGAAAAGCATCCGAAGCCAGTGTTGAGGTCTCGGGTTAGGGCTCGGACAATGTTGTTGATACTTCACCTCGAACTATCGACTCGGTCCCAAATTGGTCTTTTGTTTCAGATGTTCTGCAAGAAGAATTGGTGAATTATTCTGATGACTCAAGTGACAACGAAAAAGATGATATAACCACCAAGTACAAAATATTCATCCAATCCAGATGAGAGAGAGCAGACCAAGAGTCCGAAAGTAGAAATAAAAACTCCCGACCCTCCGAAGAAGCAGAGTCTGATTACTACTCTGGGAAAATCAGCAAAACAGGTCGAAGAAACTATCACATCGGTTACTCCCTTGCAATTGACTCAGGGAAATATTGAAGCAGGATGGATATTCAATGAAGAGTTGAGGCCTATAAGGGTAGAAGAACTCCCTCCGAATGAGTTTTTCTTCGATAAGAAGAGAAAGGTAGTAGTAAAAAGGGAATTCTATCAGGAAGGAGAGTCGACTGCCAAGAAATATAAAGTTATAACTGATGGAAAAGACAAGAAAAATGAACAATTTGTGACCGATATAGCAGGGACATTAGGATCATATGCCTCGGTGAATCAGTTTTTAGTCGGACTTCTAAAAAACCAGCTGAAAAGAAAGAATCGCCTTATCAAGACCCTAGAAGCCAGACTAGCCACAACAACAGAAACTGCCAAGGACCAGGCGAGCGTCGGAATAGAGCATGCCAGGTTGGCCGATAAAAGAGATATAGAACTACTTAAGACTAAGCCCAAGCAAGAACAGCTGGTGGTCCGATATGGTCAGATGAAAGAGAGCCAACAAAGAGATTTAATCCAACAATTGCAGGCTAGGGTGCAAATCGCCGAAAGCAAAGCGATAGATATTGGGATGTTTCAGTCCCAAGCGATGGAGATTCGGGGCAGAGTCTCTCCGGCTCAAAAAAAATTGCTCGACAAGGTAGGGGAGATTAGGGACAATTGCTTGTTGGTTAATCAAATTTTGGAGAACTTATCTGCCAGAGAAAGGGAAGTGGGAGCAGCACGGGTCGCCTTCCAGGAGGCTGTGATAGCCACAAACAACAGGGGTTCGGGAAGCACTCCCATGTTCACCATTTCAGAACAAACTTGAGAAAACATTCTATTAAAAGAATGGGAACACAACATCGCCAAAGGCAAGCAACAAGCCAAAAAGATAATGAATTCCTTATAAGAGGCTTTTAGTTCTATAGACGACGATATCCTAGGCATTGAGAGTGGAGGTAATGTCGAGGCGTTGATGCAAACGGATATGGAAAAATTCTCGCTTGATCTGAGGGAAAAATAGCAAATAGCTTCGGCCGAGATTTCTCAAATGACTATGGTGGACATAGTCCAAATAGACAAAGGCATGATTAGACCAAGCACGCAATTATTGACCATCGACATCATAGACGGATAGATGGAAGATAGGCTGTCGTAGTTAGCCCAAGAGTGTTACTTCTTCGAAGCCAGCTGTCAAGCAGAACCATCGCGGATGATATCTCAATTGGTTGAAAGATGTGTCGCCTGTACCGAGCACGTGTGAGGACAAACGTCTGGCACCAAGTGAAGACAGAGAAGAAGAAATGGAGCGATTGCTCTCCTCCCTGTCATAACTGAAATTTTGAGACTATTGAGATTCTATCTTTGTAAAATTATATAAATATACCACAGAAAGAAATGAAAAGGGTTGGACCTTTTTGTGTCGATTGTAATAGAGTTTTTTACAATTTTTGAGAGTTAATACAAAGCAAATCTGAAGATTCTCAATTCCATCATGACTGTGTTATGAGTTTGTTTCCTTGTATCTCATATTTTCATTTCATTTCATATTCATAACTGATGTGCTTCGTTATAATTTAGTACGAACACTACTATAGCGAATGAATTTTGGTTTTTTAATTGTTTACTATTTTCCTTTGTACCAGCTATCAGCGGGTATAAGACCAGCCAACACTTTCGGAATTCTACACATATTATATGCTACATCGGGTTATTTCTTTACAATTTTCCTCTCCTGTTTATATGTGAGATTCTCCCTTGATAGGAGCCTTACATCATAGACAGCTAAATGTTTTTCTCCCACCTCATACATTTTATTAAGATATAACTTAGTTACGGGAAAGAGCCTTTGATTTGCATCCATATTTTATTCCTGAAACCGTAAATTCTCTTTCATACGACCAAATTGAGGTAGCACTTAATCTCTCCCTGAAATTTTTCCTACTTTTACTGTTCCTCCATGACTGTCCCTGTACCAACACAGCCCAATATCGAACCTGGATTATCAAACCAAACGCACATTGCCTTAAACATTTTCGACACTATTCTTAAAACAACTACTAACCGGGTCGAACTTGAACGTTCATGGGCAGCCATTGAACAAGATATAACTATCCAGGAATAGTTGGAAGCTAGACAACGCCAACGTAGAAATATTCCCTAGTTTCCTTTGCCAAAGGTTGACGTTTCTCTCTTCTCCACCTTTTACCCACTTTCGGATGCCTAGACACTGTACTTCTAAGCCTTAAGTACAGACTCTGGAACAACATCGGTGATACCCTCTATCGCCATTTATATTGATTCAATATTTTGACGATGTCTCACCTACGATGAAGTTGAGAAAGATTTGAACGACTGTCCGTCTGGAGCATGTGTCGGTCATATGTTTGGGTATGCCACTGCCCAAAAGATCTTACGAGTGGGTTATTTCTTTCCTTCTTTGTTTAAGGACTGCATTACTGTCGTCCAGAAATTCCATGCTTTCCAAACTTATAACAACAAGATAAGATCTCATCCTGCTCCTTTACACCTTGTAGTTTCTGTCAGTCCATCCTCTAAATGAGGCATCAACTTCATGACATGTAACCCTCACTTGACCGGGGGGCATGGATACATTATTGTAGTTGTGGATTATTTCACTAAATGGGCTGAGGCAATGCCTACATTAGATGACACTGGGAAAAATATAGCATTATTCATATTCAATCATATCATTACTCAGTTTTGTATCCCTCAAGATATCGTTACTGATCACAGTAGTCATTTTTGAAATTTTATGATGTTTGAACTTACTTAAAAGTTCAGTCTTCGTCATGAAATCTCAACCCCCTATTACCCATAGTCCAATGGCAATAAACACAGTTCTCATTACTATGCTTTGACAGATGATAGGAATTCATAAAACAAACTGGAACACAATGCTATTATCATCATTATGGTCCTATTGGACATCTGTAAAGTCTCCCACAGGGTTTACACCTTTCCAGCTAGTCTATGGTATCGAAGCTATTTTTCGATTGAATGTGAGATATTGTCTTTGAAATTGGTCTTTGAAATTATCCCAAATACCTATGTCGAAGAAGAGCATCTTTTGTATTTGATGCAACTAGATGAAACCCGTTGCGATGTCGCCTTATTTATTGAAACCCAAAAGAAACGTGTTAAAGCCCAATATGACAAACATGTCAAGCCACGTGTTTTTTCTGAAGGTGATCTAGTTATTATTTACGAACAAGATCATGATTTGCTAGGGGGCGGTAAATTCGAGGCCATGTGGCAAGGTCCTTACATTGTCAAACGTTTGTTGGAGATGGGAGCTTATGAGCTAGTTGATTATTATAGAATCCCTTTGAGTGAACCCATAAATGGGTTTTACTTAAAGAAGTACTATGCTTAAGTCATTTTTGCATGAGTGCTTGTACTTTAGTGTATTATACTTTAGTCTTCTTTTTCGTTGTTTGGTTTTGAACTTCAACTTCTTACCTTGCATTGTGTTTGGTTTCCAGATGTCAGTGTCTTCGCTACCCTACATTGGCTTCGCTGAGGGTGCTAGTCGCAACACTAGTAACTTAGCATCTGCTTCTTGGAAAATCTATGCACCTACGGATGAATTTATTAGTGTACATGGTGTTTTCCTTGGTCGTGAAACTAATAATATTGTGGAATACAATGAAGTCATCGAATTATTGATCGATGTTGTTTCACTTGGAATTTTCCATATTATTGTACGACTCGATTCCCAGTTAGTAGTCCTATAGTTGAGTAATGTTTACTCCATTCGAATTCCTATGTTATTAAGGGTATTTTTACGAATTTGCCTCTTGGAACGTCATTTTGATTAAATTGAATATCAACACATTCCTAGATGTGTAAATACATTAACAGATGCATTAGCTAATTATGTGTTAGACAAACATTTGAGAAATTTATAAAATCCAATCACAATTTGTATATACAACAAGTAAGCCGATAGAAGCCTCATATATATATATAATGATAAAAGTGTTACAAAAAGTGTTTTTTTCCGAAGACCAAAATATCAAAAATGTGAATCACATGGCTTTATATACAAATAGAGCATCAAGGATGTTGCTCGCTATAACATGCGACTACCCGTGCTAATTTATGGAGCAGTCTACCAATGGAAGAAGACATGCCCACTGTGTGGAATTGATAATGCCTTGGGATATCGTCGATGGAGGTGTCTGGGATTTTCATCGTGAGCCCCTCTATATTCTACTATAGGATCTCATAGTCATCAACAAATACTCCTTCTATGTCATCTATCTCCCCTCGCCTCCGGATGGGGGATGAACCTAGAGGTCGGTAAGGTTCAACGTTTGCATCGTCAAAAGATCTTTTGATTAGTCATTGGATAAATAAATATCTACAAACATTTTATATTAAAAATCACAAAAACAAATCATAAAAACAAAATGTCATTCTTACCTATGTCCCCCCATTGGGAACCCTCAGGAAGAACCAACTCTGGATCACCTCAGAATTCTAAACCGGCATAGGCATAGACGTCGACCAACTACTTAGGGACAATAGAAATGAAGACCTTGGATCATACCATTCTAGTCCAGGTTGTGACAGATTATTGATGATTTTTACTGACGCATAGATTCACTTTGTATGTCTCGTCTCTATGTTCGAATTTGAGTCATTTTAGTGCATAGATCCACAATGTATTATGGGTGGCTATATTGTTATGTTGATGCTTGATTGTTTGCAGGTCCCTGACCAATGTGCTCCTTGTTTCCAACACACACATTCTACAAAGTATTTCGGCTGTTACAAGTTCCATTCTCATACTTTGGGGGGCATTCTGTTACACATTATTTTGGTCACCCTAGTGATCTGACAACATGTTTTCATGTTCCGAAAAAGAGTCTTTCTTCATGAGGAAAGTGACTGACTTTATCTTCTAAAAAACCCTATTAAGGAAGGTCGTCACAGGCTGCACCATATGCATATTGAAATGATCCCTAATCGTCTCCCTCTTCCCCAAATATAGGTTATGAAATCTCCGCAAGATTCCCTACAAATAGGGTGCGACGATGTCAAAATACTAAGAAAATGGGAAGTTTCGCGAAAGTTCTAGAAGGGGATATTCTAGAAGGTGAGGTGGAATCCATATGGTTGGGATCTTACTTGCTTCTTTGATTTGGTGGGATCATCCTAATCTCTTCAACCATATCTCTTTACCTTATATAAAGAAGGATCTCTCATGGAAAAGGTTAAGTACAGAAGGTTGATTCAAGCAAGATCATTATTGAATAGGTTAATAATTGGATGAGGAATTCTACCTCAGTTCATATTTGAGGGCTTCATTTTAGTTCATCAAGTCATTGCAGACCTTCTCCATTCAATGTCGGAGCAACTGTGTGTGTTGGAGAAAAGGTTCATCAGAAGGGGACCTTGCAACATCAAGGCTTTGGTTGTAATCTCCACTTTCATTTTAATATGATACAGTGATATGTTTATTTCTCATAAAACTTGTTTTGTTTTATTGTATGATTCGTTGATCACATACATAGGTTCTTGTTGAGTATATTATTGCTTTCACTTGGGTTGGCTTGTGTTCCCTTGCAGATTCAATATCATAGGAGCCTGGGAGTGGACCTAGGATGACAACGACAAGACGAGGTGATATTTAAATGGTATGTTTCCCATCTCTTGTTAGATAATAAACTCAATGATTAGAGATTAGGGAAAGCGTCATATTATGTCATGTTTTGTTCTAGATCTAGGTGGATCTAGGGAGATCTGTTTATGTCCGCATTTACTGATAAGTCCCATAAAACTCAAGTCAAACACAATTACACCACAACAGAAAGGGAAGGTTTGGCCATGGTGTATTCTTTACAAAATGTTTGATACTATCTATTAGAGGGTGATTTTAAGTTTTTCACTGACCATTCCGCTTTAAAATATCATGTTAACAAAATTGTCTTAGAAGGAAGAATTTGTAGATGGTTGTTTCTTTTTCAGGTGTTTTACTTTGAATTTATTTTCAAACCTAGGAAGTTAAATGTGGGATGTGATCACCTATCAAGGCTAGAAACTGGAAAAAGTGATGGACTTGTTGATGACCAACTACCAGATGTAGATTTGTTTCACATATAAACTATCCCAGACTACTTATTAGACATTTCATTGTTCCTCACAACTGGAAAATACCCAGAGTACTATTCCTTAACTCAAATGCACCATATTGTTGTTCGGGTAGCAAATTATCATCTTATCAAAGGACAATTGTACAAGCTAGGTTTGGACAATATCCTGAGAAGATGTGTCTTGGATCATGAGAGATCTGGTATTCTTTAGGAATGTCACAACAGACTTGCGAGAAGACATGTTGCAGGTAAGGCTACAAATTTAAAGATATTATAGGCTTGGTTATGGTTGCCTACAATTTTTAAGGACACCAAAGCATATTCTGAAGCATGTGATGTTTGTCAAAGGATAGGTAAGCCTTCACAGAGGGATGAGCTACCCTTACACCTTGTTCGAGCTCTATAGGCATTCAAAAAATAGGTTGTCGATTTAATTACTCCTATCATCCCACCGACGTGCCATTACAAGGAAAGGTACATCATTACCAAAACATATTATCTTACATGATGGGATGAAGTCACACCAGTGTGGGACTATTCTCCTGATACAATGACCATATTTATTTTTGAAAATTGCATTACTTGATTTGGTTTCCCTCGAAGTCTAACCAGTGATCAGGGTGTGCATTTCATAAATAGAACTGTAGCTACCCTCACCCACTAATTTTTTATTCAACACCATAAGAGCATCCCTTACCATCCACAAGTTAAGAGGACAATGGAAGTGTTGACCAAGGTATGTTGTGCAAACTGTGAATAATGGGATGAAATATTTCCAGTGGTACTTTGGGCTTATTGGATCAACACAAAGAAGTTACACAAATATACCCCTTTCCAATTAGTTTATGGACTAGAATCCATGGTACCCGCTGAATTTATTTCACCAAGTCTATTCCTTGCGCAAGATACCAAGATGATGATGATGATGATGATGAATCCATCACAACCAGAATTACGGAACTGATGTAGTTGGATGAAGCCATATTTTTATCATACTTTCATCAGACAGTGGAAAAGGCTCACCAGAAGGCTTGGCATGATTGACATATCAAAATAAAATCATTTTTGCAGGGAGATAAGGTTCTAATATACAACAGTAAATACCAAAAGTATCCTTGTAAATTACAAATTCATTGGCTTGGGTCGTTTATTGTTACGGAGGTACGTGAATCTAGACCAGTTATACTTGCACAACTCAATGGTATCCTTTATCCTAGTTGGGTGAATGGTGCATTCTTGAAACCATACATCTGATATCAATAGGAATTATTTCACAACCCTCCTATGTTGGGAGTGGAAATAATAAGTAGGAATTTCATTTAACATATTTTTTTCCTGTATTGTTGGTGTTGGATTACTGAGAGGGGGGGTGAATTAGTAATAGAGCAATTTAATCATTTTTAACCATATAATCCAAATGTTATATCAATATAGCATTATCATCCAATAACTCTAGAGTAAATAAGAAATGAACAAATGAACAATCATACACATACACAGTACACCAGTGTTTTACATGGAAACCCAAAGCGAGAGAAAATCACAGAATGTTTTTTCTTATATGTCTTGAAGAATTACATTCATTGGAAGCACCAAATTCCTTTGTTTTCCAGCTGCAACTAGAAGGAGGCTCCAACCCCCTAGTTTTTCAAGCTACAACCTGAGGGAAGCTCCAACTCCCCAATTCTCTGGCTACAACCCCTTATGTTCTCCGTCTACAACCACCTATCCTTGCCCCGTCCAACTGCCCTGAAGTAGAAGTAGAATGATGGAACCATTGTCACACTATCACTGTGATATATACTACTATAAACTTGTACCAATCAACCTGTAATCAACCTGTACCATAAACAAGTGCATCGGCCATGCACCAACCTGTACCTCAACCTATAATCAACATGTACCATAAACAAGTGCATCAACCAAGCACCAACCTGTACAAAACATGTACCATGAAAAATTGCATCAACCATGCACCAAACCTGTACCTCAACCTATAATCAACCTGTACCATAATCAAGTGCATCAACCATGCACCAACCTGTACAAACCCTTGACCATGAACAAGTGCATCAACCATGCACCAAACCTATACAAATAACCTGTCACAACAACATGTCCGAACAACCTATCAGAACAACCTGTCTCATCAATATTATCAACCAAATCATATCTACTCACCGATATCAATCACCAAGACAACTCTCAAATATGTGCATCAACCAACCATAACAAAAAAACTCATTATCATCACCAAGATCAATATGTTCTTCTAATAATATACCTATACAAGTATGCTACATCATCTATAAACCAAGTGTCAACAATACTACTAACAAGTGCCTCCATCCATGTAGCAAGTATGTACCAATCATGAATCACCTACTCATCAACTATGACTCATCAATATGTACCAACATCATCAACTATACACCTCATGTATGTGCCAACTCATCAACTACTTGTCTCAACCATGTACCCAACATGTACCTTAACCAAAATCCCTCATCAATTTCATCATCCAAATATGATTTTTAACTCTATAATAGACCTGGTGTATATGATCACATAACTACAAACCTTCATTAACTTTAACAACAAGAGACTAGCATTTGCATCAAACTTTTCTTTAGTTTCACATGACTAGTTTTGGATTAGTCAACAACCCTAACTTGAAATAATCATAACTATGTACCTGTAATGAATAAGCATTTGAAAGTGATAGTAAAAATGGCATACCTTGTTGAATTTTGGCTTATTCTAGAGAGAGACCTTGTAGAGTGTTCCTCGCACAGAATATTTGTTGAATCGATCTGAAAATGTTACACATAATACTAAATATTGTAGTATAACCAACACATTTGGTATTACTAAATTTGGATATGTTATGAAGAAGTTATGACGATTTTACCCGAAACACCTGTTTTATACTAGTTTTAGGACTAGCCATAAACCCTATTTTCCATGGAGTGTAACTCCAAAAATACAATGACCCACAAGCTGAATTTTTTACCACGGATACTTGGGTATGTTTCCTCAATGGTCTATCAATATCATAGTTTGAAACATTCAAGAAAAACATTTATTGAGAAAATGGTGAGATGACCTGTAAATAACATACCTTAGAAAGCATCATCAAAAGAATTTATCCTCCCTTGAATTCTGACCCTCTTTTCTTCACATTCCCTCTGAAATTCAGCTTAGATATCCTTTGGTTACCTCAGTCACCTATAAATGTTCATTATGCTAAAGTGCGATGTAAAATGAGAGATCCTTGTCTCTTATTTATACTCTCCATCTTCTAGGTCACTTAACCTATTTCTAGGTCACTTAACCCATTTCTAGGTCACTTAACCTATTTCTAGATCACTTAACCCATTTATATGTCACTTAACCTATTTTCCTCATTTTTAGGGTTAACCACTTTCCATAATTATAAATTTCTCCATTACTTTATCATTTAAATATTCCTCCTTGACTTAGCCACCTCACTTTATAATTGAAATAATCTTCTTTGATTTTGTCACTTCACTTTATTATTTAAATAATCTTCTTTGATTTTGTCACTTCATTTTATTATTTAAATAATCCTTCTTGAATTTGTCACTTTAATTTATCATTTAAATAATAATTTATTCTTTGCAATCTCTTTGACTTCTTTGACCTTTTGGGGCTTCAAGCCAGCATATGAGGGTCCTCCAACTTCGTAAGGCCATAACTCTCAAACTGTGAGGAGTTATGTGACGTTCCACATACCAACAGAAATGGAATGACATGTAATATCCATTTAGAATAGTCTTCCCTTAAAATATTTCAAAACACATACCATTATCCATCAAACAAACTTGGGTCCATTACCCAAACCTAGATTCTCCAACTTCTCATGGCCATAACTCTCTAACCGTGAGGAGTTATGTGACGTTCCATATACCACCAGAAATGGAATGACATGTACTATCCATATATAATAGTATTACCGTCAAATATATTAAAACACATACCATTATACATGAAACAACCTTGGGTCCATTACCCAAACCTTTGTGCTACCATAATTCACTACCGGACTTTCTCCAAGGGTTGAAATCAATCTACAATATCACTCTCCAATAGTTGACATCAATGAAAACCAATGATCCATATGAACTATCCATAAACCTAATCCAATTGTCTGACAATATCCCCCTTTGGCATTGATGGAAACACCAACATTGATGGCAACACTTAGTCATGATAACATGCATTCTTATACTCTTTATCAATGCTTCTATCTCTCGCCCTTTGACATCAATGGAAAAGGGTATCTCCTTTTGGGGCTGCTCCCCCTGACTGGACTCTCCTTGGGGTTGCTCCCCCTGTCTACATGCCTTTAATTTTTCTTTGTGTTTATAATCCTATGAATACTCTCTTCCCCTTCATATGAATAATAAATTCCCCTTTGACAAAGGGTATCACTTTGAATTCATTTCGGTCATTCTTCCCTTGTGACCATTGCTCCCCCTGGAACCATGCCTCTATGCTCTTTCTCTAAGCATGAATATGATAAATCTCTCCCAACCTGAACTATCCTGTTTATGTTGCTTCCTCATGTAGATCTAAGACATATAAGATAAGCATTAAAAATAATTCATTTTGGAGTAGAAATTAATCTGAGTCTCTGGTGAAGATACTCAAAGGATTCTCTTGGAATCGGTTTTGTAAAGATGTCTACCACTTGTTCTTTTGTGCCCACATATTCAACATTGATGTTCTTCTCTGCAACCTTTTCCCATAGAAAATGATACTTTATTGGAATGTTCTTCGTCTTGGATTGAATCACTGGGTTATTTGAGATACTGATGGCGCTTGTATTATAAAAATAGATTGGAATGGGATCATGATGTAGGAGCATCGCAAGGGAATGAAAGCATAGCCAACAGCGAGACAACGCAAAGATAAGAGACAGCTGGAAAAGCACTGAGCACATTTTTTGAAAATGTTTTGGAATATTAATGAAGTCACTAAGTGGAGGCATGCTTGTATTATTTTAAAAGGACCTTGAGCGATCCGCTCTCGTCCATAGTAGATAGGAGCCTTTATGTGTAATGAATGTAGGTAGATAGAATTTAATTCTTAGATTAGACAGTTTTAGAGCGCAAGAGGGGAATGGGATATAGACACCCTCATTGTATAGTTGTAGGATGATTATGTCAATAGAGCGTAGAGAAGAGAGAAGAGAGTTGTAGTTGAAAACACCCATGTATAGAGATTTGAATTAATAGAAAGAGATTTGATTCAAATTCATGGTGTCGTATTTGCTCTCTGTGTATGCATGTTGAATGTTATGCTCATGGATGTTTGTTTTCTGTTATACATTTTCTTTATATGTTGTGTACATGATTTCATGCTTTGTGTTTGAAGTCTGAGAGAGAGTAAGAAATGAGTTTCAATTGTTTCTTTATCTGAGCAAGAGTTCCTGCAAGGAGTGCATTGAAGTTGTCTGCAAGGAGGGTGTTGACAAGAGTTCATAGTTTTATCTCTGAAATCTCAGGAGGGTTAACGTTATTCTCATTCTCGTAGAAGTGAAAGTTGAGCACAGGAGCCGTGCAAGGAGTGTGTAGGCCGAGTAAAGTCTCAAGGTTTTTGAACCTGAGAAATTGCTGAAGGACTACTGCTGCAGGGAGTGCGCAGAGTCGAAGGATTTCAATTGTTTGAAGTAATTGAAGGATTCGTTGCAAGGAGTGCGTGCGGGAGTCTTCTTTAATACTTGGAGTTGGAGAAAGCTCAGGAGGGATAGGGTCTTTGAAGTTGCCAAAGAAAAGCATAGAAGGTTGGTGCCTTGAGGAATTGAAAGGAGGCGTAGCAAGTTTGTGTTGCAGGCGGGTAAGTTTTGCGAAGAGGAACTTGTTCAAATTTGCAGGAATTGTCAAGAAGGAAGAGAGGGACGGTCGTAATTCTCCGTGGAGAATTCACGAAGTCCCACGAGCCGTCAGATCTCATAGATAAGTGGGAATATTATGGTGGCCGCTATTCTGAAGCACAAGCCCAAGGGAAACCAGAGCTGTTGATCAAGATCAACGTGGACCGTTGGATCTACCCCTCAAAGTTCATTTCGGGAATTCGTGGGTCAAAGGACCGAAGCTTTGATTTTTAGACTTGCAAAATTGCGAAGTCCGAGGTGGGCCCGTGGAAGAGATGCGTGGATGTGTGTCGTCTATGAAAGAATTCAATACCTCGTTGACCTCTCGTGTCTCAGGGATTCACGAGACAAGAGCCTGGAGTTCGACATCGAAACTCATGAAGCGGCGAGAAGCGAAAAGTGCTAGAGTTAGGCCTAGTTGGTGGTCATCCACGGAGGGTGGTGAAAAGAGAAGGAGCGTGCCCGTATCGACATTTCAGGTATCACGAGATTTGGAAGCAAGAGTTGGGATTTTTGACTCACGAACTCGCGAGTGGCGAGTTGTGACAAGTGCTTAGGCACATCAGAAGTTTGGGTCTCGGAAGGTGAAGAGTTGAATATTTGGGAGGAGAAGTTGCGAAGTCGTGAACTCCAAGGTTCCGAAAATCGTGAGAAACACGACCTCATCGTTTGGTCAAAAGAATGTTGGAATTGAGGCTTTGTGTTCAATCACGTGAGCTCAATTCGTAAGGACCTATGGAGAAGCACCATTTTGTGTGTGTTGGATTCCTCGAAGAGGAATCGAAGAGTCAATCCGACTCAAGGGTAGGAAGTAGAGTGATCATGTAGCTGATTGCCGAACCGAGGGCCGATAGGGTCTGCGTCTGCACCATATGGTATCAAAGCCTGATTCTTGTTTGTATATTTTAGGCAGGAAAAGCGAGAAGGAATTTCAACCATGCCACCGAGGAGAAGAGACAGACAAACACCCGATCCACCAGAGGATAGGGAGGTGTCAAGAGAAAGAGGTAGGCAAGTGCAGAATCCAAAAGTGGAAAGAGATATGCATGACATTCGCACCAGACTCGTGGATGTGGAAATAAAACAAAGGTGCACAGCTGATATTGGAGATGTCAGTGAGTTTGAAAGAAAAGATGACACTGGACATGAAGAAGAAGAAGTCACAGCAGAGGATGCAGCAAATGAATTCTTGATTAGAGTTGTTGCAAGAATGAGTGCAAGAGCCAAAATGGAAATTCTAGTTTATGAGTGAAACTTGGATGTTGAAGAACTTCTAGACTGGATTAGAGATCTGGACACATATTTTGACTATGAAGATGTCGAAGAAGACAAGAAGGTCAAACATGCTGTCACGAGACTTAAAGGACATGCAACATTGTGGTGGGATGAACTATAAGCTGACAGACGTTGCCAAGGTAAGAAGAAAATCAAGAGTTGGGATAGGATGATTGCAAAGATGAAAGTGTAATTCATTCCCAGGGATTATCAAATTACTCTGTTTCGAAGAATGCGGAATTTGAGACAGAAGCTGATGACATTGAAGGAGTACACTGAAGAGTTCTACAGGCTAAACATCAGAGCAGGTCATTGTCAAAGTAATGATGAAAAGGTTGCCAGGTATATGAATGGCCTGAGATATGAAATTCAGGATGAGATGACCATGATGACCATCTAAACGATGGAAGATGCTTATCAAATGGCTCTAAAAGAGGAAGAGAAGTTGAGCTGAAAACAAAGTCAAAGAGGCTGAGGCAGAAGTCAAGCCAGGGGAAAATCAGTCGTCCAATATAGAAATCAGAAGCCTAAGGAAGAATGGAAGAAACCTCAGATTGAGAGAGGTGGAAGTTCACAGAAAGGGCAATATGCTGGACAGAGAAGGCAGTATGATGATCAGAGAGGAGAGTATGTTGATAACAACATTTTTCCTCGTACTAGAGGTAGAGGAAGAGGAAGAGGCGGAGTGATAAAATGCTTCACGTGTGGAAAGGACGGACACGAGTATTATGAATGTCCAGACAAGAAGAAAGAGGAAGGATAGACTCACATCATCGAAGCACAGAGGCAAAATGTTGAGGTAGAGGATGTTGAAGATGAAGATCGTTGATGATGCGAAAAGCTCTTTTGACACCAGAGAAGGAGGTGGAGAGTTCAGTCCAAAGAAACAGACTTTTTTAGACTGCATGCAAGGCCAAAGACTGGAAATGTAAAGTTATTGTGGACAGTGGTAGCACAGAAAATCTCATTTAAACAGAGATGGTAGAAAAACTGGAGCTGGAGATGATTTATCATCTAAGCCCATACAGAGTTTCGTGGTTGCAAAAAGGACATCAGGTAAATGTCACTAAGAAATGTTTAGTTGAGTTTAAAATAGGAGGGTATAAAGATGAAATACTATGTGATGTTATTCCTATGGATGTTTGTCATCTATTTCTGGGTAGACCGTGGCAATATGACAGGAATGTGATTCATGACGGGAGAATGAACACATACACCCTAGATAAGAATGCGAGAACTCACATGTTGTTGCCAATCAAAGATAAAGAAATAAAATCGAAGGCGAGCAACACTGTACTTCTCATGAGTGGGAAGGAACTTCTTACAGAGGTTAATAAGAAGGAGGAACCACAATGCATTGTGGTCAGGAAGCCAAAGATTGTTTTAACCAGCACAAGGGTAGATGATTTACTAGGAGAGGTTCAGGAACTGCTGGAAGATTTCGCTGACATAGTAGTGGATGAACTACCTCGTTCGTTGCCATCGATCAGAAGTGTGAGTCATCATATTGATCTCATACCTGGAGATATTTTTCCAAACAAAGCAGCGTACAGATTGACGCCGCAGGAGAACGAAGAGGTCAAAAGGCAAGTCCAGGATTTGTTGGAAAAAGGTTTGGTTAGAGAAAGCTTGTGTTTGTGTGCTGTTCCGACAGTACTCAGTCCGAAGAAAGACAGAGGCTGGAGGATGTAACTGACTCGAGGGAAATCAACAAAATAACCATCAAGTATAGATTTCCATTGCCAAGGATGGATGATCTGATGGATTGCTTGAGTGGGGCCAATGTTTTTTCAAAGATTGATTTGAAAAGTGGTTATCACCAAATCTGCATGAGGGAAGGTGATGAATGGAAGACAACATTCAAAACCAATGAAGGGTTATACAAATGGCTTTTCATGAAATTTGGTTTAACAAATGCGCTGAGTACTTTCATTGGAAAGTTTGTCATTGTGTATCTGGATGACATACTGATTTTCAGTAAAACAAAGGCAGAGCATCTGAAACATTTGGCTACAGTGATGAAGAGGTTACATCAAGAGAAGATGTTGATAAACATGAAGAAATCCTCATTCATGAAGACAGATCTCATTTATTTGGGTTTTGTTATTTCTGCAGATAAGTTGAGGATGGATCCAGATAAGGTGGAGGTGATTAAGAATTGGCCATCACCAAAGAGTATATTTGAGGTGAGAAGTTTTCATGCATTGGATAGTTTCTACCGGAAGTTCATCAGGAATTTCAGTGGAATTAGTGCACCGATGATGGACACAGTGAAGAAGAGACACAAATCTTTTCACTGGACGGAAGAGGCTAAGAAAAGCTTCAATTTGCTGAAAAGGAAAATTACGGAACAACCATTTCTGGTGTTGCTTGATTTCCAAAAGACATTTCAAGTAAAATGTGATGCAAGTGGATTTGCAATAGGGGAAGTCTTGAGTCAAGAAGACAGATTGATAGCATACTTCAGAAAGAAGATGAATGAAGCGAAAGTGAAATACTCCACATATGACAAGGAGTTATATGCTATTATACAGGCATTGAAGAAATGGATACATTACTTAATTCCTAAGGAGTTTGTCTTGTATAGAGATAAGCATGCATTGAAATTTGTGACTCAATAGGAGAAGTTGAATCAAAGACATGTTAAATGGGTTGAATATATGCAAAATTCCACTTTTGTGATTAAACATATTTATAGAACTGCTAACAAAGTTGTTGATTCTTTGAGCAGGAAATGTTTGCTATTGCAGGAGTTCAGAGTCAAAACATTGGGTTTTGATGAAATCAGGGACATGTACAGAGATGATCCAGATTTTAAAGAGGCATATGAAGCAACTGAGAATCCAATTCTCAAGGACAGAAGCCAATGGGCAGAATACATGATCTAGGAAGGATTACTGTTTAAAGGTAATCAACTTTGTATTCCAAAATGCTCCATGAGGGAGAATTTGTTGAAGGAGAAACATAGTGGAGGATTGGCCAGACATTTCGGTCATGACAAGACGTTTGAAAAGTTGAATGAGTCATATTTTTGGCCAGGAATGCGAGAAGACGTCAAAATATTCGTGGACAGATGTAGAATTTGTCAACATTCAAAAGGAAAGAGGCAGAATGCAGGTTTTTATCAACCATTACCCATACCTGAGAGGTCGTGGGATGCAGTAAACATGGACTTCATATTGGGGTTGGCAAGAACACAAAGAGGGTTTGAATCAATCTTTGTGGTAGTGAATAGATTTTCCAAAATGGCACATTTCATTCCATGTCAGAAAACCAGTGACGCAACTCACATTGTGAACCTGTTTTTCAAAGAAGTCATTCGACTTCATGGCTTACCAAGGAGCATAGTTTCGGATCGAGACACTAAGTTCATAGGACACTTCTGGAGAACCTTATGGAAGAAGCCAGGAACAAACTTGTCGTTTAGTTCAGCTTATCATCCTCAGATGGATGGACAGATAGAAGTCATGAATAGAAGTCTGGGAGACTTGATGAGGAGCTTGGTGACAAAACACCACAGCCAATGGGACAACATATTACCACAGGCAGAGTTTTCTTATCACGAATCGCCTAATAGGAGCACAAGACAGAGTCCATTTCAAATTTTTTATGGCATGCAGCCAAGAGGAATTTCTGAGCTGAGGGATTTAGAACAGATTGCGACTAGGAGCGCTAGTGTAGAAGATTTCACAGAGGCGATGAAGGAACTTCACAGCCAGGTGAAGGAACGATTGCAGAGTTCAAGCCAAGAATATAAGCGGAGAGTAGATCAACACAGGAGAAAAATTCAGTTTGAAGTTGGTGATTTGATCCTTGCACATTTGAGAAAGGAAAGGTTCCCGAGTGGAACATATAATAAACTGGAGATGAAGAAAATCGGACCATGTAAGGTCTTGAAGAAATTTGGGGCGAATGCATATGAGATTGAATTACCCGATGGGATCGGAATTTCTCCAATATTCAATGTCTCGGATTTGTACCCTTATAAAGCTGAGGAAACAGAAGAAGGTAGTGAACAGCCAAAGATTCAAAGGAAAAAACAAATTCCAATTGCAGAAAACCCACAAATGGAGCGCATACTGGACAAAAGAGTTGGTAAGAGGACCAGGCGAAATGAATACTTTGAATACTTGGTCAAGTGGAAGGCCCATCCAGTTGAATATGCTAGCTGGGAGAATGAAGAAGAAATCCAGAAGCATGGATAAACCGTGCTTGAGCTCATGGACAGGAGCCCATGAAAATTTTCAAGCGAGGGAGTATGATGCAGGAGCATCGCAAGGGTGTGCAAGCATAGCCAGCGGCGAGACAACGCAGAGATACGAGACAACTGGAAAAGCACCGAGCACATTTTTTGAAAATGTTTTGGAATATTAATGAAGTCATTAAGTGGAGGCATGCTTGTATTATTGTAAAAGGACCTTGAGCGATCCGCTCTTGTCCATAGTATATAGGAGCCTTTATGTGTAATGAATGTAGGTAGATAGAATTTAATTCTTAGATTAGACAGTTTTAGAGCGCAAGAGGGGAACGGGATATAGACACCCTCATTGTATAGTTGTAGGATGATTATGTCAATAGAGCATAGAGAAGAGAGCAGAGATTTGTAGTTGAAAACACCCATGTACAAATATTTGAATCAATAGAAAGAGCTTCTATTCAAATTCATGGTGTCGTATTTGTTCTCTGTGTATGCATGTTGAATGTTATGCTCATGGATGTTTTTTTTCTATTATACATTTTCTTTATATGTTGTGTACATGATTTCATGCTTTGTGTTTGAAGTCTGAGAGAGGGTAAGGAAAGAGTTTCAATTGTTTCTCTATCTAAGCAAGAGTTCCTGCAAGGAGTGCAGTGAAGTTGTCTGCAAGGAGTGCGTTGACAAGAGTTCAAAGTTTTATCTCTGAAAGCTCAGGAGGGTTAACGTTGTTCTCATTCTCGCAGAAGTGAAAGTTGAGCACAAGAGCCATGCAAGGAGTGTGCAGGCTGAGTAAAGTCTCAGATTTTGTGAACCTGAGAAATTGTTGAAGGACTACTACTACAGGGAGTGCACAGAGTCGAAGGATTTCAATTCTTTGAAGTAATTGAAGGATTCGCCGCAAGGAGTGAGTTCGGGAGTCTTCTTTAAGACTCGTAGTTGGAGAAAGATCAGGAGGGATAGGGTCTTCGCAATTGCCGAAGAAAATCACAGAAGGTTGGTGCCTTGAGGCATTGAAAGGAGGCGTAGCAAGTTTGCGTTGTAGGCGGGTAAGTTTCGCTAAGAGGAACTTGTTCAAATTTGCAGGAATCATCAAGAAGGAAGAGACAGATGGTCGTAATTCTCCGTGGAGAATTCATGAAGTCCCGCAAGCCGTCAGATCTTGCAAACAAGAGGGAAGATTATGGTGTTCGCTATTCTGAAGCACAAGCCCAAGGGAAACCAGAGTCATTGATCAAGATCAACGTGGACCGTTGGATCTACCCCTGAAAGTTCATTTCAGGAATTCGTGGGTCGAAGGACCGAAGCTTCGACATTTAGACTCGCTAAATTGAAAAGTTCGAGGTGGGGCCATGGAAGAGACGGGTGGATGCATGTCGTCTGTGAAATAAGTCAATACCCCGTTGACCTCTCGTGTCTCGGGGATTCACAAGACAAGAGCTGGGAGTTCGACATCGAAACTCACGAAGAGGCGAGAAGCGAAAAGTGCTAGATTTAGTCCTAGCCGGTGGTCACGCGTGGAGGGAGTTGACAAGAGAAGGAGCGTGCCCATATCTACATTTCAGGTATCGCGATATTTGGAAGCAAGAGATGGGAGTTTCGACTCACGAACTCGCGAGTGGCGAGTTGTGACAAGTGCTTAGGCACATCATAAGTTCGCGTCCCGGAAGGTGAATAGTTGAAGATTTGGGAGGAGAAGTTGCAAAGTCACTAACTCTGAGGTTTCGAAAATCGTGAGAAACACGACCACATCATTTGGTCAAAAGAATGCTAGAATTGAGGCTTCGTGTTCGATCGCGTGAGCTCAATTCGTAAGGACCTGTGGAGAAGCACCATTTTGTGTGTGTTGGATTCCCTGAAGAGGAATCAAAGAGTCAATCTAACTCAAGGGCAGGAAGTAGAGCGATCTTGTAGTTGATTTCCGACCTGAGAGTTGATAGGGTCTGCGTCTGCACTAGATCATCATACTCAACCTACATATCTGTCAGAGTTTGTTTCATCCATAGAACCTGTGTACAACATGTTACTGCTGCAATATACTCTACCTCAACTATAGATAAGGATATTAATGATTGTTTCTTACTTAACCATGATACTAAACACTCACCCAGTAGAACGTTTCTCCATTGGTGCTTTTTCGGTCATCAATGCAACCTGCCAAATCTGCATCTATGTAGGAAATAAGTGATAGATCCTTTATTTTTGGATACCATAATCCAAACTCTTTTGTTCCTTTGAGATATCTGAAAATCCTCTTCACTGCTAATAAATGTGATTCCTTTGGTGTTTCTTGAAATTGTGCCACCTATCCAACTACCTTCATTACATCTGGTCTGGATGTTGTCACATATAGTAAGCTACCAATCATTGACCTGTATTGCCTCTGGTCCGTAGACTTTGAATCATCATCTTTTCTCAACTTGAAACTGGTTTGCATAGGATTGGTAACTGGTTTGCAATCTTCCATTCTGATCCTCTTTAGCATTTCTATGATATACTTAGTTTGAGAAATAAAAATTCCTTAGTTTCTTTGGCATATCTGAAGAACCAAAAAGAAGGATAGTTCTCCAAGTAGTTAAATTTCAAATTCATTTTACATATCCTTTGCAAATTTCTGGCTTAACATGTCATTAGTACTTCCAAAACAATATCACCAACATAAATTTCAGTGAGTAAAATATTACCTTGAGTTACCTTGATGTAGAGGTTGTTGTCTGTGCTTCCTTTCCATAGTTCGTAGGGATTTTTGTGATTGTTGTTTCTGAGCATTAATCTTTTTTGAATGTGAATTGATGTATGCACTTCATGTGTCCAAACGATATCTGTCAGTTTGGAATCCATTAGCATTGTTCGAGCCATTTCCTATGTAATTATCATCCATTATGATAATGTTACTTTGTCTCTGAACCACTCTCTGAACCAATATATGAATCCATTCTCTCGTCCACTATCATATATCTATCCAAACCTGCTAAGTGTTCTTACGAATCCATCTCTGTCCATACTGTTCAAGACTCTACTTGCGCAATTCTCCATAATTTTGACCCATTTATCACTATACTATCATCAAGTCTTGATTAATCTATCAAACTCTACTTCTGCTAACTAATTGATCTGAATCTGTCTTCTCAAACTCTACAAGCTTCTTGAAGGATGGTTCTTTGTTCTGTCACAGCTATCACATAGACTCCCCCTGTCTAATATTCATATTACTTGGGAGTCTCTAAGACGGATGGCTCAGAACAAGTCTTGCTTTGATGTGTATTCATAATCATCTTCATTGGTAGATTCATCATCATCTTCATTGGTAGATTCATTATCTCTCTGAGATTTGAATTATTTATTTCTATCTGTGGATTCATCTTTCACTACAATGCATGAAAGTACAATCTCTTGAACTTGTTCCTTATTTACCTGTCCTTCCTTTCTTTCACTTATTTTCCAAACCTTTCTATATATGACATATTTCTTTTTCTCTATAGAATTTTCTTCATCTCGTTTTATTGCCAATCTTGTGATCTATGGTACCTGGTCTATGTTCACATGGTCTTCCTATTTTTTTATCCATACTTTCTTATATCTAATATCAGTATTCTCTTTGATGGAAGTATCGATCATGCTTCTACCATCACTGGCTATCTATCCATAGTTATGTCATTTGTAACACTCAATGTTACATGAGACCACATATGCACTTCTTGCTTGAACATTTCTTTTATAATCCCTGCAATCTGCAACCTTATGTCCAAAGTTAGTACAATAAAAACAATGACCATAAAATAAATTTTCATACCTGGGAGTGAATTATCTTCTTTGTGGCGTGGTCCTTCTGAATTTTTTCCTTTATTGATCATGATCACGATTGAAACTTCTTTGTGGATTGAACATGGGTGGTCTTCTTGAAGATGTATCTTCAATAGATTTCTTAGATTCTGGTTGAGTACTTCTTGATAACTCTTTCTATTTTCTTCATTCTTCTTTTCTAGAAACCTAGAGTGCTTCTCTTCATTCTCTATAACTGATGTGGATGTTTCTGTCTCTTCAATGTTCTTGTTGATCTTGACAATTTTACTTCTCAATGTGACAACTTCTTCGTCAAGCTTCTCAACCTCTTCTTCTTTCTTCATTATCTAAGATTTCTTGACCTCTTTTGTTCTCTTTGCTTCTTCAAGTTGGATTTTCAATGTAATTATTTCTTCTTCCAGTCTTCTCTCTTCTTAGCCAAACTCTTCCTCAAGTTGGTTTAAGTCATTGGTTCTTTCCTTGATATCCATCAATATCGTTTCACTATTTTCTGCTTCTCCCTTTTGTGTTGTTATGTTGGCTTCTAAACATTTTTTTTTTATTCTATAGTTTCTTCAATTCTTCTGGCCTCTTCTAGTTGAGCTCTTAAATTCTTGATGACCTGCTGATCCTTTTCGGAACCTTGAACACTTTCCTTTTGGTTCATCAATTATTTCTTGGATGACTTGTTTTCTTCTCTTTCTTTATTTAGATATTTAATTGCACTGATCATTTTTTCCCTGTAATCAGATTATGCTTCTTCATACTCTTCCTCTTCTGAATCTATCTGACATGATGATCATATTTATTCTTGTTTTGTATCTTCATCTTCTTTGGAATTTTCTGAATCTACGATGGGTGAAGACTATATGTCATGTAACTTATCCCAAAGTTCTTTTGCTGATGAAAAATTACCAACCTTTTCTCTTACCAAATTAGGTAATCCTTCCCAGATGAAATCCATTGTTATTTTGTTATTCTTCCTCAATTTTGTCTTGGCTTCAGTCTTTTCCCTTTTTGAAATATCATATCCTATAACAAATGACATCCAAATATAATGTCCCTGTGCCTGTAAAAATACTTCCGTCCTGATGCTCCACATCTCATAATTAAAACCATGATGACCATTAAACATTGGTACTCCATTCTCATAATAATCCATGATCTCCTTCTAATGGTTAAACCATTTCCTGAAGGAACCGGATATGATACCAATTGTTGGATTACTGAGAGGGGGGGTGAATCAGTAATAGAGCAATTTAATCCTTTTTAACCATATAATCCAAGTTTTATGTGATTGTAACATTATGATCCAATAACTGTAGAGTAAATAAGAAATGAACAAATGAACAATCATACACATACACAGTACACCAGTGTTTTACGTGAAAACTCAAAGCGGGAGAAAACCACATAACGCTTTTTCTTATATGTCTTGAAGAATTACATTCAACGGAAACACCAACTTCCTTTGTTTTCTAGCTGCAACTGGAAGGAAGCTCCAACTCCCTAGTTTCTCAAGCTACAACTTGAGGGAATCTCCAACTCCCCAATTCTCTTGCTACAACAAGAAGGAGGCTACAACCCCTTATGTTCTCTGGCTACAATCGGAAGGTGGCTACAACCTTCTATCCTTGCCCCATCCAACCGCCCTAAAGTCGAAGTAGAATGATGGAACCATTGTCACACTATCACTGTGAGATATACTTCTATAAACCTATACCAATCAACCTATAATCATCCTATACCATAAAAAAGTGCATCAACCATGCACCAACTTGTACCTCAACCTGTACCATAAACAAATGTATCAACCATACACCAACCTGTACAAAACATGTACCATGAACAAGTGCACCAAACCTGTACCTCAACCTGTAATCAACATGTACCATAAACAAGTGCATCAACCATGCAACAACCTGTACAAAACCTGGACCATGAACAAGTGCATCAACCATGCACCAAACCTATACAAATAACCTGTCCAAACAACCTATCACAACAACCTGTCTCATCAATATTATCAACCAAATCAAATATACTCACCAATATAAATCACCAATACAACTCTCAAAGATTTTCATCAACCAACCATAACACAACAACTCATAATCATCACCAAGATCAATATGTGCTTCTAATAATATACCAATACAAGTATGTTACATCATCCATAAACCAAGTATCAACAATACTACTAACAAGTGCTTCCAACCATGTACCAAGTATGTATATATCATGTATCAACTGTGCATCAACTATGACTCATCAAGATGTACCAACATCATCAGCTATACACCTCATGTATGTGCCAACTCATCAACTACGTGTCTCAACCATGTACCCATCATGCACCTTAACCAAAATCCATCTTCAATTTAATCATCCAAATATGATTTGTAACTTTGTAATAGACCTGGTGTATATGATCACATACCTACAAACCTTCATTAACTTTAACAACAAGAGACTATCATTTTCATCAAATTTTTCTTTAGTCTCACATGACTAGTTTTGGATTAGTCGACAACCCTAACTTGAAATAATCATAACTATGTATCTGTAATGAATAGGATCTGAAATTGATACACAATGTTCTTAAGTGTATTTTATGAAATTCCTCCAGGTGTCACAACTTGGAACCTCTCAGAAAAGGAGTTATAGAAAAAATGGCATACCTTGTTGAATTATGGCTTATTCTAGAGAGCGACCTTGTAGAGCATGCCCCGCATGGAATATTTGTTGAATCGTTCTGAAAATGTTACACAACATACTAAAGAATGCACTATAACCAACACATTTTTTATTACTAAATTTGGATATGTTATGAATAAGTTATGACGTTTTTACCTGAAACACTTGTTTTATACTAGTTTTAGGACTAGCCACAAACCCTATTTTCCACGGAGTGTAACTCCAAAATTCAATGACCCACAAGATGAATGTTTTACCACAGATACTTGTATATGTTTCCTCAATGGTCTATCAATATCATGGTCTGAATCATTCTAGAAACAAATTTATTGTGAAAATGGTGAGATGGCCTGTAAATAACATACCTTAGAAAGCATCATCAAAAGAATCTATCCTCCCTTGAATTCTAGCCCTCTTTTCTTCACCTTCACTCTGAAGTTCATCTTAGATATCCTTTGGCTACCTCAGTCACCTATAGATATTCAATATGCTCAAGTGTAATGTAAAATGAGAGAGCCTTGCCTCTTATTTATACTCGCCATCTTCTAGGTCACTTAACCCATTTCTAGGTCACTTAACCCATTTTTCTCATTTTTAGGGTTAACCAATTTCTATAATTATAAAGTTCTCCATTACTTTATCATTTAAATATTCCTCCTTGACTTTGTCATCTCACTTTATCATTTAAATAATCTTCTTTGATTTTGTCACTTCACTTTATTATTTAAATAATCTTCTTTGATTTTGTCACTTCACTTTATTATTTAAATAATCCTTCTTGACTTTGTCACTTTAATTATCATTTAAATAATAATTTCTTCTTTGACCTTTTGGGGCTTCAAGCCAACATATGAGGGTCCTCCAACTTTGTAAGGCCATAACTCTCAAAATGTGAGGAGTTATGTGACATTCCACATACCAACATAAATGGAATGACATGTACTATCCATTTAGAATAGTCTTGCCTTCAAATATTTCAAAAATCATACCATTATCCATCGAACAAACTTGGGTCCATTACCCAAACCCGGGTTCTCCAACTTCTCATGGCCATAACTATCTAACAGTGAGGAGTTATGTGACGTTCTACATACCACCAGAAATGGAATGACATGTAATATCCATATAGAATAGTATTACATTCAAATATATTAAAATGAATACCATTATACATGAAACAACCTTGGGAATTCGCTACCAAAATTTCTCCAAGGGTTGACATCAATAACTAAACGTTGAAATAAATCTACAATATCACTCTCCAATAGTTGACATCAATGAAAACCAACAATCCATACCAACTATCCATCAACCTAAGCCAACTATCCGACTGTTGGTCACATACTGATGTGTCCGGTTATTATTCATTTTTAGATTCTACGAGTTATTTTCAAATTATCCCACCCAAATAACACCTTTGTGATCAAGGAGAAATATCTCACATCTAATCGTCATTACCATTGCTCGAAGCTCAAATTATATACCCACACGCTATCACATGGTTCGTTAAAATTCGTTATTACTATTGTTGACTTGTTCATTTCTATCAGTTGCAGTCGAGTTTAATGGTACAAGTTGTCCGACCTTTTTCGCTTCACTACTAGTGAAGTCATTACTTTCCCGACTTTTCCTAATGTCCTGTCATCCACTTTCCGCCGATGCATTTAATTTCACAAACCTCATCGCAACTTTCGTTGTGGTAATAGATCGTATCAACGTTAATGTTATTTATTGTCAACATGTGAAATTCAATGCATGTTTTCGCGTCACCTTTCTCTTAGAGTCACGAAATCTATTTTGTTTATCACTAAGATCATGCCAAGATGGTTTTCATTGTTAGTAAGGGGTTGGTCCCCAAAGATGCTACCCAAGTCATTCCACCAGTTAGAACCATTGTCCCTCAAAAATTCATTAACCCTTGTGTCCAAGTCATTGATGATCTCCAGGGAAAGGTGGAGGACACTCATCTAATGGACATAGACTTCACGGATAATGTCCAATTCCCACTAATGACCATTCATTCCTTTATGGATTACATTGTTTATAGGATGGAACTATGAGTTGGGACTGGAAGTCGAACTTCCTACCTTTGTGAGATAGTACCTTAATGAGTTTGAGTGACCTAAATTTAGTGCAATGGTAATGGTAATGGTAATTTAGTGCATGTTGTGGCTCGAAAAGGGATACCATATCCATGTCATGGACATAAATCAGTTGACAGGGTTATCCATGGATGACCAAGATGTCATGGATGGGTTCCAAGGGTCGGGAAAGAATGGATGAAAGAAAGGTACTTTAATCCTATATGACAAATACAACACTCAATGAGGAGGTTGAGGTGATATCATTGAGCTCATCAACAATGGGAAGATCTAGTGTTCTTTCCACATTATCGTAGGAAAAATGATGAAGAATTACCCAATGGGGTAATGCACATTAGATGCCATAGCAGTACCAGAATTCCTTAAGAATGGTGTATGGCTAAATTGGTGCCAGTATTTTTTGACAGAGATGTTATAGGCTTGTGCGTATTTTCATGACCACATGACATATTTTTATCTATGGTTACCTACTCCTTGTTTTCACAATGTAGAAATTGCACCCACCACAAGGGAGGGATCTTGATCACACGATTGATACCCAAATTGCCAAGTTGTTCGCTCCATAGAACGTCAAGTCACTTCTTTCCAATCCTAACATGCAAAATGTCTCTTTTGCACAATGACATGAAGACATGGTTAATGTTACCCAATGGTTGAGGATTTTGCAATCAATCCTCAACAACCACATGCACCACATTTGGTTTGGGATGGGTTGGGACCATACTTTCATCTGCCCATTGGGAGTGGATCATGCACTATTCCACATGACTCATCTTCCTTTATACCTGGATGATGACACATTCGATAAGGAAGTCAAGCTCTTTGCAAGTTTCATAAGAGAAGAGACTTCAAAAGGGATCAAATACACTATTCCAATAGTTGTGTTTCAAGTTTCTCCTACGCAGACATCATTTGTTGTCGCCATTTCAGGAAAAAGGGACAGAACCCCGCCCACCTCAGATGAGGAGAATGAGGAGGATGATGAAGAAACATTACTGAACAAATCACTACCAATCCCCCTTTCAACAATTTTGGATGATGCACAAATACTTGGAAAGTAGTTCCAGGAAGTCCTTTCCTATGTTTTTCCTTTAAATAAACTGAGAACTTGTAATATTCCAGATATAAAAAAGTATGCAGAACATAAATAAATAGCTAGAAATGGTAGATGAACAACAATATAACCAGAACAACACCACAATAATACCAAAATGATACCAGAATAACAATAGAAAGAGCACTTTGATTACTAAGAGAAGTGTTCACTTTCCTCTTTGAGGGGGAAAACTCCAACAGAGAAGAGCTCTATTACAATAATATCCAAGACAAAAGTTCTCATACCCTCGACTCCTATTTATACTAAATATGTCTATCAAAAGAACCATCTAGACGAACATCCTTCTAGAAGAGGAAGCTTCTATTAGGTCTTCTTACATTGGACGTATTCTTCCTTATTTCTAGGCCTTATTAATATTGACCTTTATTACATCAAATAGTATTCTACCTATGTGAGGGGTTAGGTCCCTAACATGTCCTCCCCCTTAAAAAAATCCTTGTCCTCGAGGCTTGAGATGTGGAAATTGTTGCAGAATGGTAGTTGGTTCCCAAGTGGCATCTGTTGGAGTTGTATATTTCCATTGGACTAACACTTCCTTGATGATTCGTTGGCGTGGACGATGATCACGCTAGTCCAAAATTGATTATGGTTGTATCCAAATGGATCCTTCTTCATCCAACTCGGGAAGGTTGGTTTGAGTTTGGAATTTAGTTCCAATCACCTTCTTTAAGAAGGAAACATGAAAAACAAGATGGATGTTAGAATGGTTGGGCAAAGCTAATTGATAGACCACCTATACCACACACTTGAGAACGGTATAAGGACCATAAAATTTAGGCGCCAATTTTTGACAATATTCAACCTTGAGGGAATTTGCTTATAAGGTTGTAGTCGAAGAAACACCTGATCCCCTTCTGCAAATTGACGTTCAAGGTTACCTTGATCTGCTTGTTTCTTCATGCGATTTTGGGACATGAACAAATTCTCTTTGAGGGTATGGAGAATATCCTCTCGCACTATAAACGTTTGGTCAACTGCATGGACCTTCGAGACACCTAGAAAATATGAGAGAACTGAAGGTGTGTTTTTTCCATATACTGCTTCAAAAGGACTCATGCAGGTATTTTTATGGTATGAAGTGTTGTACCACCATTCAACTAGTGGTAACCATTGAGCCCACTGATTTTTCCTTTCCAAGGAAAAACACCTCAAATATGTTTCCAAACACTTTTTGACAACTTCAGTTTGACCATCAGTCTGGGGATGATAAGTTGTGCTGAGATGAAATTGGGTGCCTTGTAGCTTGAATAGTTCTTGCCAAAAATTGCTAGCGAAAGTTGGGTCGCAATCAGAAACAATAGAATGTGGCATGCCATGAAGCTTGAAGACCTGATCCATGAAAATTTGAGCCACAATGGATATTGTAAATGGGTGTTGAAGAGCACAAAAATGATCATACTTGGAAAGATGATCAACTACCACCATGATGACTTATTTATTGTTCGATTTAGGTAAGCCTACAATAAAATCCATAGAGACATCCCTCCAAATAGCAGGTGGAATCATAAGTGGTTGTAGTGTTCAAAGAGATTTGGTTGTTTCTCCCTTGTTGCGTTGACACACATCACATTCATCCACAAAATTATGAACGTCCTATTTCATACCATCCCCAAAAAAAGAAAATTTGACCCTGTCATAGGTTTTGGTAAACCCAGAGTGCCCAGTTGTGGTTGTAGCATGAAGCTCAGAAATTACCATGGATTTAAGTTTTGTCTATTTAATTAAATACAAATGTCCTTTGTATCGAAGATCATCATGGAGCCAAGAGTACCCTGGGGAAACTAGAGAATTGGACTACAATTGTTGCATCAGATGCAAACTTTTGGGATTGTGTAGCCATTCCTAGAGAACATCTTGGAGCCAATCTGGTACAATGAAGGAAAGAGAAAAAGGGACCCTTCATCTTCATATTTTCTGGAAAGTGCATCAACATATTTTCCTTTTTTGTAAATGATCCCATAGTCATATCCAAAGAGCTTAGTCACCCGTTTTTGTTTCTCTGGGGAGGAAATGCATTGTTCCAAAAAATACTTGAGGTTTTGATGATTTATCTTAATTTGGAAGAGTTTCCCCAATAGATAAGGGTGCCAAATATCAACAACATGCAGAATAGACAACATTTCCTTTTCGTAGACTGATTTGCCCAAATTTTGCTTAGATAGCTATTTGTTGGTAAAGGCCAAAGTCTGACCCTCTTGCATAAGGAAAATGCCAATTCCTTTGATCTGGATTTTATGAGCAGAATGAAATGAATACAGATTATTAACAGATGCTTAACACAAAATAACAAAGATACAGTAAAACTGGTTTTCTATTCAATAACGAAATAAGATGAAACTGTAAAATGCAGCGGAAACAAGCTTGTTGGAATGGTGACGACTTATCTCTGAGAAGAGATGTGACGGCAGCGCGCATTCACAAGAAGTCGGTTACAATGAGTCTCTGAAGGCCTTTTTACAATAAGCAAGAATTCCAAAAACTATAGACATCCAAAAACCTAACCCTAGGATATGAAGCGCCAAAAGTCATGTGGGCCCTGTTTGGGTAAGCTAGTACATCAACTTCCCGAGGTCGTAACTTTTGCATACGATCTCCGTTTTAGGCATGTGATAGCCCGTTGGAAAGGAATCATCAAGGAGATTCATTTTTGGGTCTCGATCATTCCTTTGAATATAATTGAGGAGATCGATATCGAAAAGCCTTCATTTAGGCCCTCAAAATGGCCCCAGAAGTAAAAACTGCTAAAAAGAGTAAATTGCCAAAAATGTCAGAAAGTTGTTTTGAGCTAGTTGGAAAAGGTGGGTGGCCACCAATATCCATCTGGATCAATCCTCCCTCCTTAGGAATAAATGGTCTCCATTGCGTTGAGTTCCCCCATTAGATGAGGAAATTTATGTTGAATTTGGCCCCGGGTGAGCCACTTGCCTTGGTGCAGGAGCTGCCCTGCTTTGACGACTCGATAAAGCTGGATCCTTTGTTGTCGAGTTCCCTTGATTTGTCTTTCCAAAATCTGATCATTGGATGCCTGTTGTATGCAGTCAGGGTTGAGCTCTGTTGGTGTCAGTTGTTCTGCTACTTCTGAGGTGTCCAATAATGGTGGGAAATAAGGGCGAAGGAGATCCACGTTGAACACTGGGTGCAGGCCAAGGAAAGGAGGAATGTTGAGCTCAAAATAATTATCCCC
>SNQJ01S0000288.1:169298-186216 GCA_010110895.2 Picea sitchensis | reverse complement strand
CTACTTCTGAGGTGTCCAATAATGGTGGGAAATAAGGGCGAAGGAGATCCACGTTGAACACTGGGTGCAGGCCAAGGAAAGGAGGAATGTTGAGCTCAAAATAATTATCCCCCATGGCCTTGGTGATAGTGTACGGTCCATAAAAGAGTGGGTGAAGCTTCCGATGGGGTCCTGTAAGGAGTTCTTTTTGCAAGTGCAACCAAACTTTGTCGCCCACCTGAAACTTATGTGGCACCCGATGTTGATCATGGCATTGTTTGTACTTGTCATTGGACTTTTGTAGGATATCCTGAACCTGTTGGTGGATGTGCTGGATCCTCTCAATGAACCGGGTGGCTTTGTCAGCTTCAGTTGGAGCAGGAGATGAGTCAGTCGAAGTAACTACAAGGGGAAGTGCAACATCTATGGGACCCAATGGTTGGAATCCCAACCCCACTTGAAAGGGGTTGTGGCCAGTTGAGCTATGCAAATATCGATTGTAGCTATGTTGGACATAGGGAAGGCTCTCATCCCATGTGTGAGAGTTCTTTGAATTATACATGCGAAGGATATGCACAATCATTCGATTTACAACCTCGGTTTGGTCATCTGTCTGGGGGTGGAAGGCCGTGGATTTGGTGAGCTTGGTGTCCAGCAGTGACCAGAGGATCGACCAAAATGTGCTGAGAAATTGACTATCCTGATCTGATACAATGGTTTTTGGGATTCCAAAATGTACCCAAACTCGTTCAAAGAAGAGCTTGGCAATGGCCTCTGCTGTGATTCTCTTCTTGCAGGCAACCAGAATCGCCATCTTAGAAAAATGATCAACAACCACAAAAACACAGTCATTTCCCCACTTGGTGGATGGGAGGCCCGAAATGTAGTCCATTGAGATGGATTCCCATAGTTTGTTAGGAGTAGGAAGAGGGGTGTACAGGCCCTGTTTCTTAGTGGTCGGTTTGGCAATAGCGCAGGCAGTGCAAGACCTGATATACTTGTCGACCCCCTGTCAAAGTTTCGGCCAGTAGAAATGTTTCTGTAGCATCTCCACTGTCTTTTCGACGCCGAAGTGTCCTGCCACCCGACTGTAGTCGGCTTCCTAGATTAGCTTCACTCTCTCACTTGATGGAACACAGATATGACCCAAACGACATAACAACCCATCCTGAAGATGAAAATTATCGACAACTGCATTTGCACCCAACATTTGGTAGGTGGTGGCGAAGTCAGGGTCAGTCTCATAGAGTTGGGGCCATCCAGATGTTTCATGGCCGCAAGAGTCTAGCACCGTGGTGAGTTTTGTGACTGGCGGTCTGTTGAGGCAATCAGCAACACGATTGGTGCTTCCTGTTTTATACTTGATGTTGAGGTGGAATTGCTGCAAGTATGTGGACCACTTTTGATGGTGGTCATTCTGCAGTTTTCCCTGTGTCTGCATGAACTGCAATGGCTTATGATCAGTGTGGATGACTATCTCCTTCCCAAGAATGTAATGTTTCCACAGGCGGCATGCTTGCACAATGGAGTACATTTCTTTGTCATAATTAGGGTACTTACGAACAGTATCAGACAGTGTCTCACTATGATAGGCCACGGGGTGGCTGTGCTGAGTGAGAACGACACCCACAGCATAGTCTGAAGCATCTGTCTCAATCTCAAATGGATGTTGCAGGTCCGGTAGTGAAAGTACTGGGGCTGAGCACAAGCATTCCTTCAAATCATCGAACACTTTTTGTTGGGACCGGCCCCACGCAAATTTTCCTTACCACCACCCCTGTTTATTTGGTTGAGGGCCCATGCAATATGGGAGAAACCCAACACAAACCTGCGGTAGAAATTAGCAAGTCCCAAGAAGCTTCGAAGCTCAGTGAGTGTTGTTGGGACTGGCCAGTCACGGATGACTTGGATCTTGGCTGGATCCACATGTACACCATGTTGATCAATGATGTAGCTCAGGTAATGGACCATGTGCATGCCAAAGGAGCATTTTTCCAGGTTGGTGTATAGCTTGTGTTGTCGCAAGGTGTGCAGAACCTGTTGAATATGCTGCAAGTGTTCGGCCCAAGTCTTGTTGTAAATTAGAATTTCATCTAGATACATTACTACAAAAGTATTGGTGAATGGTTGTAGGATATCGTTCATCATCCTCATGAAAGTGGCTGGAGCATTTGTCAAACCAAAGGGCATGACCAACCATTCAAAAAGTCATTCCTTTGACTTGAAGGCAATCTTCCATACATCTGTCTGTTCTATCGGGACCTGGTGGTAGCCAGACTTCAGATCAATCTTACTGAAGTATTTTACCCCCGTGAGTTGATCAAGGAGGTCATCGATTCGAGGAATCGGGTACCAGTTTCTGACAGTGATTTTATTCAGAGCTCGATAATCAATACAGAGTCGCTAGGTTCCATCTTTCTTCTGTACCAACACGATTGGGCTCCCGCAATGTGATGAGTTGGGGCGGATGTGCCCCTTGTGGAGAAGTTCTTGGATCTGTCGCTTGATCTCCTCATTCTCTAACAACGAACGACGATATACTAGCCCATTAGGCAGTGGTGCGTCGGGGGTCAGATCGATGGGGTGCTTGACCTGGCAGTGCAGAGGTACCCCTGTAGGTGAGGAGAAGATATCCGAGTATTCTTCCACGACCTTATCTACTTACTTCTGTTGTGTGGAGATATCGGTCACAGATACCTTGGATGTGGCTGCGATCTTTCGCTTGTTCTGAGAGAGAATCACGAAGAAGACAAACTTCCCTGTCTATGAGATGACCTTCCTGCATTGCTTAGCTGAGATTAAGGAAATAGCACTAGGTGGACTGCCTCAGGTATCATGTACAATTTCATGTTCAAAGTAATAATAACACTACGAGGCCTAGACTCATATACAGCATGATGTTTCCATAAATAAGGTTGGCCCAAAAGAACATCACAAACTTCGAGAGGAGCAACATCACACAATACCTCGTCTTTGAAGGGATTGATGTTGTACAACAGTCGGCACTGTTGGCTGACACAGAGATCGCTTCCTTGGCGGAGCCATCCAATGGTGTAGGGTTGTGGGTGCGATGTTGTTGATAGGGCTAGTCGCTTAACGACCTTTGCTGATATGAGGTTCTTATAGCTACCGCTATCAACGATGAAGTGCAGTAGGGTGCCTTTTACCCACATCTGTGAATGTAAGAGGCACTCTCCTTCTTCTGGCTCGTCTGGTTCACCAGGCTCGAGCTTGGTGGTAGCAATGGTGGCATTGGGTTCCACGTCAATGATCTGTCTTCCCCTTTCTGGTTCTTTCTCGGAGTCCGAATCTGCATCTGATTCAAAGGCTTTCATTTCGGCCACCAGCGACTTCTTTGAGCGACAGTCAACAATGTTATTCCAAGGGCTCTTATTGAAGTCGCACCACTTCCCGGTATCTTTCTTTGTCTTTTCGGTGTCCTTCTTTCCTTGTGGCTTGTACTGGTTTTCTTGATACTGCCCATGTTTTCTCTGTCCTTTTTTTGGTGGGTTGGGGCCGCCCTTTCCTGGATTTTGTTGTGAGGGGTTCCCAGGCCCAAATTGCCGCATCTTTTGTTTGAGCTTCTGCTCGATTTTGATGGCATATCGATAGGCCGAGCCCAAGGATGAGATGTCCAGAAATTCCATTTTAGTATGGATGTATCTATGCAGAGCATTGAGATACTTGAGCACCATATGTCACTCCAAATGTTTGATACCCAACTTGGTGCGCAAGGTATGGAAGATATTTGTGAAATCTGGCACTGCTTGGTCTCTTTCTTGCCGCAGTGTGGTCCATTTGGTATACAGGTCGTCATAACTTTCGACACGGTATTATTGTTCCTTAATAACATCCCTGAAGGATTCCCAGGTGGTCATGACTAAAAATAATGAGGTTTCCTCTGTTTTCTTTTGCTCACAGAAAGTTTCCCACCAATATTTGACATGGGGAACGGCTTTGAGGAGCGCAAAAGTAATCTTTTCTCTATCCAAAAATTTATGAACAGAAAAATACCCTTCTAGTAGATTCAACCACTTGTCTACAACATCTGCGTCTATCTAACCTTCAAATATAGGAATATCAAATTTTATTTGTACCTTGAAGGGGGCAGCGCCTCCGTTCGAAGAAGATGCATCCCCTGTTGGTAGTCGCTGAAGGATTTGCGTGAAACTATCCATCATCTCGTTCCTCTATTGCGTGAGGGATTCCTCAATAAACAGTTTGAAAGGATCTCCTGTCCCGTCATCTTTCTTTTCTCCTGCCATGGGAGGTCGCTTGGGCGTGCGATAGATTTTTTCATCAAGAGAAACAAGCTCGAGACCCAACTCTTTGTACTCTGACCTCATTGGGGACATGCACTAAGACAACAAGGAGAAGACCGCTCTGATACCACTGATCCGGATTTTATGAGAAGAACAAAATGAATATAGATTATTAACAGGTGCTTAACACAAAATAACAGAGATACAGTAAAACAGGTTTTCTATTCAATAACGAAATAAGCTGAAACTGTAAAATGTAGTGGAAACAAGCTTGCTGGAATGGTGGCGGCTTATCTCTGAGAAGAGATGTGACGGCAACGCCCATTCGCAAGAAGACGATTACAATGAGGCTCTGAAGGCCTTTTTACAATAAGAAATAATGCCAAAAACTCTAGACATCCAAAAACCTAACCCTAGGAGATGATGTGCCAAAAGTCATGTGGGCCCCGTTTGGGTAAGCTAGTACATCAACTTCCCGGGGTCGTAACTTTTGCATATGATCTTCGTTTTAGGTGTGTGATAGCCTGTTGGAAAGGTATCATCGAGGATATTCATTTTGGGGGATCAATTATGTATTTGACTATCATTGAGGAGCTCGATACCAAAAAACCTTCATTTAGGCCCTCAAAATGGCCCCGGAAGTAAAAACTGCTAAAAATAGTAAATTGCCAAAAATGTTAGAAAGTTGTTTTGAGCCAGTTGGAAAAGGTGGGTGGCCACCAATATCCATATGGATCATCCTCTCCCTTAAGCATCACATTTCAGGACAAAGGTCTTTGTGAAATTAGGAAGGGCCAGGACTGGAGTGGTGCACATGGCCATATTCAAGGTTTGAAAATTTTGAGTAGCTGTTGGAATCCAAGTGAAAGAATTATTTTTAAGGAGTGCAGTGAGAGGTGTCGCAATCTTTCCATAATTATTAACAAACTTGTGATAATAACCTGTTAAGCCTAGAAATCCAAGAGATATTTTGAGAGTCTTTGGATGAGGCTAGTCTTTCATAGCTTCAATATTTTTAGGATCCACCCTGATGTCTGCCTTGCAAACAACATGACCCAGGTACTCGACTTTTGAGGCACAAAAATCACATTTAGATTGTTTCAGGAAAATTTGGTGCTGAGAGAGTAGATGGAGAACTCGATCCACATGAGAAATATGGTCTTTCCAGGTTTTTCTATAGATGAGGATATCATCCAAGAAAACAAATACAAAGTGACGGAGAAAAGGATGAAAGACATGATTCATGAGGCTTTGGAAAGTGGAGGGATCATTACACAAGCCAAAGGGCATGACCGAAAACTCATAGTGGCCCTCATGAGTTAAAGGAAGTCTTAGGAATGTCTGCCTCTTTCATATGGATCTGGTGGTAGCCAGAAGAAGATCAAGTTTAGTAAAGAACTGGGTGCCAGTCAATTCATCCAAGAGGTCATCAATGACAAGAATGGGAAATTTTTCTTTAATGGTGAGTTTGTTGAGGGCGCAAAAGTCAGGACACATGCGCCAACAACCTTCTTTCTTAAGGACCATGACTATAGGGGAAGAGTATGGGCTCGTACTAGGGTGGATAACACCTGTGTTGAGAAGTTATTGAACCATTTTCTCAATTTCATTTTTTTGGGAAAAGGGGTGAAGATAGGGATGAATATTGGGAAACAGGATTCCTAGGACAAGGGGAATGGAATGATCATGAAAACCATGGGAAGGAGGGAGTCCCTGGGGAGTGGAAAAAAAAAATTGATGTTTAGAGAGGATGGATTGGAGGTCCTGTGGCATAGAGGGTGCCTCAGTTTCTTGTATGGAAAGGAGTTGGGAAATAACACCAGAATGACCTTTTTAGAGCATCTTTTCCATGCGATGGGAACTAATGATCTTGGGGGAAACGACGGTGATGCCTTGGAAGTTATATTGTTAGCCCTCCTAGTCAAATTGCATGGTTAATTCCTTAAAATCCATGAGAATGGGACCCAAAGTCCTTATCCATTCTGCACCCAAGACAATGTCACAACCACCCATGTCGATAGAAAACATATGACATTCCAGGTGGTAGTCATCAATTTGGATATGCACATTTTCACAACGCCCTCCACATTTCATGGACCCGCCATTGGCAATCATGATTTGGAAATTATGGACTGCACGGATATAACAATTAGTTTCATAGGAAATGCGGTGGTGAATAAAATTATGGGTGCTTCTACTATCAACAAGAATGATGACCTTCCTATGCTTGATGTAACCAATTAGCTTGAGGGTTTGGGGAACACAGAAGCCAGTGATATCATTTAGGGAAATGACTGGTTCTACTTCGGGAGGGTCTGAGGGAGGGTTTATGTCAGTGGGTTCAAGTGACACAGATACAAGGGGAGCCTCAACATCCTCTTCTGAAACATCCTCCGAGATAGACATAAAAATATTTGTTCCTTACACTTGTGTCCCGGAAAATATTTGTCATCACAATTATAAAAAAGGCCTTTGAGTTGGCATTCATCCATTTCGTCCCTGGTCAATTTTTGGATCTTTAGTGGAGTAGAAGAAGGAATGGGATTTACTGGTTTAGTGAGAGGAATAAAGGAGGGTTTTCGGTTTTGATAAGAGACAACCTATTGTGCTTCCTTAGCTCTTTTAGTAGCCTCCACCCAACTCTTAGGCCGAGCAATGAGGACATGGGAACGAATCTCATCCTTGATGCCACTGATAAAACATTCTAAAAAAAAAACATCATATATGCCATCTGTATGAAAATCCAGTCGCTCAAAAGCATATATAAAGTCTTCCACTGTGCCAAATTGTTTCAACTTTTTCAAACGGACTAAATGGTTGGTGTCAGTGTCAAAGTGTTCATACATCTCTTCCACAAAGTGTGACCAAGCAACATACCCTTGGCAGGTAGTTTTTCTTCATTGCCACCATTTCCAACGTTCTTGATCTAGATGGAGAACACCATACCGGAGTTTGGCCAACTCATTTGTAATGTCGTACAAAGAGAAATAATGTTCCATTTGAGTTACCCAACTAGTGGGATCTGAGCCATCAAATTTGGTCACATCCACACGCGAAAGGCGTAGGTCACGCTAAAAGTGATGGGGATGAAAATTCTAGGAATGAGAGGAAGTTTCACCTTCAGTATGCAAAGGTGGGTCAGATAAGGGAGGATCTACATGGATATGCATCTTGGTGTAGATCATCGTAGTGACAGATTCAAGTTGGGCAATAATGTCTTGTTTGAGGTCTTGTTTGAGTTCCTCAATTGAGGCGGCGATGGAGGAATAAATGTTTTTATTGATGGTGGAAATATTGGCACTAAGCTACCTCACTTCTTTTTGGGTCTCTGTGAAATTAGAGTGCAAGGTATTGAAATGAGCTTCCAAGTCTTGGCTACGGGTATGGGCCATGATGACGAGGGAATCGAAAAATAGCGGATGGGGTCAAAATATTTGCTGAAAAATGATAGGTATTAATGCGAGAAGGTCGAAGAGAGAAATCCAATGGAATAGGTCTCAAATAATGGTGCCAACAGGATCCAGAATTTTTATTTTTTTTACACCTGCGAAGTTATACTCCGATCTGAAGAATAATGGAGTGATGAAATTCCCAAATTCTTAATCAGGAAGAACTATGTAGTAATTTGGCAACTCGAATGCAGGAGACACAGTTGCACGGCAATAGATCTTGTCTATTCTATTTTTTGTTTCTGTACCCAAAGGTTAGGTATTCAAGGGTTCTACATACAAGGATTTCCCCTGTGCTATAGCTCTCTGATATACATGTGGGGTCCAATAGTTGTACTCAACCCAATATATCAGGGCACCAACTTAGGAGGCTAGACCATGCCCTTAGTTGTACTACCCAACTACCCAGGTACTAGAGAGCATCTTCCCGAGTGTTGTTATCGATGGAACTATAGCAGTCAGGCAGTCAATCAATTTATTTATGGAGGGCTTCAAGAAATCTAGGCTGAACCATATACAGGTTTTGTCTGATGCTCTACCACTCGAAGGGGTACCAACAAGCAATGGTGGCCAACAAATGTGTGCTTAAGTACCACTTGTATTTCCTACGTGTATGAATCCCTGACCACGGTTTTATGTGTGTAACGATAGATCTTTGTAGATTAAAGATGTCGGAATACTGCTCTACCCTGAAAAAACATTAACCCAACAATTTCCTACCGAGGAAGGTGCTTTGATACCGCTTGTAATATTCCAGATATAAAAAGTATGTAGAACAGAAATAAATAGCTAGAAATGGTAGATGAACAATAATATAACCAGAACAACACCACAATAATACCAAAATGATACCAGAATAACAACAGAAAGAGAACTTTGATTATTGAGAGAAATTGTCACTTGCCTCTTCGAGGGGGCAACCTCCAACAGAGCATATCTCTATTACAATAATATCCAAGACAAAAGTTATAATACCCTCAACTCCTATTTATACTAAATATGTATATCAAAAGAACCATCTAGAGGAATATCCTTCTAGAATCATAAGCTTCTATTAGGTCTTCTTACATTGGACTCATTCTTCCTTATTGCTAGGCCTTATTAATATTGACCTTTATTACATTGGAATATATTATTCTACCTACGTGAGGGGTTAGGTCCCTAACACAACAATTTCTCCTATGAAACCAACAGGTGAACCAATTATTACTAAGGATGCCCCTTTGTCTTCACTGCCACCCATGTCTCACTCAATTCCACCACCGCCAATATTCACTACCCTGAATTGGGTTCACACCAAGAACCCTTCAGTAGAATCAATTGTCTTTATGCCTCCTATCATCCATATTCTAGACTACCCAACCGAGCAGGTCCAACCTACTACCATTGATGAGGAAGTCATCGGTCAAAAAAATGGTGGAACCATTCATGAATTCACCTCAAATCCACCATCCCCATCCTACACACAAGTGATTACTCTTGAGCATGTTGATCCTCTTAGTATACCCTCTAATGTTACCACTACCCCACTCATGATTGTTGTACCCCAAATATCTCAAGCCCTACATCCTTTCGACAAAGGCCTAGAGACTATCTCTAGTCCTCAACCAGATGTAGAGCCAGAAACGCAAGTCTATATGGACATGTACACCTTCAATGACCCACTCAATGGCCAAGACAACACCCATTCTACACAGAGCATGACTTCCTTAAAGGAACAAGTCGCTCCAATTTTTCAAAACCCACAACAATGTCTTGCTATACTAGATATCTGTCTAGAGCTACAAGGGGTTGTTTCCACACTACCACCAGAAGTACAATCTAGGCTTGTGAGAAGACTTAAATCTTAGTCTCCTACCCTAAAAGGTGCGGGTACTCCCAAATTTTCTGAACAATCCATTGCAAGTGGCAAACCACTTGCGACGCAACCCCCATTGGATCCAGATACTATGAGTAGCAAGTTGTCTTCTTGGGATACACCTCAATTTTTGCAGCTTGTGAGCACTTATGTAAATCAGCCAGAACAAATAATTGTTGTTGTAAAACAGGAAAATGAAGACTTAGTACAACATGTTGACCAATTGAAAGAGATAATTACTTCAGCTAATGCAGTAATAACTTACAAAAGAGGCATTTGGGTGACCGATGAGTCCACCATTGAAGCAGTGTCTAGTAGGCTCAATGACGCTTGTCCTACCATTCGCAAGTTGGCACCTAAACTCCCAGAATACCCCATCCATGTTGCACAATTATCCAGAGTTAACCTTGTATCTAATACATGGACCCATGTATAAGAAAGGACTCGAGACCTCCAACAATAATTGGAGGATATCCGACTAAAGGAATGAGAGCATCCTAAGGAGATGATGGATAAAATATCCATTTTTGTTGCATAGGGTGATGTTATGCACATTTATTTACATCAATGGGTTGTAGAGTGTAGTCACCTCTTTAAGCTAGTCAACGATTGGGTTGGTCTACTAGATCATAGTACTAAACTAGTGGAGGACCTTCGAGCCCAAATCTAACTAATGAACCAAGAGGTGAATTTGATCATCAATACTGTTGAGCAGAGTGATAATTTTTTTGAAATACAACAGAACGATGAACGCCTCGACGCTTTGTATGACACAAATCAGGCTACCAAGAAGGAAATCTGGGAGTTCAAGATAGTAGTATAGGACACCTACGTCAATATCCAATAGCTTGACGCAGTGGCACAATATGAATAGAAAACTTTGATGGACACGAAGCCCTTAGTCCCGAATGTCAACGTAGCACAAGAATTATTTATTGGAGATTCGGTCCTATTGCGCAAGTGGAAATATCGCGTTGGTCAGTATGACAGTTTTAGGAAAAAAGTGGTTCAAATCGTCCCTAAGTTGGATCCTCAGTTTGAGGGGGAATGGAGTTAGGAAGTAGAGACTTGACTCGGGGTGATTCAAGGGTTGTGGTCAGGGCCCTGTTAGACCCTTAGTTTTTAAAGTTCTAGTTTTGCGAAAATTAGAGTGTGTTGTGGAACAACACAATGCAGCAACAGAGGATCCAAGTGGCGAAAAGCGATAGATCAAAGTGTCAACGAAGAATGCAGTTGTATTCCAGATAGAAGGAACAACAGAAAGCATCAAAACCTTCTAGTGGAAACCAAGAAGATGCAAAATCAATAATCGATAATGGATGAATCAATAAGTCTCATGGAAAGATATAAGACAAGGACTTATGAAACAAGACAAGATTTTTGCAGATGTTGATGTTGATAGTGTTTTTTATTCTATGATTATTGATATTGATGCAGAAGTTGTTGTTGCTCATATAGTTGTTGTTGTTATTGATGTGGTCGATGTTCAATTGTATAACCTTGAGTTATCTCGACCATAGTTTTATGTACAAAGAGAAGTATCAGTAATGTATCTATTATTAGCATTGTTTACAATATTGTGATCAAACCAGTCACGAAATGTAATTACAGAGCTTTCGCTCACCTGAGATCCAACTATTGTATACTCACCTTTGATACCTAGGTAATGAAAAGATGATAAATGTTATTTGGGATCTAAAAAATTATTTAATTGTGTTTGAATGATAATATCTTCATTTGCACAAGTGTTATCTCTGTTTCTTTACTTGTTCAGTTAATGCTTGGGAATACTCTCACTAGAGAAATTTGTCCACGGGTTATGCATTTCAATATTCTGTTTTGGCTATGTTGTATGTGTATAATATTTTATATCCATGTTCTTAGATTTATTTGGGTTGCAATACTCCCACCTAGGTGTTCTATTTGAATCCCTTCACTCTCACACAGCCTCTATTGCGCTTCGAGTGAGACCTCCTTCCCTTGTGGAAGGTTGAAAATGTCAGTGTTTCTAGACTACAATGATACCTTTGTTGGTAAATTCATAGAACCCTGGTCTCCAATATCGCGCCAACACACCCAACATAGAACAAATGGGGTTTGAAATGAAAATTCAACAGACGGGATAGAACCAAAAATATAGATCCAAGATCGACAGTTTCAGTTTATTTCGACCGATGAAAGTGCATTTTGGATAAAAGGGGTCGGAAGCATAAATTATAAACCATTGTATTAACGGTTGATAATGTGTTATATCTATATTCATTTTGGTACACAGGGGTGGTATTATCAAACCATTTTATCTCACCCCAAAAACGCGTGAATGGATGACATCTGGAACCATGATGTAAGACAAATAAAAAAGGCATCTCGTCGATGTAATTTAAAGGTTTTAAAAATAAAAATAAAACAATAAACCCTGAAGGTAAATGCACGCGGTAAACTCTATTATGAGTACAATAGACTCCAGTTAAATCAATCAAATTCTCCTACGATAAATAAGTCTGGGTAGTGTTCTAATTTCCTTACTTCGAGTTTTTTCTTATTGTTTAAAGAAAGGATAGATGGAGAAAGGTAGTCAGTTTGGTCAACCATCAGCCTCTGATGAAGGATGCATAATTGACCGTGATTATGAAATTTTTAAAACCATTTTCTCACAATTTGATCCTTATGAGTTAAGTAAGTTGACATGTTATCAATTTAGGGATTTGCATGATTATTTACATATATGGGAGTCAAACTTGGGTAAATTCAAAATTCCCCAAACCTATATTTCTGACAAAAGGGTCGTGGTATCTAAAAATGGGTCCATTATATTTTATAACAATGCCAAGTATATTACAAAAATGTTATCTCTTCCTGAAAACCTTAACTCTAAGACTTGGAATAATTTAATGGGTTTGGGTGTCAATGTTCATACTTCTATAATTATGGATTCTACAAAGTTATTAACAAAGAAGAATTTGGTTCAACATCCTCAAATTAAATGCAGTTCAATTCAAAGAAGTATTGAAACCTTCATGAAAATATACAAGGATTTATTTGAAATGTCACTACCTTCATGTTGGGATAAACATAGAAATTTTATTTAGCATGAAGCATACGAATATATGATAATAAAATCAAGGGATGATATAACTAAATTTGAAGTTATGGATGGTGTGTTGAAAGATCAAACTATTGTCTGCAAGTTAATAAATGATTTTAATTTATTATGGAAAATCAAAACTTTATTTCCTAATATTTCATCATATGATAGATATATGGAGTTTGATATAGCTTACAGAAAAATAGATAAATCCTAAAGAAAAAATGCATGGAATGATCCAAGATAACACCTTATTAGGATTTTTTTGCAAATGTATTGTGTTCTATACTATGTTCAATACATCTTTGTACTTTGTTCTATACATTCATATACTATGTTCTTTATGGGAAATGCAAACAATGACTTTGTTTTAAAAACAAATATTCAGTTGTTGGGTATTTCATCATCACTTCTCCTTCTTGGCTTCATGGTTCATCATTTTAATGACATACAAAGAATTTACAGAATAAAGAATGGCATTTCTATGTAATAGATAATGACATATTAGGATGTTTATGGAATAAAGAATGACATTTTTTTTACTTTGAAATGGGGTAAGCGCCATATTTTAAAAGGGTTGTTTATCACATATATAGTATTTGTTGCTACATTCTTATGGATGAATATTATATGTTTTGTATGTACAAAACCACATATCTATACGCACACTCTTTATTTCATTGAACTTTAAAAAAAAAATTGTTATTTTCTATGCATGAATCAGACTATGCCACTTTCAATTACTTTCCAGTAGATAGTTTTGGTATGGGGAATTGTGAGTGATGCGGGGGGGGGGCGCGAAATGAGATTCCACCTTCATGTGGTTGGCCCTGATCAGTAGAGAATAAATTATTCTCAAAACCAAGAGAAGCTCATTCAAGTATTTCATTTTAGTCCTTATAGAGTCTCATACATGTTGATATGTCTGTTTATTTATTTATTTATTATTCAGTCATATAACCTTATATTCTCGGATGATTTCAGCAGGTCTTCTCAATGGAAATGCAGTTAACAACTAGCCTATGTGTGATTTGTTTGTACAAGCTCCTACTTCATAGAGCTCATGGACGCAGGTAGTTAGTACCCATTTTTCCATTTTAGTTAGTGTGTGTGCGCAGTTGACAAAGATTCATGTGTATTCCAACCCTTTACTAATTTTTGGGCACAAATCACCCTAGTATGCATTATTTAGGGTTTACAACAAATCCACAGTCCTGCAACTTGTAACTTGTAAATTAACAACACCATACATCCATTTTTATTCATAGGGCATGCATTTCTCATCATGCCCTATTTTCATGCATTTTTCCCTTTATGCATTTTTTTTGCATACGAGAGGCAACTTTTAGCCTTTATGCACACTAGAGGGTTTTAGGTTTCAAAATTCACAACTAAATTATGAATATGTGCAAAATGATAAAATCCAAACTCCACCATTTGAACCACTCAATTTGAAGGTCATATGAGCCTTAGGCTTGCATTTTACAGTAAGACATTTTTACCCTCCATTTTACAAAAGGTCTTGAATCTTGGTTCAAGGTAGAAGTCCTTTGTCTTTTTAAAATGCACTCTGGATGAAATATATAGATTTGGAATGCTACTAACTTTACCCTAAATCTTATATCACTAAATTTGGAGCTATATAGAAGTATTGGTGTGCATTTACATTAGGTCAATTCCTATCATTTTGGTCTCTCAATTTACAAGGTAGACTTTGCTTATTTTACACAGTAGCTACTTTTATGTTTGCAAATAAAAATTTAATATGTATATACGTGTAAAATTATATAAGACACCCTCAGAAACTTGAAGCATTCAAATTACAGGTGTGTAAAGGCTTGGGTGTGCATTTTTGTGAACCCTAGCATGTATTTCTACATAAATACAAAAAATATATTTTAAAAGAAAAACAAGTATTTTTCCCTTTCAGGTATTTCATTTTAGTCTTTTTATGTCTTGTACATGTTCATTTGTCTATTTTTTTATTTAATTACTAATATTTAGTCATATAACCTTGTATTTTTTTATGATTTCAGCAGGTCTTCGCAATGGAAATGCAACTAACAACTAGCCTATGTGTGATGTGGTTGCACAAGATCCTACCTCATCAAGCTCAAGGACCTAGGCAATTAGTACTCATTTTTCCATTTTAGTTAGTGTGTGGGCATAATTTCCAAAGATTCCTGTATATTTCATACATTTACTAAATTATGGGCACAAATCGCCCTAGTATACATTCTTTAGGGTTTACAACAAATCCATAGTCCTGTAACTTGTAACTTGTAAATTAACAACACCATACATGGAATTTTCTTCCTAGGGGGTTCATCTCTCATCACGCCCTGTTTTCATGTATTTTTATGCATTTTTCCATTTATGATTTTTTTTGGCATTTACAAGGAAACGTTTAGCCTTTACGCACACTAGTGGGTTGTAGGTTTCTATTTTCACAGCTAAAGTATGAATATATGTAAAATGAGAAAATGCAAACTCCACACTTTGAACCACTCAATTTGGAGGTCATATGAGTCTTAGGTGTGCATTTTACATCAAGACAGTTTTACCCTCCTATTTTGTTAGGCACTACAACCCTCCATTTTCTTGTAATCAACTTGCAAAACCCCTCCAAGAAACATGAGCCCCTTTATTTTTTGGCTTTGAAAAATATTCGACATGTATCTTCTTGACGATTCCTTCTCCCATTCCAAGCATGCTCTTCAAGAATTGTATAAACTCAAGAACTAATTCAAGGACAGATACCGTGTTAATGAATATTGAGAATCCCTCAGGGCCAATTTTTGGAAAGAGAGAAAAAAAATTGTGTGTAGTTGTTTTGTTGTGAACTATTTCAAGTGGAATGTATGTTTTTCACATAGACTATAAGGAAAATGTGTGCTTATAGACTAATATCATGCATTTAATGTCGTTTTTGCAGTTTTTCTATTCTTTCTTATATTTAAATTCCTGAGCTCATGAGTTGTTATGTATGCATAAATATAATTTGCAATTTTATGGTTATATGTATGTATGCATGTATCTCTAACTTTTCACCTTTATTTTAGCTATCTAGGTGAGGTTTCTAGCAGAGTTTAGTTTCATGAAAACTCATTTTAGTTACTTTAGCTTGCCCCTATCTAGGATTTATTAGATTTATTTTCATGCATAGTCTTCATCTACATATTTGCATTGCATAACCATCCATCTTCACACTCATAACCAACAATGGCATCCAGGCCACATTATGGATGGGTCTCCTAAACCAATTGGTGCATAGTATAATTGGAACTGTGCATCGGGGAGTACCCTTTACTATTGCAGGGTGATTTCAGCCCCGTCAACACCTCCATTTTACAAAAGGTCTTGAATTTGGGTTCAAGGTAATTAATAATAGCGTAATTATAATCCTTTTTCTTCAAATGTTATATCAATGTAGAATTATTATCCAATAATGATAAATAAGAAATAAACAATCACACACATACACAGTACACCAATGTTTTACGTGGAAACCCAAATTGGGAGAAAACCACGGAATGTTTTTTCTTCTATGTCTTGAAGAATTACATTCATTGGAAGCACCAAATTCCTTTGTTTTCTAGCTGCAACTGGAAGGAGGCTCCAACCCCCTAGTTTCTCAGGCTACAACCTGAGGGAAGCTCCAACTCCCCAATTCTCTAGCTACAACTAGAAGGAGGCTACAACCCCCTATGTTCTTTGGCTACAACCACCTGTCCTTGCCCCATCCAACTGCCCTAAAGTAGAAGTAGAATGATGGAACCATTATCACACTATCACTGTGAGATATGCCGCTGTAAACCTGTACCAATAAATTTGAATCATGCATCAACCATGCATCAACCTGTACCTCAACCTGTAATCAACCTGTACCATAAACAAGTGCATCAACCATGCACCAACATGTACCAAGCAACCTATAATCAACCTGTACCATAAACAAGTGCATCTAACCATGTACCAATCATGTTTCAATTGCTCATAAACTATGACTCATCAATATGTACCAACATCATCAACTATACACCTCATGTATGTGCCAACTCATCAACTACTTGTCTCAACCATGTACTCATCCATGTACTCAACATGTACCGCAACCAAAATCCCTCATCAATTTCATCATCCAAATATTATTTGTATCTTTGTAATAGAACTGGTGTATATGATCACATTCTTGCAAACCTTCCTTGACTTTAACAACAAGAGACTAGCATTTTCATCAAACTTTTCTTTAGTCTCACATGCCTAGTTTTGGATTAGTCAACAA
>SNQJ01S0000288.1:117252-168288 GCA_010110895.2 Picea sitchensis | reverse complement strand
TTAAACCACTTTGACTACTTTGACCTTTTGGGGCTTCTAGATGACATGTGAGGGTCCTCCAACTTCGTAAGGCCATAACTCTCAAACCGTGAGGAGTTATGTGACGTTCCACATACCACCAGAAATGGCATGACATGTACTATAAATATAGAATAGTATTATCTGAAAATATATCATAACTCATACTGTTTCCCATCAAACAAACTTGGGTCCATTACCCAAACCTAAGGTCTCCAAATTCTCATGGCCATAACTCTCTAACTGTGAGGAGTTATGTGGCATTCTACATACCACCGGAAATTGCATGACAAGCACTATCCATCTAGGATAGTTTACCTGACAAATTCAATGTCCTTCATCTCATTATTCCACAATTAATCATGGGTTCTCTTACTCTGCAAATCATCTTCCCATGAGGGCTTTCACCATAAGGGGACCACTTTGGAGTTCATCCATATTTACTTCTTATCAACCATGGCAAAACAATAATCAATCATATTTACATCAAACAATATTGGGTCCATTACCCAAATCTTTGTTCTACAGGACTTTCTTCAAGGGTTGACATCAATGACAACCAACCTTAATCAACACAAATATATTGTTCGAAACAAAATTCAACAAAACAAATCATTTTATCTGTCGGCTCCCTCCTTGTGAGGGAAAAATAGATTTTTTGCAATTGTCTGGATATAGTGGGTCATGGCCTTCGCATGACATGGTATCGAGCAAATAAAACCACTTAAACATGGACATGTACCCTCTTTCACACATACCTGTAGTGTTGAATTTGTGAGAGAATGGGATGAGAAAACAAGGGAAAATCATGACAAAATGTTATGCAAGTAACACTTGAAAAAATCTTCAGTGAAAAAGAATTAATCACGGAGTCAAGAGTTCATATTCAAAGAGAAATGGAAGTGTACAATGCAATAGTAAGTCAAATAAAAATATCAATATGAAGTAATTATTGAATCAATATTAAAATAGGTGACTACTTTTCCTTCCTTTCATGCAATAAATAATGAAATTCCCCCTTCGATGCACTAAATAATGAAATTTGAAAGTTTTGGTTTTTCTTGTGATGAATAATGTTATATTTTCATGTGATTTACTTGCATCATTTCATGATGCAACACCAATTTTATTTTTTAAGGGACATGTAGAAGAGAAAACAACACAAACAAATGCTCAACCAATAGATCCAACCCTTACAAGAAAAGATCATACAATTTATGGTGATGAGGAGGTAAAATTGTTGAAGGTTTACATCATAAATTCATGTTATTGATTTTATATTGTTGAAGTAATGTATGTCTCAGTTAAGAGTTATTAGTTTCACAGGATAATATTATTATTGTAGGCATATGTAGAAGAGAAAAGAACACAAAAAAATTGTTCAACCATTGAATGATCCACCCCTACAAGCAAATATCTTACAATTTCTAGTGATATGGAAGTAAAATTGTTGAATGTTTACATCACAAATTCATGTTATATTGATTGATTGTTTGATTGGTTTAAACATATAAATTGTCTAGGTTATAGGGTGCAAATTTCTTTACAATTAATATAAACGTCACATTATTGCCTACTAGTTCACAAGGTTCAAGAAAAAATCATCGGTGAAATATACAAGGTCTAAAACCTCTTTGGTATATAAGTTGAAGGTGAGTTTTGGTCTATGTATTAATGTTTACAAGCATCATTTCAATTGATACTATTGAACTATTATGGTTTGATTGTGTTCTTATGAATATGATTTCGAAGTGGGTGCCACATCGAAGAGGACTATGTGGATGCCAACAAAAATTAGGAAACAACCAAAGAAGAAACATGATTGGAACAAGGAATTTCTCTCATTAGCCACCAACAAGAGGCCTTGAGTCTAATTTTCAAAAATGTTGTTGATATATTATGATGTAAATATTGAATATTAAATAATAATGTGAATTTTGTGAATGTTGTTTTTTTGCTTGCATCATTCAAAAAGGACCAAGGTATTATCATTACGAGTTCAAAGGTGTAGTGGAATCCACTAATTTTGGGTTGGAACATCTAGTCCCACAACCTTTCCAACAAGTGAGTGGTGGATTTGGGAAAACACTCTAGCATGAAAGAGATTGGTTGGAAATGGTTATAACTCATAGCCATTGTTACCCAACATCCATCCAAGCACAATTTTCTCCCTCGACACAAGGTCCTTTAAAGAAAAGAACATTTGATGATATACTTAGAAGTGAGGCAAAGAAATACAATGATAAAATCTAACATTGTTATAATTCATGAACCCCAATATTGTTATAATGATAAAATCCAATGATATCCCCATGGGAGACATTTATGAGCAATAAGATATTGTTATAACTTCCCAAGAGGCTTAAAGTTGTTTATTTTTTCATACTCAATATCCATCCCAACAAACACTCTAGCATGAAAGAGATTTGCTAGAAAGGATTGTAACTTGTACACATTCTTACTTAACATCCATCCAAACACAATTTTATTCTCCAATGCAAGGTCCTTCAAAGAAAATAACATTTGACGATGTACTCAAAATTTCTACAAAGAGAGACAGTGATAAATAAATAAAATCTCCATGGAGGGAATTGCTATGCAAGAAAAAATTGTTATGATTTCCGAAGAGGCTTAAACTTGTTTAATTTTTCATACTAAATATATGTTGAATGGTACAAATTTTGAACACCTTTTCCATATTGATTATGTTAATGTAATTCCTTCATGTTCATGTAATTTCTTGTTCATTCTCCAATTTATATTATTGGTATAATTTGACATTCAATATTTAGTTGATATGTCAAATATCTTATGGCTAGTCATTTTCATCATCATAATAATTTATTTATAACTTTAATATAACTCCATAACTTTGTCTATAATATTAATTTATTTATAACTTTAATAACGCTATAAATTCATGGTTTGATGGAATATAGACCCTCACAAGGTAGTGTGACATATTATTTATATGTTTCCAGATGGAAAAAAAAATGAGATCATTCTAAATGGAAACCTTGGATTTCCTTGTCAATATCGCATCCTCCTCCCTTTGAAATCCCCCCTTTTCATACAGTAAATTGGCATATATTTATATCCTTGGATAAGAGTTTCCATATTTCTTTTTCAACTAATGTATCCTCCTTCTCTACAATTCCCCCTTTCCTACAATAAATTGGCATATATTTATATTCTAATCACATGACAGGACATTGAAAATAAGCCTAGAAGAACCATTGAAGCAAATAGGACAAGCAAAGATCCAAGTTTTACCGATGGAAGGTGATTTTATGGTTTGATTCAACTTGAAGAAGACATCAAAAACAAGCTTGGAAGAACCATCAAAGGAAATCAGATAAGGAAATGTCCAAGATTTCCCAATGGAAGGTGATTTGATGGTCAAAGTTGGCTTGGAGAAGACATCAAAAACAAGCCTGGAAGAATCATTAGAGGAAATAAGATAAGGAAAGGTCTAATATTTTTCAATGGAATGTGATATGATAGTTTTATTTAGAAAAATAAGGCTCAGATGACACATCCAAAATAAGCTTGGAAGAGACATCAAGAAACATGGGATAACAAAAGGATTAATATTTTCCAATCAAAGGTGATCTGATGGTCAAAATATATCATGAACAAGAGATTAGAGATAAGTCTAGAAGAGACATCAGAAAAATATGATACCAAAGGGCCTATTTTTTTCCAATGGAAGGTGATCCCATGGTGAGAGTAAGCTTGGAGAAGACATTGGAAATAATATTGAAAGAACCATTATAAAAAATTGAATAAGCAAAGGTCCAATATTTCCTAATGGAAGGTGATACCATGGTCAAATTCCATAAGAGAAAGCTCAGATAGGACATCAAAAACAAGCCTAGAAGTGCCATCGTAGGAAATAGAACAAGAAAAGGTATAAGATTTCATTTTGGAAGGTGACCTGATGTTTTGAGTCGACAAAAGATGGCTTGGATGGGACATTGAAAGTAATATTGGAAGCTAGACATTAGGAAAGCATGGGATAATGAAGGGCCCAATATTTTTTTATGGAAGATCCAATGGTCAAGATAAAACATAAATGTGACATAAAGGATGAGCTCGAAGGATAAATTGGAAAATAGGATAACAAAGGGCATAAATGTTTATTATGGAAGGTGATCAGATGGTCAAATTCATCTTGGAGAAGACATTGAAAAAAACCTTGGAAGAACATCAAAGGAAATCAGACAAGGAAAGGTATAAGGTTTCCTAATGGAAGGTGATTTCATGGTAAAAGTCAATAAGAGAAATCATGGATAGGACATTGAAAACAAGCCTGGAAGTTCCATTAGAGGAATATGACAAGAAAAGGTCTAAAACTTCTTAATGGAAGGTGATCTAATGATTAGATTCGGCTTGAAAAAGACATTGGAAACAAGCCTAGAAGAGCCATAGAAGGAAATCATACAAGGAAAGTTCCATGATTTACAAGATTATGTTTCTAGCTAGGTTTGAATATGATGTATTAAGAGACTAATAAGAAAAAAAATATTTTTTAGGATTCTAATGCGTCACTCGAACGACTAGAATGATAGATTAATAGAATCTTAACTTCCAACAAAAGTTAGTTACAAAACCATACCGATGACATATCCAAGTCTGATTAAAATTGAAATTACAAGCATATACTTACCAATGGTAGTTCCAAATAGTGTCAAAATTGAAATCATAAGCATCTACTTACCAGTGAGAGTTACAAGAAGTGTTAAAATTTAAATCATAAGCATCTACTTACCAATGACAATTCCTACCAATGTTAAAATTGAAATCACAAGCATTTGCTTAACTTATAGGACAACACTAAATATAAAACATACACATTCTTTTAACAGATGCATATAATGATAGTGCAACACCTAGGTTTCCATTATTCTTATGGATATTCCTCAATTTATCCATATAAAGAGCATTAGTACATTGGGAAAAAAAAATGACAATCAAAAGCACAATAATAATTTCAAGAAAAGAACTGTAAAAGAAATACATATTAACTTCACTATAGATGCACATTTTCAATGGTTGCATCATAATGCTCTGTAACACCATTGAATATAGATAATATATTGTTCATTGATCAAAATAATTTATAACTATGTTATAAATCAAGTAAATGTGTGTACTTCAAGGTTTTCACATGTTAGTGTATGGAGTAAACTTATCAAATGCAACGGTAACAATCACTTCAACATATTCTAACATAAATGACTATAATGACATGTATATATCTCTTGCAACATTAACCATTTATTAAATTTAACAATAAACTTGTCAATGTATATAATCACTTAATTCAATTACAAAATTACTTACCAATGCATGGTAAAAAAAGCATATTATGCCTCAAAGAAATAGAGATCGGTGCTCTTGATTTGAAGAAAAAAATAACAATGTGTATTTGACACAATAGAAACTTAATTTTTAATAAAATGAAAAAAAAATATTTGTTTGTAGCGTTTGACCACCATAATGGTACGGAAAATATACATTTAATTAAAAAAAAAAAAAAAAAAAATCTTAATCCTAACATCTGGTAATCTTTTTTTTTTGAAATTCTGAATCTTCTAAAAATTTTTATTATATTTTGTTCTTCTATTAATAATACTCTAATAATTCTATGATGGCATGAAAAAATAAAAATCATTGCCTCATAATTCAAACAACAACCTAATATAAAAGAAATTATCTATTAAAAAATAAAATATGCATATCATCCTACAGATTCGCATGTCCCAAACAAATTATGTAATTAAGGAAAAAAAAATCATAAATTATTTTGTTAGTAATATACCATAACAAAAAATGGAGCGATAACTAATAATGGTAAATGGAAAAAAAAAATAATAATAAGAAAAACAAAAAATAAAATAGTAACTAAATAAAATAATATGTATCAGAAACAATTTGAATTACAGAATCAAACTAAGAACCTATCAAAGTTTAGAACCACATGTCCCAAACGAATGAGATAATTGGGGTAGAAAAAAAACAAATATCAAAAGAGAATGGATAATAAAACATTAGAAAGAAAATGGGGCAACTAACCCATAAAACAGTAATCACTACGAAGATTCTTCAACAAAACAAAGTATTCAAATGAAATTAAAAAGGAATTAAAAAAAGGCACAAAGTAGATAGGAAACAAAAACAATATAATATAAAATCCCTAAAACCCCATATATATCTTAAACAAAATTTAAACAAAAAGGACAAAAATAATCAATCATAAAGAAAACAACACAAAAATTTAAGGAAACATTTTAATAATAGACTCGTATCAAAATATCACAAAAATATTTATTCAACAAAAATAGAGTTGATCACAACTTGCAAAATTATGTATGTCTCAAATAAATAAATAACAATATAATAGAAAATCCTTAAAACCCTATATATATCTTAAACAAAATTAAAACCCTATATATCTTAAACAAAATTTAAACAAAAAGGACAAAAATAACCAATCATAAAGAAAACAACACAAAAATTTAAGGAAACATTTTAATAGTAGACTCGTATCAAAATATCACAAAAATATTTAATCAACAAAAATAGAGTTGATCACAACTTGCAAAATTATGTATGTCTCAAATAAATAAATAAAAATAGAACAATCATAAAATCAAGGGAAATGGGTAAATGACCAATGATAGATTTTGTAACAAAGAAAATTATAAATAAAATAAAAATATATATAAACGGCACAAATAACAAAAGAAATTACATAAAAATTAACTAACACAAAACCCTAAACTTTAAAAGCTTAGTCTAAAAATATAAAAATATTAATATCCAAATAGAAATACCAATTTTTTAATCACTTATCAGTGAAAAAAAAAAAAAAATTAACTAGATAAAACATTTCCATAGTTTTTTCAATAGTTTTTTTTGTCCTTACTAAGTCCTTCTTGTACTCAATTAATCTTGGATGGGGGTTTGTAATTGATCCAAAATGGATTCAGGAAAGCCTAAAAATCAAAGTTTTCGGAATCGGACAAAACCAACGTTATTGCATCCGTCTCGTCGCACTGATTTTGGCCATATAATTTGTTCATCAAACAAACACCGTATGTGAAAGTCATCACATTCTGATCAAATTCTCAAACAAGCAAAATGTCAATTGGTCAAAGTCAACATTGACGTCAGCAATACGACAGGTGACGTCATGATGACATCGTCATGATGATGTGGCATCACCAGGAGGTGACACATGTTACTCAGATTCATCATTTTTGGGTTGAGTTGGCACCTGTACTGATTTGACACATGTCACCATATGGATGACACATGGTAGTCCGTACATGACATGGCCCAATGACAGGTTGACATGTGGCAGGTACAACAGTGATGTGGCATGTATGGTGGTGATGTGGTAGGTACGACAGTGCGACATGTGGCAGGTATGGTGGTGATGTGGCAAGTTTGATAGTGCGACACGTGGTAGGTATGACAATGATGTAGCATGTACAGTGGTGACATGGCAGTGCTAATTGGGCAACTGACTGAACTGATGCGTCATCAATACGAGCCAATCCCAGGCTGACACATGGCTCAGTCATAGGGTGACACATGGCACCCCAGATTTGACCAAGGTTGGTTGGGTAAAAGTTTGTTCCTCCTCCGAGGGAATCAAATCCACGACCTCCGAGCTAGGCAACGACTTAACAACCAAGGCGCTAACCAACCGTGCTACACATGTTCCTTGTTTGAGAACTGGTGCAATATTGTTTTAAAATTGTATTGGCGCGAATTCGGGGATAAGCCCCGATCGGCGAGGTCCAACCTTGACCGACCAAGGGCTAGAGACCAGGAGCTAAGGTAGTTGTGGGCGCGTGGGAGCCAAGGCCATGGCCATATGGCCATGCACACGACCAAGGGCCGAGTTTAGGGGGCTAAGGACCAGGAGCGCGGCAACCTAAGGCTACATGGGCCATTCCCATATGACCAAGAGCCTCATAATGAGATGCTAGCGCAATATTTGCCCATTTTTGGGTTTTTAAACTATATTGTATGATTTCATTTGATTTTAAGCCTATTTTTGGGATATTTTGTCCATTTATTGGAGGATCTGAAGCCCTTTTTTAGAACAAATCTTGGGAGGAAGTTGGGAGGATGTTACCAACTTCAAATCTATTTAAACCAAAGGTTCTTGGCAGCTTTAGACAGGTTCAAAAGAGGAAAAATGTTATAGAATTGTGAAGCCAAAGTCAGTTTTATGTAGGGAAGCCATTGTGGAGAGGAACTTTGCAGGCCAATTATGGGAGCTTCGCTCAATCATTTTTAGTGTCGTCAGTTGTGTTGGATTCTTGAGGTCGAGCAGAACATAGCCAGACTATTTTGTAATCCATTTGACACTTTTATGATGTACTTTTGAATCTTTGAAGAGAAATGAGAAAGTCTCACCCACTAAGACAAAGGCCTAGAGACATAGGCAATATTATCGAACTCCATTAACAACTTTGTTGTTATGGTTTGTTGATTCTTTGTTCTTAATTTCATTTCTGCATATCTTATTATGGTTGCCATGTTATATCATTAATTCTTTCTCTTTCTTCAATTCCTAAATGGTTAATGAACTCATGCTTTAAAAAATTAACCATAGTCTTTAAAAGATCTTTTCTGATCAGTAATCCACCCACAATTTACATCGTAAAGATTTAAAAGATTGAATAGATTTAGAATTTACTATTTTATCCAAGACATTTTTGTTGGGGTATATCAACAAACACCAAAACCTAACAATTCAAGGTTTACCATTTTATTAAATCACTCCATAACAAGAAGAAACAAAAGAAACTTTGATTTTTTCTAATATGTAACATTTTAGTGTCCTTGATTCATAAATATATACATGGGTATCCAAATCATATCATGATATTTCCAAAACCTACAAAAATATTTAGGGTTTGTTGATTACAATAAAAACATAACCAGTTATAAAACTATTGTAAGGAAACCCTTACCCCATGAATTCTTGACTATTATGGGGAATTTTGATCCATTGGCCCTCTTTTTCACATTTTAGTATATCAATATCTCACATGCAATCAACAAATAATGAATTATACTGAAACCAAAAAAAAACCATAAAAGGTTAAAGGATTCAATCCTTCTAATATATAGAGAAAAACACACTTAAACAATAAAAGAATAGAGAGGGTTTTTCAATACCTTTAGTCTTTAAAATGTTGGTATGGTTAGATTCCATCACATAGATATGGAATTTGTGGTGCACCCCTAGAAGAGATATTGGAGAAAAGAGGAAAATGAAAGGTCCAAGATTTGTTTTATGGAAGGTGGTCTAATGGTCAAAACATATCTCAAAAATTACATCAAAAATACATCTAAAATATACATTAGAGAGGAAAGAGGACAAGGAAAGGTCCAATATTTCCCCATGGAAAGTGGTCACATGGTTAAAGTCAATAAAAAAAACCTAAGAAAAGGCATTGAAAACAAACCTAAAAATGTCATTGAAGGAAGGTGAAAAACAACCCAATATTTTCTATTAGGGAAACACCCTGATATGGTAAATATGCATTAGGTATTTACCATTAATGAAACACCTCAATATAATAAATATACACCACATATTAATACCATTAGGAAAACCCTAATATAATAAATATGTAATGCATATTTACCATTTGAAAAACTTAAAATGGTAAATACACATTGCATATTTACTAATGGAAACCCAAATATGATAAATATAAACTACATAAAAAAAAAATTGAACATGATTTACAAGTCGAATTTGAGAAAATCATAGACCATGTTTTCACATTGCATATTTACAATTGCAAAACCCAACAATGTTAAATAAATAACGCTAATACATTGGGAATAATGTAGGTTACAAACATAAGATATAAAAGAGCCACATTGTAAATATTGGAGAGATAGACATATGGAGAATGTAAGTTACAAACAATCTGAAATAACATCAAAGCAAATACGACCATCCAAAACACCCTTTTGGGAAAAAGAAATGATGATAATTTATGACTATGGAACGCAAGGACAAGCAAAGGATGACATGATAGAAATGATAATATGATAAACGAAGTTTTTGGAAGATAAGGAATCAAACCGGTAAAGTAGTGAACAAAATCAAATGAAAATAATAATAAGCATACAATGAGATACACATGATAGAAATGATAATATGATAAAAATAAGTTGTTCGAAGATAAGGAATAAAATCGGTAAAGTAGTGAATAAAATAAAATGAAAATGATAATACGCATATAATGAGATACTTAGACATATTGTTTTCATAATGACAATGAGAAGAGAAGAAGAAACAAAAGCATAACATTGAGAGTGAAGTGATACTAGAAAAAACAAAGAAACTACAAGATGGTGATTCCTTGATCCAGATGGATATTGGTGCCCACCCACCTTTTTCAACTATCTCAGAATAGTTTTTCTAGCAATTTTGGTAATTTACTATTTTTAGCAATTTTCACTTCCGAAGTCATTTTGAGGCCCTAAACGATGTTTTTTTTTGGGAAAACAAGTTTTCAATATACAAGTTCCTTCAATATTGCGCCTAAAATGAATCTCCTCGATGATACCTTTCCAACGGGCTATCATACGCCTAAAACAGAGATCGTATGCAAAAGTTACGACCCCGGGAAGTTGATGTACTAACTTACCCAAATGAGGCCCACATGACTTTTGGCACTTCATCTCCTAGGGTTAGGTTTTTGGATGTCTAGGGTTTTAGGAATTCTTGCTTATTGTAAAAAGGCCTTCAGAGCCTCATTGTAATCATCTTCTTGCGAATGAGCGCAACCGTCACATCTCTTCTCAGAGATAAGCCGCCACCATTCCAACAAGCTTGTTTCCGCTGCATTTTACAGTTTCAGCTTATTTCATTATTGAATAGAAAACCAGTTTTATTGTATCTCTGTTATTTTTTGTTAAACACCTATTAATAATCTATAATCATTTCATTATGCTCATAAAATCTGGATAAGTGGTATCAGAGTGGTCTGCTCCTTGTCGTCTTAATGCATGTCCCCAATGAGGTTGGAGGAAAAAGAGTTGGGTCTCAAGCTTGTTTCTCTTGAGGACAAAATCTCTCACACACCCAAATGACCTCTCATGGCAGGAGAAAAGAAAGATGACGGGACACGAGATCCTTTCAAACTATTGATTGAGTAATCCCTCACGCATCAGAGGAACGAGATGATGGATACTTTCGTGCAAATCCTTCAGCGGCTACCAACAGGCGACGCATCTTCTTCGAACAAAGGCGTCGTCCCCTTCAAGGTACAAATAAACTTTGATATTCCTATATTTGAAGGTCACATAGATGCAGATTATGTAGACAAGTGGTTGAATCTACTAGAAGGGTATTTTTCTGTCCATAACTTTTCGAATAAGGAAAAGATTACTTTTGCGCTCCTCAAAGTCGTTCCCCATGTCAAAGCTTGGTGGGAAATTTTATGTGAGCAAAAGGAAACAGAGGAACCCTCATTATTTACAGTCATGGCCACCTGGGAATCCTTCAGGGATGCTATTAAGGAACAATGCTACCATGTCGGAAGTTATGACGACCTCTATAACAAATGGATCACATTGCGGCAAGAAAGAGACCAAGCAATGCCAGATTTCAAAAATATATTCCATACCTTGTGCACCAAGCTAGGTATCAAAGATTCAGAGCGACATCTAGTGCTCAAGTATCGCGGTGCTCTACATAGATACATCCATACCGAAATGGAATTTCTGGACATCTCATCCTTGGGCGCGACCTATCGATATGCCGTCAAAATCGAGCAGAAGCTCAAACAAAAGACACGACAATTTGGACCTGGGAAACCCTCACAACAAAATCCAGGAAAGGGTGGCCCCAACCCACAGAACAAAGGACAGAGAAAATATGGATAGTATCAGGAAAACCAATCTAAGCTGCAAGAAAAGAAGGACACCGGAAAGACAAAGAAATATACCGGGAAGTGGTGCGACTTCCATAAAATCCCTTGGAATAACATTGTTGATTGTCACTCAAAGAAGTCGTTGGTGGCCGAAGTGAAAGCCTTTGAATCAGATGTGGATTATGAATATGAGTTAGAACCAGAAAGGGGAATATGGATCATTGACATGGAACCCAGTGCCACTGTTGATACCACCAAGCTCTAGCCTAATGAACCAGACGAGCCAGAAGAAGGAGAGTGCCTCTTCCATTCACAGATGTGGGTAAAAGGCACCTCGCTACACTTCATCGTTGATAGTGGTAGCCAGAGGAACCTCATCTCAGCAGAGGTCATCAAGCGGTTGGCCCTGTCGATAATGTCGCACCCACAACCCCACACCATTGGATGGCTCCGCAAAGGATGTGATCTCCGCATCAGCCAACAATGTCGATTGTCGTACAGCATCAAACCCTTCAAAGACGAGGTATTGTGTGATGTTGCTTCTCTTGAAGTTTGTGATGTTCTTTTGGGCCAACCTTGTTTATGGAAAAATCATGTTGTATATGAGTCTAGGCCTCGTAGTGTTATTATTACTTTGAACAAAAAATTGTACAGGTAACTCGAGGCAGTCCCACCTAGTGTTATTTCCTTGATATATGGTAAGCAATGCAGGAAGGTCATCTCTCAAATGGGGAAGTTTGTCTTCTTTGTGATTCTCTCTCAGAATAAGAGAAAGATCACAACCACATCTAGGGTCTCTGTGGCCAACCTCTCCACACAGCAGAAGCAAGTAGATAAGGTCATGGAAGAATACTCGGATAGCTTCTCCTCACCTACAGGGGTACCTTTGCACTGTCAGGTCAAGCACACCATCGATCTAACCCCCGGGGCACCGCTGCCCAATGGGCTAGTCTATCTCCACTCTCTATTAGAGAATGAGTCGATCAAGCGACAGATCCAAGAACTGCAGCACAAGGGGCACATCCATCCCATCTCACCACCTTATGGGAGCCCAATCGTGTTGGTACAGAAGAAAGATGGAACCTGGCGACTCTGCATTGATTACCTGGCTCTGAATAAGATCACCGTCAGAAACTGGTACCCGGTTCCCCTAATAGACGACCTCCTTGATCAACTCAGAAGGTCCAAACACTTCAGTAAGAGAGATATGAAGTTTGGTTACCACTAGGTCTTGATAGAACAAACAAATGTATGGAAGACCGCCTTCAAGTCAAAGGAAGGCCTTTTTGAATGGTTGTTCATGCCCTTTGGTTTGAAAAATTCTCTAGCCACTTTCATGAGAATGATGGACGATAACATGTGACCATTCACCAATATGTTTGTAGTGGTGTATATGGATGAAATTCTCATTTACAACAAGACTTGGGCCTAACACTTGCAACATATTCAGCAGGTTTTTCACACCCTGCGGCAGCACAAGCTATACACTAACTTGGAAAAATGCTCCTTCGGCATGGATAGGGTCCATTACCTAGGCTACATCATTGATCAACATGGAATACATGTGCATCCAGCCAAGATCCAAGTCATCCGTGACTAACCAGCCCAACCACACTCACTAAGCTTCGGAGCTTCTTGGGCCTTACCAATTTCTACCACAGGTTCGTGTTGGGATTCTCCCATATTGCATGGGCCCTCAGCAAAATAAACAGGGGTGGTGGTAAGGAAAAATTTGCATGGGACCAGTCCCAACAACAAGCGTTCAATCATTTGAAGCAGCGCTTGTGCTCAGCCCCAGTACTTTCACTACCATACCTACAACAGCCCTTTGAGATTGAGACAGATGCTTCAGACTATGTTGTGGGAATCGTTCTCACTCAACATGGCCACCCCATGGCGTATCATAGTGAGACACTATCAAATGTTGTCCATAAGTACCCTAATTACGATAAATAAATGTACTCCATTGTGCAATCCTACCACCAGTGGAGACATTACATTCTTTGGAAGGAGACGGTCATCCACATTGATCATAAGCCACTGCAGTTCATGCAGACACAAGGAAAATTGCAGAATGACCGCCATCAAAAGTGGTCCACATAATTGCAGCAATTCCACCTCAACATCAAGTATAAAATAAGAAGCACCAATCATGTCACTGATTGCCTCCGCAAACCACCAGTTGCAACACTCACCACGGTGCTAGACTATTGCGTCCATGAGACCTCTGGATGGCCCTAACTCTATGAGACAGGCCCAAACTTCACCACCACCTACCAAATGTTGGGTGCAAACGCAATGGTCAATAATATCCATATTTAGGATGGGTTGTTGTGTCATCTAGGCCATATCTGTGTTCCATCAAGAGAGCGAGCGAAGCTTATCTGGGAAGCCCACTACAGTCGGGTGGCAGGACACTTCGGTGTCAAAACTACAGTGGTGATGTTATAGAAACATTTCTACTGGTCGAAACTTCAGTAGGAGGTCAGCAAGTATATCAGGTCCTGCACTTCTTGCGCTATTCAAAACCGACCACTAAGAAACAGGGCATGTAGAACCCTCTTCCTACTCCTGATAGGCCATGGGAATCCGTCTCAATGGACTACAAGTCGGGCCTTCCATCCACCAAGTGGGGAAATGACTGTTTTTTTTTTGTTGTTGATCGCTTTTCTAAGATGGTGATTCTAGTTTCCTGCAATACGAGCATCACAGTAGAGGCCACTGCCAATATCTTCTTTGAATAAGTCTAGGTACATTTTGGAATCCCACAAACCATTGTCTCAGATCGGGACAGTCGATTTCTAAACACATTTTGGTTGAGCCTCTGGTCACTGCTGGACAACAAGCTCACCAAATCCATGGCCTTCCACCCCCAGACAGATAGTCAAACTGAGGTCGTAAATTGAATGATTATGCATATCATTCGCATGTATAATTCAAGGCACCACCGCACAAGGCATGAGAGCCTTCCCTATGTCCAGCATAGCTACAACTGAGCCCTGCATAGCTCAACCAGCCACAACCCCTTTCAGGTGGGGTTGGGATTCCAATCATTGGGTCCCATAGATGTTGAACTTCCCATTACGGTCACCTTGACCGACTCATATCCTACTCCAACTGAAGCTGACAAAGCCACCCGGTTCATTGAGTGGATCCAGCACATCCTCCAACAGGTTTAGGATATCCTACAAAAGTCCAATGACAAGTACAAACAGCGCCATGATCAACATCGGGTGCCACATAAGTTTCAAGTGGGAGACAAAGTTTGGTTTCACTTGTAGAAAGAACGCCTTACAGGAACCCATTGGAATCTTTGCCAACTCCGTTATGGGCCATACACTATCACCAAGGTCATGGGGGATAATTCTTTTGAGCTCAACATTCCTCCTTTCCTTGGCCTGCACCAAGTGTTCAATGTGGATCTCCTTCACCCTTATTTCCCACCATTATTGGATACCTCAGAAGTAGCAGAACATCTAACACCAACAGAGATCAACCCTAACTGCATACAACAGGCATCCAATGATCATATTGTGGACACACATATTGATGGCACTTGACAACAAAGGATCCAACTTTATCGAGTCGTCAAAGAAGGGCAACTCCTACACCAAGGCAAGTGGCTCACCCAGGGCCAAATTCAGCAAAAAAATCCTCATCTGATGGGGGACCTCAACGCAATAGAGACCATTGTTTCCTAAGGAGGGAGGATTGATCCATATGGATATCGGTCTCCACCCACCTTTTCCAATTAGCTCAAAACAGTTTTTTGGCAATTTTTGTAATTTACTATTTTTAGTAGTTTTCACTTCCGGAGCTGTTTTGAGGCCCTAAACGATGTTTTTTTGGGAAAACAAGTTTGGAATATGTAAGTTTCTTCGATATTGTGCCTAAAATGAATCTCCTCGATGATACCTTTCCAATGGGCTATCATACACCTAAAACGAAGATCGTATGCGCCCACATGACTTTTGGCGCTTCATCTCCTAGGGTTAGGTTTTTGGATGTCTAAGGTTTTTTACATTCCTGCTTATTGTAAAAAGGCCTTCAGAGCCTCATTGTAATCATATTCTTGTGAATGAGCGTAAATTTCACATCTCTTCTTAGAGATAATCTGCCACCATTCCAGCAAGCTTGTTTCCGCTGCATTTTACAGTTTCAGCTTATTTCATTATTGAATAGAAAACCAGTTTTACTGTATCTCTATTATTTTGTGTTAAGCACCTGTTAATAATCTATAGTCATTTCATTATGCTCATAAAATTGGATCATTCCTAACACCAATAACCAAATATAGGATGAGAATTTGTTTAGAGGTATCATAGAAGCGAAAAACAAACAACGAAAGGAACTGAAGTTATTTTATGGAGTTTACTAGGCCTATTACATTCCTATGGTAGTAATGATACCAAATTTGGGGTATGCAATATAAAAATCCTATAATCCACATAAATGAATGATCTCAAACCCCATGTTAAGGAAAATAATCTACATTATAGCAGAAACCATAAGAGTGATATTCAAGATTCCACATAGTTCAAAAATATGGAGTAATAATATGTTTGAAGAAAGGGCCAAACCATATCTAGTTTGGTTCCATTGTGTAGTGTCCTTGATACAGAGCCTTTTTAAATGTACATATACGCTGGTGAGATGAATTGGTATCAAGTATAAATGTAATGTACATTTAGGCTAGTTAGCCAAGGACACTGTGTTATGGTGTTGTGTGCATCAGAGTAAGTGCATAGAAAAGTGTAACAAAGATAGGGTGCACAAAGTTGTGTGGTGTGCACACCTGGGTAAGTGTGCACATTGCACTTTGTCGTGTGCACTTGGGTTAGTGCGCGAGAAATAATGTTATGTTTTGAGGCCAAAGAGCCTTTATGATTATAAGTTTGGTGAGCCTGGACGTATATAGGCTAGTGCATTTATCGATGTAAATATAATCATGAATATTAATATAATATTGCATCGCTACGTGTTGACTAACTTAGACGAAAATAGATGGGGGGAGCTATTTCACTGAAAAAGGGAAAAGGGGGTGAGTCATAAGTCTTAGGGAATATTTTATAATATTTTCGAGAAAAGTGTATTGTTAGATACATTATTTTTATCCTAAGCTCCCGAGGGTAGGGAACGGGTCACCAAGTGGCTTAAAGATGCGTTTGGAGGTGACAAGTGTCAAGCAGAAGGAATGAAATATATATTGTTGGCCTTAGTGTATTTTTGGGGGATTACAATTAGTATTCATGTGGAAAGATCTAGTGAGGAGAATGGGGTCAAATTGTATAGAAAATATGATTATTACCCTATTTGTCCAAAAGAAGCTTGCAAGTAGTTGTGGGGTTGTATTCAAATATAATGTCTAGGAGTCGAATTGACAAACCTTGAGCAGTCTCTCTAGGTGAAAGACTGGATGTTGTGGAGTGGTTTTCAGACCCGTGGGCATACTCTCCAGGAATGATTTTTTCTCAGACTTGCTCCCCGGTGCATTGGGCACTAGTCACAGGGCTCAAAGACTTCCTTTCCAACCTATTTTTAGTAACCCTGGGAAAGGAAGTGGGGCAGCCGAAGGAATGGTGAGAAGAGAAGGGTCACACTTCCTTAGGCGTGTCAGGTGCATGGGGAATGAGGGACTATGGAGTAGTTGTAGTAGTGGGCACCTAGGAATGATAAATTTTGTTGAATTTCAGAGCATACCCTGTGGTTAGAACCCTTATATCCCTGGTGGATTTGAGCCTTAGCTCGTGGGTGGTCTATTGCTAAAATCTTATGAGAAACAAAATATATGGTTGGGAGGATATTCAGATTCAACTTCGTAGTTTGTGACTTCCATTTAAGATAAGTTTTCCTTATGTACTTTTCTTGTTTGTTGCGTGCATTTTGTCGATGTTTGACATAAGTTAAATATTGTATGTGTTGCATATGATTATTTTTTGTTATTCTGATTATTTTGGTATGTTCATGTAAGTATGGTGCATCAACCTATATTTTCAGTTGTGCATGGATATGACTAATGTGGTATTATTTCCTATTAAATTAACCTTGTGGTTATAATTATCAGTCATCAAGAAAATGATTGAGTGGTCAAGTGCGTAAGATCATAACCTGTGTACTTCAGAGGTTGGAACTCTGGTGTATTCCATTAAGGAATTAGAACCCGCACTCAGGATTAATAGAAGTGGTGCATAACACACGTGTTTGTGCACACAGTTGTACTATGGGGTTAGTATGTTGGTGTGTGTAGTTATTTGAATTAATTCCACTACTTAAGGTTGTATTATAGTAAATTGTTTCTTTCGTTGTTATAAGTTATGTAGCGTGATTCAATTTGGTCTAAGTGTGTTACCTCAAGTGATACTGCATGGAATTGTGTGTTAAGGTAGAAACTGTGCAGTGAAAATATTAGAGTAACATTGCTCAGTAGTATGTTGGGGATGCTAGAGTTGGGTTGTTGGAAGATAAAGGAGTTGAATTTGTGTGATGTGGCCCACCCTGGGGTGGCTAGGGACATTACATATTGGTATCAAATCTATAGGTTCAACACTAGACTTGTATGGGCCAAAGATTAGCATGAATAGATGTGTGCACTAGGAATTGGTACCGCACAACACATATATTAGTTGTGTGGAAGATCATTGGTACGAGGTATATAGTTGTGATGTGCACAAAGACAATGATGTGCAGGTGTGCGCACTAGATTTTGGATGATAAAATCCTCCAAGAAATCCAAGTGAAAATAATTCTGACAAAATGGTGCAAAATTTTCATCTAGTTGTTGCATGAAACCATCTAACAAATATTAATTTCTTGCACATTTTGCAGAATTTTTCAGTAAATAGAGCAGGATAGATTCAGTGCAGAAGGTTAAGAGCATGGAATATGTGGAGAAGAAGTATAGTCTTGATGATGAATTTGGGGATCTGTATATCATTTTGGGTGTCAATGGTACAAAATCAAAAGAGGAGCGCATGAATTTGGTAGACACTGTAAAAGTACTTCAGAAATATGTCTAGAGTTATAAGGTTGGTAATGAAAGGATTATGAGAGCTAAGGCACGGAAAGATGACTTCAATTTCAAATTGATGCAGATCCTCGAAAAAATAGAAAAGAATATGAATAAGGAGACAAAGTTGAGTAAATCAAGAATTCGTAGGTCTCATGATGAGAAAAGAAGAGAAGAAAGAAATGATGGTAAGCATTATTTCAGGAAAGTGCACAGTATCTCAATTCCATCTCCTATCAGAAAGCATAAGAGAAGGACTAGGGTGTACAAGCTACATGGGGAAATGAATAAGATTAATCCTCCTACCCTTGACGGTGAGAACAAGAAGGATGAAGATTTGGGGGCATGGTTGTTGGGTATGAGGAAGTACTTCCAGCTGCATAACTATTCTGCACATGTAGAAGGAAGAATTGATATTTATCATTTGAAGGGAAAGGCATCAATATGGTGGGATCAATATGTGCAAGTGCAACATATTGATGAGAAGAGAGTGACTTGGAGGTAGTTCAAAAGATATTTCCAAAAGAATTATTTAACCAAGTGGTATTATGACACAAAAATGAAGGAGTTCTTTGAAGTCGAGCTTGGGAGCATGACAATTGACGAGTACGAAAGAAGAGTTTTAGAATTGTTGAATCATGTGCCTTTTATCAAGGATGAAAGAGTGAATATTCAAAGATATTTGAGTGGGTTTCCCTCATTTATCATTGACAATATATAGTATGACGAACACCCTAAAATGTTGGAAGAGACCATAAGGCACACTAACTATCTTTATGAGCAGCAAAGGGGAAGGTCAACTTTCCAAAAATCTTGAGAAGATAAGATGAAAAGTAAGATGGAAAATAGGAAGAAGGTAGTTAAGCCATCGTTTATCGTAAATATTTCACAAGGATAGATGAGTCTTCAAGAGACCTGAATGTCAAAAGTAGTGGAACACAAGTCATAGAAACAACCTATGCAGTGTTGGGGTTGTGGCAGAAATCATATGCACAGAGATTGTCCTCAAAGAGGTGATAAAGTGAGGACTACGCACAGTGTACAACAAACTGTGACAGTAGAGGACATGGGTAGAAAGGTGACAAGGATTTATGTTGTGCCAGATAACAAGCACATTGAGTTCCAGTCTCAAATGATCGAAGTGGAAGGTAAGATTAATGGCCAACCCATTGATATTTTAATAGACTCATGAGCTAGTCATAGTTATCTAGATCCTAAAATGGTGGAAAGATTCCAACTGTCTAGAAACAATCTAGGAAAACATTGGTTGGTGCAATTAGCTACAGGAACAAAAAGGAAAATCAATGAGGTGGTTAAGGCATGTCCAATGGAGATGAAAGGACTGCGCACAAATGTTGATTTTAATATTATACCTTTGGGCTCGTACGATTGCCTCATTGCTATGGATTTTTGGATGAGCATCATAATGTCCTGGATTGTTACTATAATGCATTTAATTGCTTGGACGAGAAAGGAAACTTGATATTAGTTCAAGGAATTCCAAGAGTTGTGACTGTCAGAGAAGTGTCGACTTCACAGTTGAAGAAAAGTTACAGAAAAGGGTGTTAAGTATTCGCGGGGCACATGGAAGAGGTACCTAAGGATAAAGTGCCAAGTGTGGAAGAATGTTTAGTACTGAAAGAGTATGAGGATATATTTAAAGAGATATCGATATTGACTCCAAAAAGAGATATTGACTTCTCTATAAATATGATGCCGGGAGAAACACATGTATCTAAGACTCCTTAAAGGATGAGTACGTTGGAGTTAAAGGAGTTTCAGATGAAAATTGAAGAGCTTAAGAAGAAGGGGTATATACACCCAAGTGTGTCACCTTGGGGTGCGCCAATTTTGTTTGTAAACAAGAAGGATAGTATGTTGAGACTTTGTATCATTTTCAGACAGTTGAATAAGGTAACAATGAAGAACAAGTATCCTTTTCCAAGGATGGATGACTTGATTGATCAACTAAGAGGCACGAGGATATTTTCCAAGATAGATCTCAGATCTAATTATCACCAACTGAGAATAAAGGAGAAATACATCAATAATACTGCTTTCAAAATGAGGTATGGTCATTATGATTTTACAGTGGTTCCTTTTGAGTTGTCAAATGAACCAATTGATTTCATGTTCTTAATGAATGGAGTTTTAATAAGTTACTTGGATAAGATTTTCATTGTATTTTTGGATGACATTCTTATTTACTCAAAGTCTGAGGAAGAGAAGGAGAATCACTTGAGGATGGTGTTGCATCTGTTGAGGAAGCATCAAATTTACGCAAAGGGAAGCAAGTGTTCATTTTATCAGTGATAAATTCATTATTTGGGTCATATTATTTCAGAAGAAGGAATAGTTGTGGACCCAATGAAGATAAAATTTATTGAGGAATGGCCAACACCAAGAAATGTTTCAAAAGTGAGATCCTTTATGGTAATGGTAGTGTACTACAGAAGGTTTATTGAAGTATTCTCATAGATTTCACATTCAATATCATCCTTGCAGAAGAAAGGTGCGTTATTTGAGTGGACTTTATATTGCTCAAGGAGTTTCCAACACTTGATGAGTTTGTTAACAAGTGCATCGATTTTAAGAATTGTTGATCTAGATGTGGACTTCATTTTGTGCATGGATGCATGAAAGGAAGGACTCAATGGACTCTTAAGTTAGAATGGACATATGGTGTGCTACGAATCAAGGAAGTTGAAGGAGCATGAAAGGATCTATGCCACACATGATTTAGATTTGGAAGCTATAGTGAATTCCCTGAAGATGTGGTGGCATGATCTTATGGTTAAAATATTTGAACTAAGAACATACCATTATGGTCTGAAGTATTCAATTGGACAACCAAGTTTAAATTCCATATGAAGCAGGTGGTTAGAATTACTCAGTGAGTATGACTTCGACATAAATCATATCATAGGAAAAGAGAACAAGGTGGAAGTTTCATTAGCATGAGTATGACTTCCATTAGAATGTACGAGACATATTTGCGTGAAATAATTTTGGAAGTTTCCAAATCATATTTGTGTTGTATGGATATAAATGTGACTTTACAACAAGGTATGTCGCAACCAAAGTTTGAAGGTTATGAGTTAAGAGAGCATGGGATCCTCATGTATAGACACAGGTTTTATGTGCCAATTGATCAGGAGTTAAAGAACCTGATTTTTTCAAAGATGCATAAGGTTCCTTATGTTGGACATCCAGGTTATTAGAAGATAATTCTTATAGTCAAGAATCAATACTTTTTTCCAGGTATGAAAAAGGAAATTGTGAATTGTGTTGTGAGATGTCTCGAATGTCAGAAGGTCAAGATTGAGCACATACATCCAGCTAGTTTTTTGCATCCTTTGCCTATTCCTGAGTGGAAGTGGGAATTTGTGACCATGTACTTCATAACTAAGTTGCCTAGGACTGTTAAGCAACATGATTCTATTATGGTGGTGGTGGACAAGCTTACTTAAGCTACCCATTTTATTCCAATGAAGTCAGTGCACAAGGAAAACGACGGTGTTGAGATATACATGTGAAAAGTTGCTAGGTTGCATGGTATTCCTAACACAATTGTGTCTGACAGAGATCCCAAGTTCACTTCGAACTTATGGAAAGGGTTATTCAAGGGATTTGGAACAAGTCTGAATTTCATCACAACATATCACCCTGAGACAGATGGTCAGATGAAGAGAGTGAATCTAGTGATTGAAGGCATGATGAGGATGTACGTGATGGATAATCCATAGAAGTGGGAAGAATACCTTCATTTGGTAGAGTTTTATTACAACAATGGGTATCAAGAATATTTAAAGATGAGCCCATTTGAATCACTTTATGGTAGAAAGTGCAACATGCCTATAAGTTGGGATAACCCAACAAATCACACAGTAGTTGGGCCAGATTTTCTTTGGGAAATGGAGGAGAAGATGGTAAAGATCAGGTAGAATTTAAAGGCTACCCAAGACATGCAGAAAATGTTTCCAAATAAAAGAAAGATTTATAGATAATTTTAAGTGGGTGAGCATGTGATTCCGAAAGTGAAGGATAGGTTCAGTTCCCTAAAATTGGGAAAGTGTTCTATATTATCAGAATGCTATTGTGGTCCATTTGAAATCCTTGAAAGGATTGGTGTCAAAGGTAGGCTAAAGAAGAAAATCAAGGCATTTTTGGGGATAGAAAAGCATGCATGAGGAAAGTAACAGCTAGAAGGAAGCACAACACACGCACGTGCAAGGAAGACAATAGTTGGAAGGAAGAACAACACACACACATGGGAGGAAGACCTAACGACAGTAGGGTTAGGGTTTTGGTAAGGTATTGTAATGGCTAAAGAGACAAAAATGTATAAATATAGATTACTGAGGTATTATAGAGAGTTCAAATTCGAGTTTTTGCATTGTTCGGAGAAGTATTATGTTATTGTAGTTACGCATGAGTTGATGCGATGTGTAATGTTTTTCTCTAAGACCTATTTTGTATAAGTTTTTGAGCTAAGAGAGGAGGAGAGAAAGGTAGATATTGAAGGTTATATCACAGGCTGTGGATCCTGGTGCGATCTAGTCCACCTCATATAGATCTTATGCGACTGTGGAGGATTGTAAAGCACGCAACGTTGTAGATGCAGAACGATCATAATAAAAGAGACAAGAGCCAAATATTTGTGGGCGTAGCCCAGGAGGGGGTGAAACACAGTAACATTTGTGTTATGTGATTAATTCATGCATATATTTATTGTATTCAATAGTTATTATTATGTTGAAGGAATGAGTTATTATATTGCTTGTTTAAATACTATTGCGATAGCGAGGGAATAAGTTGTTGGATTTACTGCCTGGTCGTGAATAACAGTATGGTGCATTTACAAGTTATAATAAATGGTTCAATATTCAACTCCCTTATCTCACACTCAATCTGAAGCTGTAAACACATGAGTCTTACAGCCACCCATTAAAGCTATCTCAGGTGAGACTGTGCAGTGCATTATGTGTGTTGTGTTTCCTTCTGGTTCACTAGGAGGGTCGATAGTCTTAGAGGCTTTGTTGGAAACCCAAAAGAAATGAACCCTAGGTCAATATAAACTCATACAGTATAGAAGAATAGTAACCAACAAATGGTTCGGTTGTTATTAGTAGGAGAAAGAGAGGATTGAGTAGACGTGATAAGTCGAAGAGATGGTAAAAAGGGATGTTGAGACCATGGAATCCCACAAAATAAGAGATCAAAACTTGGCTAAGAACTAAAGATCTAGAGTTCACATAGAACAACAATATAAACCCTAGAGTAACACCCCATAAATATCTTGATAAATACGTGTTTACTGATTTACACGAAGTCTTTTTCTATGATTTTCCACACTTATTGCAGGAGTGGATACTAAGGTTAAAGGATAACCACACAACAAACCGGATTCAACAGCTAGAGTGAAACCTAGTATAGATTGAACAACTTCAGCAGGTGAACAACAAGTTCACTCACGTAGTCGATTTTTGGTTGGACAGTATTCTGGTAGGTTTTATAACATAGTTTGCAGTAGACACAACTAAGTCATACATCACAGTAGAGCGAGAGTTTCTACGCAGACCTAGAGGAAGGCACATTCAATCCCTGTATACTTCTATTAAGATATTGTTATATAACAAAGGTGTAATGACAATGGAATTAGACAGCTAAACTTCCCTGCGTGCATGGGGGAAGGGTGGAAGCACTGATAGAGAGAGGAAAAATGGAAGGAGGAAAGGATAAGGGAAAAAAGGAGGAACCCTTGGACGCAATCATGATGGATGACAACCAAATCAAGAAGATCATGGTGACAACTGGAAAGACACGTAGCGGAGTACCCTACAAATACAAGGTGAACACCAAGAAGAGAGTCATAGTCGCGAGGGAAGGCTTGGCGAGTGATGAGGAAGAGGTAGAGGATCTCCAGGCTATGGAGCAGATTGAGGAAATCATGCACACAACATATTAGAGGAAGAAAAGAGGTCCAAGAATGGGAAGAGAAGGTAGCCATCCTATCCATATTAATGTCAGTGTGGAACCCATAACCCATGTGCGACTAATACACAAAAGAGAACACCACCGTTTAGAAAACCGAAGTTTAGAAGCAGTCAGACAGCAGGATGTACATCCACACAAGGAACAACAAATGGTGGAGCCAGTTCATGCAGCACTTAGGCACTAGTCAAGTATCTACACCACGCGGAGGTAGTCGTTCATCATTCGGAATGGCAGGACATGATCCCACCATCAGGTTACCAAAATTTTGAAGAGAAGAAATAGAAGACCTTGAGAAACATTTGTTCATTTGTGAAAACATATGGGAAGCAAAGCAGATCACTGATGAAGATACCAAACTTGCGCAGCTAGCTATTACACTAAGAGACCGCACACTAGACTGGTACATGATTTTAGATGCAAAAAATGCTCCTGGGATGACAAGGACACTAGAAGACATTAAGAAGTTACTGATAAATGAGTTACAGAAGTCGAGCGTGGAGGATCAGTACATGAATGAGATGATCAAAATAAGATAGAAACCAAGAGAGTACGTATGGGATATTGATCAAAGATTCAGGACACTGAAGGGAAAGTTAAAATATCTCATGACCGAGATGCAGCATAGACACTTATTTGTCAATTCACTATTACCACACTTAAAATATCCTTTGCGAAAAAAATAAGTTCCAAATGCGGGCAGAGGCTTTGCAGGAAGCCCTGCAACTAGAAGAAAATCAGTATCAACAAATAGACCCAGCTATCAAAGAACTGAAGGAGGATTTAAAGAAATTAACGTTTCAGCTGAACCAGAATAAGAACAAGGACACACGAGAAGTTGTTTGGTTTACCACATGCAGGATGGAAGGATGCCATAAGAACGAATGTCCAACATTCACACAGTACATGGAAGCGAGAATGCCAAATCCACTATCAACAGGAGGATTGTGGTGTGAAATCAGAAAGAAACCGAGTCACGACCCTTATCACTGCACGATGATGCAGAAATACAGAAAATCCCAAAGAGTTCCTACTACACCTTTTTCAAGTCAGTGAGCCACGATGAAAAAGACTACAGAACTATGTATTTGATGCGAGAAAGGACATCTGACACATACAGAGTGCAGGCCGAAATGACGACTGGGCAAGAAACACCACATTTTAATCAATTTCCATCTCCATACAACACTGCGCAGTCGTAGTATAATACTACACAACAACCATACAATAATGTGCACCCGTAGTAAAACACGGCACAACCTCATTAAAATATCGCGCAGTATAATCAGGCGCCTCAGTATAACATGCCAAGAGGAGATCGAGCAGGCTACAGAGGTGGAGGATGAGCCCGAGGATCTTTCGGACGACTAATGGTATGTCACAATTACCAACAACTGGGACATTAGGAAAGGTAATGTCCAATTCCACCAGACACTTGTATGTACTATCACGCATCATACCATGATATAGAGGAATGTCTAAAACTACTAGTAAAGATCCAAGAAAAGAGGAACCAGAACAACCAGAATGTTTAGTGGATTTCCACCAAAGCCAGGGATGAAGGACAAAACATCAATATAGTTACTCGTGGAGGAGATAAAATCGGCGATGACATTGTTTGACAAGAACTAGCACAAAACTAGTGGGTCAATAAGAACACCGAACCAAGGAAGCAATTTGATGCATAGAACGAGGAAGAAATACTTAATGAAGCCAGAAAATAATTTCAGAAGGAATACATAGCATCGACTTCAACTGCACAGAAAAACAAGGAAGCACCAGAGTACGATATGCCTCCATTATTGGATCATACCAACGAAATTCAACCCATGGGAAAAGTAAGTACAATCAAAGGCTTTTTGCAATCATGTGTAAAAGTATTAAATGATCCATCATCTGTGAAAATCTTTAAAAACATATTAGAAAAATGTAGTATGGAGACGGAAGAAAAACTAGAACCAAAAATTGTTAATCACCTACATACAAGGAGAAGAACTAGTAGGGAATTCAGACTGAATGCCAACATTAGAGATTTCAATATGGGAGACATCATACTGGATCTAGGATCTTAAGTAAATGTACTACCAAAGAAGACACGGAAATGCATGGGAGATCCAACATTAGGATATTCACCTGTTCAATTAAAATCGGCAAACCAACACAGAGTCCTCCCAATCGGTAGACTGAAAAGAGTGACAGTAGACCTGGATGGAGTGCGCACGAAAGCAGATTTTGAAGTTATTGAAATAGTGGACAACACAACACCTTACCTAGTGTTGCTTGGTCTAGATTTGGAGTTTGAAAACTAGGCCATAATCAACTTGAAGACTAGGAAAATGACATTTGAGTCAGGATAATACAGGGTCATCGCACCATTAGACCTATCATAAGGGGAGAGGTTTGTAGAATGTACTTGCCTAGACTTAGATGAAATCAGCCAGTTGTACAGAACAACTGTGCATGATGAGGATTACGTAAACCCAACTGCAGACGAGATACTCAGTTGGAAGAGCATTACTTCATGTGCAACAGATTCATATATCGGTTTAGAAAATTGGCAATAAAGGCTACACGAAGTATCCACGAGAAGTGTGGATGAATAGACCGTGCAATAAGATGGGTAGGCACATAAATCAGAGAACCACCCAGTTTCCACAGAATAAATGATTTGGAAAAATTCTTGACACAGTACGAAGATGCAGTGGTAGAGAATTAGAGATTTTTATCCCTTGATTTATCACTCAAGGCCACACCCACAAGATGGTGGGGTGCGCGCAAAGACACAATCACATATCGGTACCAATGTAAGTGGTTACTGCGCATAAGGTTCAGCGCAAAACAACAAAATAATAGAAAGCAGAAATACAATGGACAAGAGGCACCAGTTGAACACTTGGAGAAGTGTCGAACGCTATGGAAATTGAAACCCCCAGAGGAATGGCCTCATCACTTCATACACACCCTAGAAGGCATATTGGCGAATTGGTATATAGACCAGGAATTGCGCAAGGGAACTGCAACCTCGATGACATTGCAACATAATTTAACAGTCACTTTCTCATTCAAGCGTGAGAACACCAACATAGATGTCGCGCTTAAACGGATAAGAGGAGTGATATTCATCAAAGAACCAGAAGTTGAACTAATCACAGAAGAACAACAGCGGAACAAACAGACAGTCAAGGAATTGTTGTCTTGTTACCACGTACAAGAAGAAGCATTGCATGAAGATGATTCACGTGATATTCAGATTGAAGAAGCAGAAGGAGAAAGAGAAGTGGAAGGGGCACCTATAGAATCATAATTTATTGTCGCACCAATAAAAGTAAATAAAGTCAATATTGGTACAGTTGAGCAGCCCAAAATGGAAATCATTGGAGACTATTGGGATGAGAAGACATTAGAAAGAATAACAGAGTTACTACACAAGTACAGTTAAATGTTTCCCACAACATTTACAAAAATGAAGGTTATAGATGGAGAGCTTGGAGAAATGAAAATTCCACTCGGACCAGAAGAAAGATCGGTTAGACAGTGACCATATAGACTGAACCCAATATATAAGTAGAAATTCAAAGCTGAAATCGACAGGATGCTCGAACTTGGCATCATCGAACCAATTGAAGAATCAGAATGGATAAGCCCGATGGTAGTGCAGGACGAGAAACAAGGAGGGATCAGGATATGTGTCGACTTGAGGAAGTTGATTGATGCATGCCTACATGACCTATTCCCTACATCGTTCACGGACGAAGTATTAGAGAATGTAGGAGGACATGAATCTTACTCATTCACTAATGGATTCTTAGGCTACCATCAGATCAACATAGCACAAGAAGACAGATACAAGACCACATTTGTGACAGAATGGGGATCTTACCAAAACACAGTCATGCTGTTTGGATTGAAGAATGCACCAGCAATTTTTTCCAAAGTAGTCATTATTTTGTTTAAGGAATTCATCCATCAATTTCTCGAAGTATGCCTGGATGATTGGAAATTTTATAGTTTGTTTAAAGACCATGTAGAATTCTTATGCCTAATGTTAGAAAGATGCAGATAGTGCCAGATATCACTGAACATAAAGAAATTCATATTCGGAACACCGTTCGGGATACTATTTGGCCATATAGTATGTAAACAGGGTTTATTGGTATATCCTACAAAGATTGCAGTAATTGTTAAGTTACAACCACCAAAAATAGTTCGTCATCTAAGAGCGACGTTGGGACACACAGGATACTACAGGAAATTTATCAAAGGATATGCGTAGATTACTACACCAATGGAAAAGTTGTTAAGAAATGAGACAAAGTTCCAGTGGAACGATGAGTGTCAACACGGTCTCGACACCCTGAAGGAAAAGATGGTTACCACAACAATATTAGTATTTCCATACTAAGAGAAGGCATTCCACGTGCATGTAGATGCATCAACCATAGAACTTGGAGCTATCTTGGTGCAGCCAGGAGTGGGAGACTTGGATCACCCGATAGCATTTGTGAGCAGAAATATTTCCTACTCAGAATAGAACTATAACATGATAGAAAGAGAAGGCCTAGCTATGGTCTATGCACTGCAGAAATTAAGACATTACTTACTGGGAAAACAGTTTAATATGTTCACAGATCACTCAGCCCTAAAATACCTAGTCAACAAGCTAGTGTTGGGGGGGAGAATCTGTCGATGGTTACTACTATTCCAAGTATTTAAATTTGAAGTAATAGTCAAGCTAGGATAATTGAATGCAGGGCCTTACCATCTATCAAGAGTCACCAATGGAGAAGACCCTACAAACTTGGAGGACAAATTTTCGGATGCACAGTTATTCTCGGTACAGATTGTTGATGAACACTTCGCAGATATCTTTCAGTACTTGGTCAAAGGTACTATGCCGCAAGAATATAGCACCACACAGAGAAAAAACCTAGTAGTTCGTGTTGTCGACTATCAACTGATTTCAGTTATACAAAATGGGCACAGATAGCATCTTGCGAATATACGTGTTAGAGCATGAAAGACTAAGAGTCTTAGTAGAAGCCCATGAAGGAATAGCAGGAGGGAATTACACAGGTAAACCTACCGCATAGAAGGTATTTCAAGCAGGACTATGGTGGCCAACCATTAACAGAGACTCGAAAGAGTACTTTCAAAGATGTGACATCTGTCAAAGGGTAGGAAAACCCAATAGAAGAGACAAGATGCCATTACAACCACAAGTAAAATTACATGCATTCGATAAGTGGGCAATAGACTTCGTGGGACCAATCAACCCACTAGAAAAAAGAAGAGGAGATAGGTACATTATCACCGCGATGGAATACCTAACAAGATGGACAGAGGTCGCACCAGTGAAGGATTGGAGCACAGAAACAACAACACACTTTTTATTTGAACAAGTCATTACTCGATTTGGGTGTCTAGGAATTTTTATCAGCGAACAAGGCACACACTTTATAAACAACACCATCAACGTGATGACTGAAGATTTTGAAGTCCATCACTAGAAGAGCACACCATATCATCCACAGGCAAATGGAACAGTGGAATCATTCAACAAAATTATAGAAAATGCACTGACAAAGATTTGTAATGTCAATAGGGACAACTGGGACCTCAAAATACCAGCAGTATTATGGGCATACAAGACTTCATGTAAAAATTTGACAAGGAACACACCGTTTAAACTAGTTTACGTCCAAGAAGTAGTGGTACCATTAGAATTTTTAGTACCAAGCTTGTGCGTAGTAGCCATCACACAAATAATAGAATGAGGCATAGTATAGGAAAGAATAAATCAATTAATGACCATGGAGGAAGACCGAATCTTGGCAGGATTCCACCAACAAGCTCAAAAAGAAAGAGATAAATCTTGGCATGATAGACACATCTAGAAGAAAATGTTCAAGGAAGGAGACCTAGTATTGATGTATGATAGCAAATCGTTTCATCACCCGGGAAATCTGAGAATGCATTGGTTAGGACCATACGAGGTAAAATTTGTCACAGATGGAGGGGATGTACAGTTAAGAGACTTATCAGGCACAGAACTCAGAGGGATGATTAATGGGAGCCGATTGAATCTCTACAAGGATAGTCGACCAGCCACCGCGTAGTAGAGAAAAAACAAATTGAAAAAGAACCAAAGAGGGCACGGTGTGCTAGAGGTAGAAAGGCCATAGGAATTTAGAAACACAACCTCGGCGAGGAGAAGGAAAATGGTCACATAAAAATGGAAAAGAGCGGGAAAAGGAAAGTCGGAAAAAGCAGTATGACAAGACAACGTTAGGCAGATTTGAAGGTCAGAAAGGATCGATGGGACATCACATTAATCACGCCAACTAGAGTCGACAAAGTAGGAGTAATGGAAAGTAACCAGAGATGCATTGAACCTGTAATTAAGGTGCATTTAACCCATAATCAAGGAAGAGTCCTTGACAATCTTAATGGGAAAACCATACAACACACGGACATGGGAACCATTAGTCTTTTCATGAAAAGAGAACATACAGACAACAATAGAGGATAAAATGAACACGGTGAATTCACAGAGATCACAGAGATCTTTCAAATCCAGCGGATATTTGACATTCACCGCCATGGCACCGCCCAAGAAAGAAGAAGCGAGCCAAACTGCTAAGAAAACCAAAGTTCATACCAAGTCACGAGGACAGGCAGAAGAAGGTGAACAACAGTAGTCAGAAATCGTCAATGTCGACAAAATCCCATCTCCAGAAAAAACATTGATGAACCCCACATTGATAGTGGAGAAAACCCAACAGCCAGCACATGAGGACCCAAGTAAGGAGATACCAATGGAAACACAAGAGCCACAGAACTAGGAAACAGAAACCCTAAAGGAGGTGCAACCAGAGAACGTCGACTCAGCTCCGTGAGGTAATGGAATGACGTCGATTCGAGAGTCAATAGTTGAGCCAGACGATTCACAGACGACCATATCATACCACCCAGCAGGAGGGATGGTTGAAGATGCCTCATATTGGTCAGAATGGTATACAGAGGAACAATTGGAATCTGCTGGAACTTCAAGCCAGCCACCACCGGTAAAGAAAGACAAGACAAAGATACCCAGGTCACCTCGCAAGAAACCTGCAGTAGAAATCATTCTACCGCGCATACCAGGTGGGGTACAGGTAGGACTAGAGCTACTAGGACATATAGGGAAGTCAAATACTCGGGCCACGATGTCGCAGATGAGGAAAAGCTTCTGAAACTTGCAAAGAGGGTATTTTTACAGACTACGGGCACAAATCGAGTTGGAGAATCGATCGATCAGCCACTCCAGTGGGAAACTGGGCTGCAGAAAACAGAAATTTTAGGTCTGTTGGACTTACCAAATTTTGGCATAGGTAAGCACGCAACCGCATGCGTCAAACAATAGTTAGAAGTCACGCATGGTGGGGACATCTTGTTGGAAAAGTGTGTCTCAATAGACGTTGAGCAAATACAGGATTTCCATCTCAGGGCATGGATACCGTGTTGTTTCTGGATGAGAAAACCAAGGAGAAATCACGAGAATAAGAGATGAAGAAGAAGTATGGCACTGATAGGGGGACAAGAGGGATCATTATCAAATGAATCAACGATGTTGCAACACAAATGGGTACGCAAATCTTAGCCTGCAAGATGATAACAAAATGTCACAGGGAGGAAGTCCTAGTTGGAGTTGTTGCAGTTGTAGCTCAGTGCGCAGAAGGCACCTCAATGATATGGGCACCGTATCTCTTGAACTTGTTCCTGGATGACTGCAAGGATGTGTGGGATCTAGGCACAGAGTTTCACTACTCATGGTTAATCACATTAATAGCCTTCATGGGATGGAAAGAGCCAAGGTATGTAGTTTTTTGTACCAGATCGAAACCGAATAAGATAGCAAGGTATTTTTTTCTCAGAGACAGGCCAGATTCAAGGAGAAAAAAGGCGAACAGATCCATATTTGAAGGATACCTACACAAATTACAAGAATCCATTTCCAAGATGTGGAGAATCACACCAGAAGTTTTCACGCGATATGGGAACATCGCCAATTTCCAAGCCACATGACACATAATGTGGATACAAGAAAGGAAGGATCCTGATAAGAAGTGGCTATATATGCACTATTGTATCACAAAGGTTGAAATCAACATGGTCATTAGTGAATGGGAAAATGAATGGAGGATTTCATCCATCACCCAAGAAGTACCGGAAATAACAACAAAAGAAGAGGCAGAGCAAGGAGAAACCCAACCTCCAGAAATCCAAGTGCCCAAGAGACGAAGAACGGGCTAGGGAAAGAAAACACAGACATATGAAGGGCCAATGAATACAGGGACCCAGAAGGGGGAGAAGGAGAATACACAACCGGCCAAAGAACAGTAGAAACAGGTTGAGGGGGCGCAATAAACCACAACAAGTCCCAACCCACAAGAAACAGGGGAAAACAAGAGGCCAGCCATGCATATAGGAAGTGCGCACAAGAAATAAAAGGCACAAAGAACACCTCCAAAGTATATGATCATAGATGATGATGGGCAGATGATAGCCTGAATGGTTCTAGGACTGTCTATCTGAGGACTTCGACCATGCGACACACCATAGGGATAGGATTGAAGAGAAATTGGAAGACATGTGGCATCTCCTCAAGAAAATAGGGGAAGGGCAGCCAGCAAGCAGCAAGGGAATTGAACCATTAGCACTGCAGACAGAAGGAAGAATGCAAGAAGAAGAACGAGATTAAGTCCAGGAAATATTGTATCCACACGTAAAATTCCACATCAACCCTAGTATATTGCGCATGGACAAAATTGTGGGGCAGACACCCTTGAAGGACTTAAGACAAATCCAACTTGTGTTGTCAAGGATACCATCAGGGGCACTACACAGGTTGCAGATTTGCGTGAATCATGAGGTATAGTCTAGTGAACGCAGAGACTTAACTAAATTGAAGAAGGAAACAAAGAATTGGGACGCGTTGTAAATAGTCTATGAGTAGGATAAATATCAGACCCATGAGGAAAGGGAGTGCATAAAAGGATTGGAGCAGAAAGTGGCAGGAACTTACGAAAAAATTCCACAGGCCGCGCAGAGAGAGGAAATCACAGCAGCAGAAAAGATTGATCGAATTACGTAGGGAATTGATCAATATCAGAAGGAGATAGAGAATCTCATACCAACCACTCCACCAGCAGTGAAGGAGAAAAGGAAGAAAGAATCAACAGTGTAGTTGCAGGAGATAGGGAAGCAAGTCAGCACAAAAACTGACTTGTTCGATAAAGCAGCGCAACTTTGGACTAGATTGGAGGAGGATCAACAGGTCCAATGGTGGGAAAAAGAATAAGAAAGGAACAACGCAGCGATCCAAGAGCTCAGGAAGAGGAAAAATACAATACCCATCACAAAAAGCGTTAAAGGGATGCAGGACATGAAGAGATTGCAGGCAGAGCTAATTACTGTGCAAGCCCATAAACAAGAGCGACAGGCTCAAATGGAACCTTTGCAAGAATGGGTAGAAGACGTTTTGGCACAAGCAGAGGAAGCCAAGGCACATATATCACAGACCCAGGCAGAGTATGTGGAATTGATCGGTGATAAAATTGCAGTCCAAATAGTGGACAAACTCAAGGAGAATACTGCGTGGGCACAGACATAGGCATCAGAGTTGAAGGAAAGGTTCCAGGCGATCACTAAGGAGATCGAGGGAGAAAAAAAAGATTAGGTGGCTCAGGATGAGCCACATTTCAGTGTTGGGGGCCTGTTGGAGGCAGGCCAAAGGGCAAAGAGGAAAAGCAGGGCCTTTTTGGGGAGAGAAAGCATGCATGAGGAAAGCGACAGCTGGAAGAAATCACAACACATGTGCATGCAAGGAAGACAACAGTTGGAAGGAAGAACAACATGCACGCATGGGAGGAATACCTAATGACAATAGGGTTAGGGTTTTGGTGAGGTATTGTAATGGACCAAGAGCCAGAAATGTTAAATATAGATACCGAGGTATTACAGAGGGTTTGGTTTCGGGTTTTTGCATTTTTCAGAGAAGTATTATGTTATTGTAGTTACGCATGAGTTGATGCAATATGTAATGTTTTTCTCTAAGACCTATTTTGTATAAGTTGTTGAGCTAAGAGAGGAGGATAGAAAGGTATATCTTGAGGGTTGTATTGCAGGCTTTGGAGCCTAGTGTGATCTATTCCGCCTCCTATATATCTTACCCGACTATGGAGGATTATAAAGTGTGCGGCGTTGTAGATGCAGAATAATCATAATAAAAGAGCCAAGAGACAAATATTTGTGGACGTAGCCCAGGAGGGGGTGAACCACGATAGTATCTGTGTTATGTGATGAATACATGCATTTCTTTATTGTCTTCAATAGTTATTATTACGTTGAATGAATGAGTTATTATACTGTCTGTTTAAATATTGTTGTGATAGCGAGGGAATAAGTTGTTGGATTTACTACCTGATCGTTAATAACAATATGTTTCATTTACAAGTTATAATAAATGGTTCAATATTCATCTCCCTTATCTCCCACTCAATCCTAGGCTGTAAACATATGAGTCTTACAACCACCCTTTAAATCTATCTCGGGTAAGACTACGCAGTGCATTCTGTGTGTTGTGTTGCCTTCTGGTTCACGAGGAGGGCCGATAGTTTTAGAGGCTTTGTTGGAAACCCAAAAGACATGAACCCTGAGTCAATATAAACTCAGACAGTATAGAAGAATAGTAACCAACAAATGGTCATGTAGCTTATATGCTTGTATTTCCTACGTCCTTATGCATTCATAATTTTTTCCATGTGTCTTAAGAAGTACATACCTGATGCCAATCATGTCATTGATTGGAATGTGATTTAGTTGGAACCAGAAGGTGGATTTCAAGTGTGATCGGTTTTCATATATGATCGAAAATTCAAGAAGCTATGTAATTGAGCCATGGAGTTGGTAAAGGTCCAAGGACTTGGTACAGTCCTAAGGATGCAACATGGGAGCGCAAGCATGTTATGCGAGCAGAGTATCCTCGTGTTTTTTATGATGTTTGAAATATTGTATGAACATGTATATACGATGCACTGAGGACATTGCATAAATAATGGGGAGAGGATTGTGGTGTCCCTGATACAGAGCCCTTGTAAATGTACATATAGGTTGGCGAGTCAAATTGGTATCAAGTATAAATGTAATGTAGATTTAGTTTGGTGATATAAGGACACCAGGTTATGGTGTGGCATGCATCAGAGTAATTTCACTGAAAAGTGTAACAAAGACATGGTGCACACAATTGTATGTTGTGCCCACCTAGGTAAGTGCGCACATTACATTATGTTACACGAACTTGGGTTAGTGCATGGGAATGCATGTTATGTTTTGAGGCCAGAGAGCCTATATGATTATAAGGCTGATGAGCTTGGATGAAGATAGGCCAACGCACCTATCCATGTAAATATAATCATGAATATTAATATAATATTTCATCGTTGCACGCTGACTGACTCAGACAAAAAGAGATGGGGGGGCTACTCTAGCAAAAAATGGAAAAGGGGGTGAGTTGTAAGTCTTAGGGAATATTTTATAATATTTCTGGGAAAAGTGTAATGTCATATATATGATTTTTATCCTAAGTTCCCGAGGTAGGGAATGGGTCACCAGGTGGCTTAAAGTTGATTTTGGAGATGGAAAGTGTCAAGCATAAGGCATGTAATATATATTGTTGGCTTTAGTGTATTCTGGGGGGATTACAATTATTATTCATGTGGCAAGTGTTGGTGAGGAGAAGGCAATTGGACTACATAGAAAATTTGATTATTAACCTATCTTCCCAAAAGAATATTACAGGGAGTTGTGGGGTTGTATTCAGAGATATTGTCTAGGATTCAGGTTGATATACCTTGAGCAGTCTCTCTGGGTGAGAGACTAGTTGTTTTGGAGTGTTTTTCAAACTCGTGGGCATACTCTCCGGGAGAGATTTTCATTGAGAGTTGTTGCCTAGTGTGTTTGGCATTAATCACAGGGCTCAAAGACTTCATGTCTGGAATGTTGATGGTAACCCTGGGAAAGGAAGTGGGGCAGTCGAAGGACTAGTGAGAAAATAAGGGGCACACTTCCTTGGGTGTGATAGGTGTGTGGGGAATGAAGGACTATGGATTAGTTGCATCAATGGGCACCTAGGACTGAGAAATTATGTTGAGTTTCATATCATATCTTGTGGTTAGGAACCTTATAGCCCTGGTGCAGTTGAGCCTCATCTTGTGAGTGACATGTTGCTAAAACTTTAAGATAAATAACGTCTGTGGCTGGGAGGAACATCTGAGTCAAGGCCACATTTGGTGAATTTCATTTAAGATAAGTGTTCCTTATGTACTTGTATTGTTTTTTGCGTGCATTTTTTCAATGCTTGACATATGTTAAATATTGTATGTGTTGCACATGAGTATTTGTTGTTATTTTGATTAGTGTTTTTTGTTTATGTAAGTAGGTGTGTCATCCTATATTTGTAGTTGTTCATGGATATGACTAATGTGATAGTATTTCCTATTAAATTAACCTTGTGGTTCTTTTATGAGTCATCAAGAAAAGGATTGAGTGGTTGTGTGCCTAAGATCGTAACATGTGTACTTCATAGGTTGGAACTGTGGTGTTTGTGATTAAGAAATTAGACCTTGTGCTTAGGATTAAAAGAAGTGGTGCATGACACACATGTAGTTGTGTGCACAGTTGTACTATGGGGTCGGTATGTTGGTGTGTGCATTTATTTGAATTAATTCCACTGCTTAAGGTTATATTAAAGGAAATTGTTGCTTCCATTATTATAAGTTGTGTGGCATGATTCAATTTGGTTTGAGTGTGTTACCTCAAGTGATATTGTGTGGACTTATGTGTAAAGGTAGAAGTTGCGCGAAAATATTAGAGTAACATTTCTTAGTAGTATGTCGAGGATTAGAGTGGGGTTGTTGGAAGCTAAAGGAGTTGAGGTTGTGTGATGTGGCCCATCTTGGGCTGGCTGGGGAAGTTACACAATGCAAGTTGGAGGTGTTGACATGGAAAAAGGAAAACAAACCACTGTAAACCACTAAAGAACTAAATTTTGAGTACCAAAAGTGTTATGCTTGGTTATTCAGTAAAATTTCCAGGCATGAGAATGGAAATGTTTGGCCAAGGGAGTGGTTATAACTAATGTCCACAATCACATAATTGAGGATGACATGCACCACCAACTAATGAAGGTAAAATATGACACCCATGTTGACTTTTATATGTATATTTATCTATTTTGGTTAGTAACAACATTACTTAGACCTCAAAATGTGAGGAAAAACTTGAAGAATACCCATCTTTCAATTACATACCATTACAAATGAATGTGGAATAAAAACCTTCCTTAGTTCCATAGAGATGTTAAGGATTATGTATTAACATGGTGTCAAGTCATGAAAGGGAAGGAAGATGAGAAAACCCTAAGACTTGATACCAAGGGTGAGTTAAGGATAGAAGCCATCTGAACTTGATTTAAAATGACTAAATACTCATTTATTAGGGTTTGGGGATTACATGACCACTGAAAAACTCTATCAAAATATGTGAGAATCAATGTTTCCCTAAGAGAAAAATGTAGACAATTCATGATCACAAATAAATACTTCTTAGATAAAAAAACAGAAAGGCACAATACCATGGAAACCACCACAAGTATGGGTAAGAGAAGTATCTAACAAAGAAACAAAAGGGTAGTTAGCAAGAAGCCTATAAACTTAACCTTGATTTCATCTTACAAATACCAGAATATTATGATCCTAAAAATGTACCAAGAAAGAAGTACGTGAAGGTAAATTTTGGCTAGAAAATATAGCCATAATTAGAAGAATAATTTAGGAGAATATCGAGATTTAGAAACCAAGGAATAGAAAATAAATTTTTGGAACTCTACAATGAGGAAATAAAAAAATTGAAATCAAAATGACTCGATGGGGAGGATGAAGGAGGATTTAGTTTTGATACATTATAGAAAATCATATTCAGACAACGCAAAATGAAGCTATAGAAACTTTGATGAACCAAACTGGAATGAAAAAATCAACTAGGATGTGAATGAATTTATTTCAACATTAAATAAAGGACCCAAGAAAGGGAACAAATGAGAACCCAAAGGGGCAAGAAGAAGGAGATAGTAAGAGACATTGCTAAACAAACATAACCACCACTACTAAACAAGGAAAAAATACACCAAATACAAGTACATGTAGATTCCATAAGAATAAGAAAGTCCCATGATAGATTCAAAATAAGATGCCAAAGGAAGGTGGAAGTAGGGACTTCATGCCATGGTAAAAAGGAAACCAAACCAACCGATAAAGAGGGAATTTGAAAGAAAGAAAGGACAAAAAATAAAGAAGGAACCAATACAAACCCCATCCAAATATTAGAACAAAACCCAGTATAGAGTAAGAAGAAGAAGACAATGACAACAACAAAGAAGATATTAGGTGATGAAATTATCAAAATACTAAAACGGTATGAAGGAAAAAACCTCAATGAAGACAAGAAAAAGTACTATAGAAATGAAATCTAGACAATCGATGAAGAACTGAGAAGCCTATAAATGAAAAAGAAAAACCAATCCAAGGTTAGAGCCTTGAAAAAGAGAAGAATTCAATTCCAACTTCGACTAGAAAAATAGGACCAGATCAAGGAGATAGAATGTAATAAGAAGGAAACATAATATCAAGAATAGGCCATGAAAGGAGACAAGAGGTGGAAAAATAGAAGAAAGGAGGAGATAACATGAATGGTAAAATTGAAAAAGAAGAAGAAAGATAGAATAGACAAAAAAGACAAAGAATTAGAAACCAAAATAATAGAGAAGGAAAAAGAGATAAATATAAGATCATTTTGAAGCACCAAGTCATCGAAAAGACATAAGAAAAGAAGGATAGAACAAGAACAAGAAGAAATTACCATGAAGGAAAATATTGTCATGGTAAAGGCACATGTACCGATTAGGAAGCATAATAGAATAAAAGAAGAAACAAGAAAAAAAGAGAATGGAAGGAGAGAAGAAGAGAAAACAATAAAGGAGAATGAAAGAGGAGAAAAAGAGAAAAGAAGAAAAGAGAATATAAGAAGAGAAGAAGAAAGGAAAATAGAAGAGGAAAGGAGGAAATAAGAAGAAAAGGAAAATAAAAGGGAGGAGGAAAATAATAAATATAAGGAGAAGAAAGAAGAAAAGGATAATAACAAAGAGGAAGACACTACAAGGAAAAGACCCTCTAGCGAAGGTTTTTGTGAACGCCCCTATAAAAATATCTCAAATATCTGTTTATAGCAGATGATAATAGTGGAGGTGAGTGGGCAGAGGTTTTAGTGGATGTTTTTACAACGGTGTTTTTATATGTACCTAACACACCGATGCGTTCTCTACAACAAGTGCATCGGTGCCCTAAAAAATAGTGCACCGTAGTAGGGTTATTTCAAATAAAGAACAATATTATCTGGTGTGCTATGGAAATAAGGATGCACTAAGAAACAATGATGCACCATAATAGTGTTCTTTTAAAATCTACGGTCCTCACCATAACACTGGAACCACTGGGGCGCTATTAGTAGAGTACATCGTCATATGGTTAAATAAAAAACATTTATGCAACAATGTAGGATTGTGTCAAAAAATATATACTGGTGCACTTCATTGTATCATGCACACCTGTGCGCGCAAGTGCTCCAATATGGAGCACCATGTTAGGCTTAATTTCCAAATTTAGGCGGTGCGCTCTGTAAATGCAAGTGCACTGGGGAATCTATTACTATACCTCACTATGTCATGCTTAAACAAAAAATTTCTCACTATTGTAGTTTTTCAAAAAATGTATTGTGGTGCACTATGGCGTAGTATACGCATCGATTCACACCTAAAAACATGCGCACCGTGCTAAGGATGGTTTTTTTTTTTAAATGCAACTAGTGTGATCATTAAACATGGATGGTCCAATGTGGTTGTGCATCGGATGCACCAGAACGAGGTTTTATTAAAAAATAATTACCGAAGGTAAAAATCATTTTTACCATTTTTAGTGTTGTAGAGCTCAAAAGCACCAGTGCAATCTTTACCTATTTGAAGCGCCCTTCCATCGGTGCTTTCCTTGGTTGCATTCCTTTCATTTGTTTCTCAATGCCTGAATTTTGAATTTTTCCAAACGGTGGGAAAATTTAGTTTTTTTTAGTACGTCGCAATCGTGCCTCCCCGACGAAAAAATATCCAGGTAATGTCTTTTTTCTTTCATAACTTAAGTTTTCACCGGATTAAAATTTAAAATTGAGTAAAATTTAAAGTGTAAAAAAAAACAAAAAAAAATGTGTGGTGCATTCGAGGCTCTCAGTTCACACCGTGTACAGTGCGACCTGTAAATTTACAAAGTGCATCGTGTACCTTGTTACATTTCTCGGTGGTGCGTTGGTAAACATGAACACATAGCCGCGTCTGTTTAACAACACACAAAAGAAAATCATATAATTAGTGGGGTGGTGCATAAAAGTACATATAACACACTGGAGCGTTAAAGTACATAGCACACCTCACTTATCAGATATATTTTTACGTAGTGTGTTGGTAAACATGTGTACTGGGGCGTTCATGTTTAACAAACGCACCGTCGATAAATGTAACATGGTGTTGCGGTGAAAGCAATAAAATTTTTGTGGCACCAGGCACAGTGTGATAGGATCAACCAGAACGCACCGTAATAATATCCATACTCAAAAATTTGTTAAAGGTTATGTGACGGTGCAACTATGTTATTTACATGCACTGGTGCGTGTAGTGAATGTATACACACCGCATTTTTTTTGTTAATTTTAAATAATTGTTTACTACTTTAATATTTTAATTTTTGGGGGGTTTAAGAGATGTGTATGATAAAAGTAACACAATGCGGCATATGTGTTGTAGTGCAGTGCCCCAGTACGGTATCATTTTTCAACGCACTGCATAACACAATAAAACACATTTTGGTCAGTGCGTTAGTTTATGTTATCACTATAACAATTTTTTTATGGAATCCAAGTTTCGGGACTAAGTGAGAGGCTAAATCGATGTAGAGGTGCGATAAACTAGAGGAAGGGGCCATATATAGTGGAAGGAGGCTAAGTCTAGCAGAAGTACAGAGTTGATGGAACCCGACGGGCCATAGATCGCAAGCACCGCAAATCAACAGTCAAAGATCATTTCAAGCTGAGAACTAGCACGAAGGTTAATTCTTGAAAGCGGGCCAAAAAGAATACCATGGTTTCAGCTTGGGACCACGTGGTGCCACTGGATGCATTTCGGGGCAAAAATCAGTCTATCCCAAACCACTTTGCCTCATCCCCGAAATCGAGTGTATATAAAGGAGTGGTCCCTTGTCATTATTCTATGTTTTTTCAAACCATTGGAACATTGACAGTTGGCACGACCACTCCATTCAAACTGAAGCTCAACAATGCACCAAAATCATGCTTCGTCTTCTCATTCATGGGTATTTTTCATCATCGCCATGGATCCCATCATTTTGTCTGTAACAAAGCAAGATCCCCCGCCAAATGAAGAAGCCCTAATTGATAGAGATTTTGATGTGTTCGACGCCGAAATAACCGTCTCAACTGTCTTCGTGTCCAGAGCCAATTTGTCAAATAATGTATTGAGACAGATACCCTTTCTTGAAGCATTCAAGACCTCCATAGTCCCTTATGTCGTTGAAGTCACATTCCCATTCCCGAAATTCATAAGTTGGTGCACGGAATAGTACTCACAGGAAGAGAAGGTCGTTTTAAATAAGTTAGGGTCGAAGGTCTTGTGTAGAGTAGATAGCCCATCAATTCAATATGCCCTTGGCATACCATATTCCTCCTCTGCAACATATGAACCCTTCAAGAAAGAAAATCTAGTTATGGTTTACAAGGAATGCCCCCCTGAGGTCAAAATCCTATTTTTGCAGAAAATTGTCAAACCCGAGCATTATTTTGAGAGTTTGTCCTTGCCAATGAATGTAAATGTCATGGTTATTGAAATCCAGTGGGCATGTTCCACACTTAGCCATATTTTAGGTTTAGATAATGACAAATATGTAGTTGAGATCATGTTAGGTTTTTTGTTAACTTTTTTCCAGTCAAAGTCCAGTTAGTCAATGTGTATCAGCTTTGAAGGATTCATAGTTGATAATGTACACAAACAGATAGTGAATTTCCAGTCACTAAGGAACTTCATGTATTACACATACTTGGTAAAGATGTTCTTGGATACAAACAAGAGAGAATTCCCTGAAGCATCATTCATCTCATATCCAGACCAAACTCAGGGAGTTTGGATTTGCACAACTACAAGGGAGAAGATATGATCCACATCATGTCATATCTAAAAGAAGACTGATGAACAAACAAGAACCTTATGAACATGACTCATGAGTATGTTGAAGTTTTTGACAAATTGGAAAATTTAGAAACATCTGTTGATATGGAAGCCATCTTGCAGCCTGCTAAAACATAATAAGTAGGGCCAACCCCATAGCAGACTCCTCAGAAGTTGATACTCCAAGTTCCCAAAGTAAGTGTCTACACCAAGAGAAGTCGTTTGGAGGCCCTAGGCACCAATAGTCAGCAGACTGCTCCCAATAAAATAAAGATTGCACAATCCCCACAAGTAGTATATCTGGAGGAAGAAAAGCCTAAAGAGAAACTAAGTATGGATGTGGTGGAGAATGGCACCATCAAGGAAGAAGTTGGCAAAGGAAGTATACCCCAAAGTGAAAGTATCTCAAGAGAATTCAGCTGCAAAAAACACATTTTTGATAAAGCGCTTGGAGTTGTTTATCAATATAAAGAAGATTTGGCAAGGAAATATGTTGTGAAAGGAAGCTTGGCCATGAGTGAAATAAGAGAGTTGACCCCTGAGGTAGAAAATATTTCTCAACACAAGTCTTCTCTATTCATAGTCAGGGATATAGAGAAGAGGACACTCAACATAGCTGGTGCAGATGAGGATAAAGTGTTTGAGGTTAAGCTACATTATGAAAACATCAGTGCCCCAGACAAGGTGAAATTCCATAGAAACACCAGTGAAATGTTGTATTTGGAATACTTGGGTCTGAGCTTGAATATTTCAAGGTTGAAAACTCATGCACTTAAGTTGGAGGGACAGTTGAGACAAAAGAAAGCATCTAGCAGAGCTTGGTAGACACAAGTCAAGAGATTAGAATCTGAAAGCCCTCAGGGAGTGAAATCCTCCTTAGAAGAAAAATACAAGATGATTCAAAGCATGAATAAAAAACAAAATATGTCTTCCATAGAGCATCCATAAACAATAGAATGGGTTTCTCTATAACAAGAGGAGGCATTTCAAAAATAAGCATTGAATTACAAGGAAAAAATATTGCAGTTGGAGCAAGAAAAAGTGAACTGGTCACAATGAAAGACATAAGTATCAAGCATAGTTTTAGTTGTACCTTGTACTATAGAAACTGGGCCAAGCACTAAAGGACTTGTCTAGGCTATGTCACAAGTTAGCCTGAAGTCAGGAAAAATCAAAATCCTTAAGGGAGATATAGAAAAGCTGCAAAAAGAAATGAAAATAAAGGATGATGAGATAGCCCAGTTCCAGAAGGAGAATCAAGCTTTGCAGGAAAGAGTGGACAAGTTCAAGACAAGGTTGAAGGGAAAAGGATTGTTGCAAGGAGCTAAGCACGCCATATGGGATTCTATTGCTGCTAAGGTTTCCAAGTTCAGGGTATACTTAAATTTCATCAATGACAAAGATAGCATGGCCATCACATCCAGAAGAAAGTGCGCTGTTGTGAGTGAGACACTAATGAAGAAACCCTCAAAGTGGGCCAAGAATGTTATAAATTTGTTGAATTCCATTCCCACTGCTGAACTTCAGACCATTAGGGTAAAAGATAGGATTGCATTGATCATTTGGGCCAGAAGAGTCATTGCCAAGCATAACCTACTGAAATCAGTTCAGACCAAGGCCATGTAGATGGAGCAGAGTATACATGAATTCAAAGATCGGTTTGAAGATTGCTCTGATGCAATTAATTTTTTTCTCCTTCTTTTTACCCTCTACATAAATACAATTTATAACTCAGATTCATCGTCTCATTTAGCCTTTATCCTCTGGAGAGTTCTACCGTCTAGTCATTGTTTTCATTCACTTTTATAATTTTGACTCCATAGCCCTAAGTGTCCCTCCCATTCCTTGCCAGCAACTTTATAGAAACCCCCAAAACAAACTAAATATATCCATCGATTTCCAAAGAAACATCAAGTGACATAAGAGATCCCTCTCTGAACTGAGAAGGCTAGTGCCCAGCTCTAAAGCTAGTTGAAACATTTACCTCTATCGTTTGTCTATCAGCCGAACAAAATTTACATAGTGGTAACATTCTGGCATCGTTTTCGGGGATCGAAAGTGAAATATTCCCTCGGAAAAGAACAAATTAAAGCTTCATATTTGGTTCTTGAGGGTGACAGTGAATTAACCACCTTATTGGCTGAGATTATTTTTACCCTGGTGACTCCATTACCAAGAGACTAGTTTCACCAAGTAGTTTGTGTAGGAGAAACCCAGACCCAGAAGCTGCAATCCCTGTGTCTGATCCTGAAAAGATTGTACAAAAAAGAAAAGAAAGGCAAATAAGCCCAGTTTTGTGCTTAGACAGATATCTATCCTTGCCCAAAGATGGAGTAACAAGCATTGAAGGTCTTGAGTTTGATGTAAAATTTGAACAAACTTTGTTCAGAAATAAATTTGAATCTTGTTTGAACAAGGTCATCTTTAATGAAAAGAGATTCCAAGATTTGATTTTAGTTGCATCTATGAAGCCTATAGTGATTCATACTCAGAACCAACATTCACTCCAACCCCTCACAACAACCATGGAAGCTAGATTTTCTCCTCTTGTACTTCTTGCTCAGTTACATGATTTACCTCGGGAATATAATCTAAGGATCAAACTGTATGATGTTGAAGGTAGTGTGTCAGCCCAGAAACAGCTAGACCAGTTCAATGATTTTATAGAATTGGAAGAATTAGATTTTGAAGATGTAAAAATGAGGTTGTTTTCACAAAGTCTTGCAGGAGAAGTGAGGAAGTGGTTGAGAGCTCCTCCAGCAGCTAGTATCATAAATTTTGAGGCCTTTGAAACCGTTTTGTTGCAAAATGGGGCGAAAAGAAAAACCCCCTTCAATTGTTGAATAGGTATAACAACATGAGGAGTTCACCTAACAAAACAGTGCAGGATTTTTCAGCTAGATTTGTAAAGGTCTATAATATGATTCCTACTGAGGTAAAACCCCCCCCTAAATATGCTCAACTCAGATATGTTGATTCCTTCAAAAGTGATTTCACTTTATTGTTGAGAGAAATGAGATATACTTCATTAGATGACATGATGAGCAATGCAATAGAAGTGGAAGTAAATATAATGACCTCAGGGAAGATCAAAGTTGACTTTGATAGGGACATGAAAAAAGTTCAAGATAAGGCATAGCCTTCGACCTCACAAACATCAGAAGAAAGGTTTGAAATGATTAATAAAACTATGGAAAAGATGATGGAGAGAATGGATTTAGAAAATAAACCTAACATCTGAGAACAAGATGATGTTCCAATTAGAAATCATTGAAGACCAGCAATCCCAAAGATAAGGCAAAGAGACCAAAGGAATCAGGGAAATCATGGATATCAAGGAAATCAGAGAAAACATGGGGATCAGCAAATAAGACCACCTTTTCAAAATAATTATGTAAATGAAAAATATGATGAAAATTTTCAAGATAGCATGCATTATTGTGATGGTGACGAGACAAAGGTATTCTTGACTAAATAAGAACACGACTAGTTCATGGATGCTAATGAAATTTTCATGCAAGAAAATGATGACAGGTTGTTAGTAGAAGCAAAATATTACGAAATAGGGTTGCAGAACGCCATCATGCAATTCCAAAGACAATATAATGTTTGAAATCAGAAGTTGTTTGCAAACCCCCCAAAAGGAAATCCTCCAAAGGGAAGCCCACCAAAGAATCTCAGAGTAACATACCCTCTTCAAGTCTGCCCAAAAAAGACTCTGTTGCAAAAGATGTTGTGTACAAAGGAAATCAAAAGGAAGAGACCCATAAGAAAATACCAGAAGTTAGGAAAGAGATAGTCAGCAAGGAGGTAGAAAAGACCTCCTCTTCCTTTAATTTTGAAAGTAAAATGGACAAGATTAAAATCTATGTATTGTTCAATGAATTGATCAATAATAGTGAATATAGAAATCAGAACATCAAGATGCTTAAGATGGAACAAACTTCTGACACTTTGAATATACAAGACGATCACCCGACCATCTTATTTGGCCTGTGTGTAGAGGAAAATAATGATGCTGAAGAGGTCCCCCCTTTCTATGTTAGCTTGAATATCCATGATATGACCCTACACAATGCCATGTTGGATTCTGTAGCATCCCATAACTTAATGCCCAAGGTGGTCATGGACCAATTGGGCCTGGATATCACAAGGCCTTACAAAAACATGTTCTCTTTTGATTCCAGGAAAGTGAAGTGCCTAGGTCTTATCAAATATCTGGTGGTGTCTTTAGCTCAAATTCCAGCAAAGAATATGGTCATGGATGTAGTGGTTGTTGATACTCCTCCCAAGTTTGGCATGTTGTTATCCAGGTCATGGGATGAAAAATTGAAGGGAACTCTCCAGATGGACATGTCATACGCCACCATCCTTGTCTTTGGTCAAGATAGGAGGTTGTATAGAGAGTTTTTTCTCAAATATATGGTCAGAAACAAGTCACGGCCAAATAATCATCCCATCTACTCTGTGGAAATTGAGTTGGGATCTTCTATCTTCTTCAATGATCTGTGTTTTGACGAGAAAGAGTCAGAGATTGATATGGCTAACAAAGATAGATCTGGCTATCATATTGTGAAATTTTCAGAGCAACTGGACAATGCAGAAGATCAGATGTGGAATATGAGTTTCGATGGCACTACCGATAGAGAGGGAGTGGGGGTTGGCGTATGGATCAATTATCCCAAAGGAAATTTAAAACCGTGTTCTTACAAACTTGCCTTTGATTACACCAATAACATGGCCGAATATGAAGCATTAGTGTTGGGATTGAAAGTTTTGAAAGAACTGGGTGCCAAAAGAATAGTTGTATAGGGAGACTCTGAGCTAATTATCAATCAGATAAAGGCTATATACCAAGCAAAACATCCTAGACTGAGGGCATATAGAAATATAGTGATAGATCTTCTTGAGCAATTTCCAGAGTATAATCTTTCAGTGATTCCAAGGGGGCAGAATCAGATTGTTTATGCCTTGGCTACTTCAACTTCAGTCTTCAAAATTCCAATTTTCCCTAACAAAAAATATGAAATTGATTTTAAACACAGACCAGCATTACCAGATAATATTAAGTACTGGAAGGTTATTGAAGATGATAAACAAATAGAAAGCTTCCTGAAGATGGAGAATGAATTTGAGAATCTAAACATTGATGAAGAATATTGTGATGAAGAGGTATATGTAGCTTCTTTCAAAAAGGATGGTTACTTCGACAATCAGATTGCAGGCAGAGATATAGTTCAGTTGAAGAGAAACATAAATATCAAGGGTTTAGTCCCATTGGAGAAACTCTTTGATAATAATTGTGTGGCCAGAAGTCCAAAAATTACAGTAAATGAAGGGGATGTAGAAGATTGCAATATTGGGACTCAGGAGAATCCCAAGATCATTAAGCTATTCAGAACACTCAGCGATGAAGTCAAGGAAAGATATATCAAATTAATGAAAGAGTTCCCTGATTGTTTTGCCTGGAGCTATGAAGATCTGAAATTTTATGACACCAGTATAATTCATCATGTGATCCCAATAAAAGAAGATCACAAACCTTTCAAATAGAAATTAAGAAGGATAAACCCTTTTTTGTTTCCCTTAATTGAGAAAGAGGTAAATAAGTTGTTTGAATCCAAGATCATAGTATCCCTGAGCTTTTCTAAATGGGTGGAAAATCTGGTGCCAGTCAGAAAAGAGAGTGGAGAAATCAGGGTGTGTGTGCACTTCAGAAATGTGAACATGGTGTCTCTAAAGGAAAACCACACACTTCCTAAGATGGATCACATTCTACAGAAAGTGGTAGGTTCTCAGAAAACGTCAATGTTGGATGGTTTCTGTGGATACAATCAGATTATGCTTCACCCTGATGATCAGGAAAAAACAACATTCACAACACCATGGGGTACATTCATGTATGCCAAGATGCCTTTTGGGCTCATGAATGCGGGGGAAAATTTTCAAAGAGATATGGACATGGCTTTTGTTGATGAGAAAGACAAGTTCATTGGTATCTACCTAGATGATATCACTGTGTATTTTGTTTCGGATGAAGAACACCTCAAGCATCTAAGAAGGGAATTTCAGAATTGTAGAAAGTTTGGTATCTCTTTGAACCCAAAGAAGTCAAATTTCACCATGGAAGAAGTAAATTTGTTGGGTCACATTATTTCTAAAGAGGGGATAAAGGTAGATCCCAACAGAGTTGATAGAATCTTAAAAATTGGCATACCCGGAAGTAAAAAAGAGGTACAATCTTTCCTGGGAAAAGTGAATTTTCTGAGAAGGTTTATCCCAAACTTGGTTGAAATCATAAAGTATATTACTAGCATGCTCAAGAAAGGAAATGAAATAAAGTGGACCCCTAAAGCCATAAAAGCCTTCGAAGACATTAAGGTGGCATTGACCAAGGCTCCAGTATTGTCCAACCCTAATTTTGAAAAAGATTCATACTGTTCTCTTTTGCTTCAGAGCACACAATTGTTGGTGTTTTACTACAGAAGGATGAGAAGGATTTTGAGAAGCCCATATCATATTACAACAGGACATTGAGGGATGCCCCCTTGAAGTATGATATCATGGATAAGCAGGCATATGAACTAGTCAAGGCCTTGAAAGAGTTCAGAGTTTACATCTTGCATTCCCATACTACTATAATGTGTATGTGCTTAGTATTTATGTGAAAGACATATTAACCCAGCTTGATCTTGAAGGAAAAAGGGGTAAATGGATAGTTGTTTTGTTAGAATATGACCTTGAGATCAAACCTACAAGGTTGATCAAGGGACAGGGTCTTGCAAATTTGATGGCACAGACCAATTGTGAACTCTTAGGAATAATTTAATTGTTGATTTGTCAATAGGTGTTGAGGAAGAGAGAGCTCCTCAAATATCCCAAAAATTCCTTGACTCCCCATGGTATGCAGATATCATTTATGTGTTGAGAAATTCGCAGGCTCCTCCTAAATTGAGTAAAACCAAGGCCATATTCTTAAAGATGAAAGCAGCAAAGTTTTGTAAAGTAAATCAATCTCTATATTGGAAGAATCCAGGGGGGATTTTGTTGAGTTGTTTTCTGGAAGAAGAATTAGAGAAAACCATTAGAGAGTTCCCTTACGGTGATTGTGGAGGCCACCATTATTGGAAAACCACTGTGCACAATATTTTGAGGGTTGGTTTCTATTGGCCTAGAATTTTTTCTAATGTCTATAAAGAGTGTTGGTCCCCGGTTTTGACTATGTTCTTCGCCCATACTACTTACCATTGACCTCCAACTATATGCCAGTATCACCCTTTTTGACCTCCTTTTGATATAATCAACATCCCTTTACCACCAAAGGGGTCACCTAAGGTATCTTTGAAATTCAAGTGATTATTATGCATTTTAATACNTTAATTTGATAAATGAGCTAATGTCACTTGGGTAGGTACCATTGCTATTCTTGGCGCAGGGTTCCGGTACCAGGTACCAACTCACACTGTAGCAGTACCAGTGGAGCAGTTCAAACCCGATACATCATGGCAAGCGTTATGGTTCGAAGGAGAAGATAGAAGAGCCACAGTCCAGCTGGTGCACGCTGCTGTTTTTATTAGTAATAGATTGGTTAGTGTGTGTTATAGTTTAGTTTTGCTTCCACATCGAATGGTTTGCTCAGCATCTATAGACTTGCTTTCGATTTAACATAGTTTCATTTTCGCATAGTGTGTGAGTGCTTATATACACTACAGTCTAAACGT